>CM060890.1:79326264-79778764 GCA_030762935.1 Hymenopus coronatus
ATTGGAGCATGTGAAAATTTAAATGGCAAGATAAATATACTGATGCAAACCTTTCTTTCTCGAGGTCGTGTCAATTCATTTTCTCTAATGTCAGATCAGGCATATGTCATACAGGTAAGTGAAATTTTACAACTTGCATCAATTATCTAGATTAGTAGTTGCCAACAGCACATATTATGGAATGATATAAGTAACATGAATAACTATTAAGTGAATATTTCTAATTTTCACTATTTGCTGCCATTGCATTTTACTTGTGAGCTTGCATATCAGAAAAGCAGACAGTGGATCATATCTCCTGTATATTATATTTTTTCTCTTAATTATTCAAAAATGCAGGGGTAACCTTATAAAAGTCTTACATACCATTTACCTCATCTTTTAAAAATAAACATTTTAGAACATGGTTCACAAATCCTAATCACATCATCAGCTTCTGTTGAGGTTAAACAACTGACAGTTTTAAAATTTATAACTCAATCTTTATTCTTTAAAACAAATATTTTATGTGAATCATTACTCCAATCAAGTGTTATAGTAATTTAACTTTTGGATTTACCTTAGTTGTCTCAAATGCAAGGTGAGGCCCCCCCCCTTTTTTTTTTTCTTCAGAAGATAAGTTTGGAATCGAACACATCATCTGTATAAAAAGAAGACACGATAACTTAAATTTTTAAATAAAATTAAGGGATCTGAGGTTGATTAAGTTCTTTTCTTTTAACCTATTTTGAATTTGCATGGAAATTCACAATGGACAATAGGGAAAGAATGAAAATGCACCAGTATACATTCTGTCAAGAAAGTACCAGGAATTGATCATTTAAAAATCCTGTTTAAAAGGGGATTCAAAATTATTGTTGTCGCTAAGTTGGTAAAACTTTCCTCTATACCCACACAGAGTTTGATCGTCATCTAGTTTGTTTACAGTACACCATTTTGTTAGTTCATCTCAAAGGTGATTTGCGATTTTATGATGGATACAAATATTGAACAAAGAATCTGTCTCAAATTTTGTATTGCAAATAGTATTTCGTTTGCCGAATCACTGAAAATGTTACAGAGGGCTTACAGTGAATCGGCTTTATCAAAAACACGTGCATATGAGTGGTACAGTGCATTCAAAAGTGGTCGAGGTGTGGTGGAAGATTTGCCTTGCTCTGGTCGGCCATTGACGATTTTAACTGAACTGAACATTGCTAAAGTGAAAAAAATGGTGTCTGAAAGTCATCATTTAGGTTCTGAGAGAGAGATTGCTGCTGAACTTTCTGTGTCTCACGGATTGATTTGTACCATTTTAAACAATTGTTTGGGCATGACACGCATAGCAGCTCGGTTAGTTCCGAAAGACTTGAATTTTCTACAAAAACTCAAACGCATAAGGATTGCTGAAGACATGCTAGAACGAGCCAGTTCCAACCCCACATTCATGATGAGACATGGGTTTACGAGTTTGGCACTCAAACCAGTCAACAAGCTTCCGACTGAACCGAAACCTTAAAGGGCATGCCAAACTCTCAAAACTGAAGGTCATGTTGACAGTTTTTTTTTTCGAATATAGCATGTCGTGCACTCAGAGTTCTTGCCAGAAGGTCAGATGGTAAATAAAGACTATTATCTGAGCATTATGCGGTGTTTGAGAGAACAAATACGCGAAAAATGCCAGATTTGTGAAACGACAACTCATGGATTGTGCACCACAATAACGCACCAGCTAACAAGGCTATTATTGTGAACGAATTTCTGGCCAAAAACTCAACAAATTTCATTGAACAACCACCGTATTCACCTGATCTGGCTCCTGCTGATTTCTCTCTCTTTCCAAAACTCAAGTTACCACTTCGAGGCACCCATTTTCAGTTAATAGAAGACATAAAGGAACATTTGCGGCGACAAGTAATATTGATTCCTAAAAGTGCCTACAAAAAATATTTTGGTGATTGGATTATTCGTTGGCATAAATGTATAATTTCAGAAGGGGCCTACTTTGAAGGCATTAAAATAAAATTGGACGAATAATTCATTTTTTGTGTTTTATTGGCAAATTCCTGGAACTTTCTTAACACAGTAGTATGTGCAATGGGAGAAAATGATGCAACATAGCTGCAACGATGAAGACGTATAAGATTTTCTATTTAGACAATGTACCTAATATCACATATCATTCAAAAAAAAGTTTACTTCAAATTTGCACAGAAATTGACATAATGGGCAGGGGAGAGGCAAGAAGGGAAATGTGGTGGGAGGTCACAGCGGCAATGGCAGCAGTAACAAAGAGAATAAGATTTTTTATTTAGATAGCTTAACTAATGCAATACATCATTTTAAAAGGTCTTAACTTATTCAAACTTGTACTGAAGTTCAAATTCTGGGCAAGAGAGAGAGGGAGAGAACAAAATGGAAATGTAGCTGGTATGTGTGTGGTGGAGGTGATGGTAGCAGTGACAATGATAAATACAATTTTCTATATAGACAATATACCTAATATAACACATCATTGTAAAAAGTTTTACCTAGTTTGGATTTGCATGGGTATTCACATGATGGGCAGTAGAGAAGAGAATGAAAATGTACTAGTATATGTACAGTGGGAGGAGGGAACCTATGTCTTTCTATTTGACCATTGGCTGTAGTACAACATAAGGCGCAAACATGAATATAAATGGAAATCCTCTTGAAGAGAGATGTCTTTTCCAATTAGAATGTTTGTAATCCTTCTAGGTCTGCTAACACTTAACCTTGCAGCAAAATGAAACACCCAAAATTTGCCACATAAGTCACAACATTGATGGTAATCTTTACTATTTCCCCCATGCTACCCCATTGGCTACCCATGAGGTTTGAAGCTTGCTTTTTCCCACGTGTTATTTGGAAAACATACATTCCAAATGCAAGATGATTTACAGTTCTTAACATGAATATTTTGGAAAAATCATGCCTTGTATTCAGATATATGCACTATACTGATAAATAAATAAACTTTTGTATAATCCGGTAAATATTAAGTGAGAGATGAAATTGTACTGCACAAAAAATATGTACTTATTTAAAGCACACAAATTATTTTAAATACCTTTTTTGTGCCTTAAGCATTTTCAAGGTATCCATTATTAATGATTCCAATCGATCAACACTTTGTTATTCTTTCAAAGTCCTTTCCATGATTGTTTCTTGCAATTGCATGCAAAGAGCATCGAATTTTAAGGCCAGTGTCCATTTCTTAAGCATTTGATTATCGCTGTTTCCTTTGCAGTATAATAAGATGTGTACTATAGCTGCAGATGTCTATCTCAGTTACAGTGAAGTAGATAGAAATATTAACTTGTGTGAGTATAGTTTGTACCCACTAATAAACGGGCTGCGGCGTGGCCGAGTGGTCAGACCACTCGCCTCTCACCTAGACGGCCCGGGTTCAATCCCAAGCGACCGCATGTGAGATTTGTGGTGGACAAAGAGGGTTCTCCAGTTGCCCCCACCATTGGGGCTTCATCTTCATGTATCATCAGTGTCATTGTCTGCAGTGCCAGAGCAGTAAAAGCGGGCATTAAACACTTCCCTCCCCCCACTAATAAACGAAAGAGGGTAGGGAAAGTCATGTAAATTTAACAGATTTATAAAGCAATTATGTGTATAGTTTGTTTTTTAAGCCTTTGTTTGAAACATAAAGGGATTGTTTTCTATAGATACTGAACTTCAATTTATTTTTTATCTTCAAGTCTAGGAAAGGGAAGTAATTGTCCATTTCATTTTCTTATGTCACTTTTATATGTGTATTTGCTTTGCTGTTAGCTTCAGTTTACTTATTAAGATATTAATTTTAGTGTAAATTCGTAGGCTTCCTCGGCCATTGTTTAATACACTGGTGGTTGCTTCCAGTATTAGCCGTGTTGTCTTGTAGCTCACTGCAGTGCCCAGAGAAGAAGTTCAACATAAGTTGCACGAAACATCGACAAAAACATGAATTACAAGACAACACGGCCAATACTGGAAGCAGCCACAAGTATATTACATTATTTTTAGGTTTACAGCTTATGGATAATAGTTTTTAAGCCTTTGATGAAAACATAAAGGAACTCCTATTTTTGTTACAATAACTATAAAATATAATAATATAATAGTTCTCGTCAAAAGTAGCTGAGGAAAAGTAGTTGAGTTGAAAGAATAAATGAATTTGAATTGAAGATATACAATTTAGATCTTAAAAATAACAAATGTTTTAGTAATTCAATATGACTTAATTATTATTTATGAATCTTAACCACTGTAAAACATTAAAGTATTAATAAGTTAAGGAATTAATTAAAGCATGTTTAAAACTAAATAAAGTGACTCCAAATAAATAATATAATTCAAAAGATAATGTTGCTTAACCTTCAGATTGTGATTTTGGTAAGTAGCAATTCAGTTTCTTGAACAAGCCTGTGTAAAGTTTTAAAAGCAATTTTGTTGATTATATATCAGATACTGAATTTGTTAGTCATGGTTTAAATGATGTTGATAAATGCAGAAGAATGTTTTTACACAATTTAGATAAAAATTCATCCTAGAGGAAATCATAATAAACAGATCATTAAATCATTGTGTGAAAAGTAGTACTTTTCATCTGATAGAGATAACAGGAATGTAACCTATATAGTGGTATAATTCAAATGCTGGGCTTTATAACCACAGTTGTACTAATAATTTCTTCTTTAATCATAATATTAACTGATTTCCTATCAAAAAATTTTTGGAAAACTAAGAAAAAATTCCCTTTTTGAATGTAAATTTGATTACATTAACAGAGTAGAACTCTTAATTCAAAGTGTAGATTACATAGGAAATATAAGAAACATTATTATCCGGGCTTGTAGGCCGTGGTCTACTTGGCTCCTCCTTCTTCATCTTCCCAGACGTTTCGTCTGCGGCTGCAGCAGACATCTTCAGTGGCAGTGCGAGCGAAGTGTCCTGGTGGAGGTCTCAACAGCAACTGCGCTGTTAGCTCCATGGGTTGCGGTATATATACCGGTGGCTGGCCGGAGAGCTGGCTGTGATTGGTTCGGGTTGATGGTGGGCTGGACCTGACTGCGGGCGGTGCTTTGTTCTGCTGACGTATGATTGGTGCTGGAGGAATCCTTGGTTTTGACCTTTGTTAATGCTGTTGTCCATATTCTGTTTAGTTTCAAACCTTCTTCTTTACGGTTCATGTTATTTTCATGTTTGTATATTTCAATGGCTTCTCGGTATAAACGAGAATGATAGTGTGAAGTTGAAGCCAGTACTTCTGTATTATCAAACTGAATGATGTGCTCTCCTTCAATGAGTTATTACAGAATGAAACTTTTGGGCTTCAGACACAAACATGATGCTTACTGCTCCTGCATTCTGCCAGCCTAAACATAATCTTACCATCACAACTACCACTCTGTAGTTATTATTGATTGTGAAAGTGGTCTTATTTGTTGTAATTTACACACAAGCATGTGTGTACACAGAATTAGCATCAGTTTTTTTATTATTTTTGTTTATTTATACCTAGATGCAAGGGCTAAAGCTGAGAATCCGATTTGAGTTTTTTCTAGTATCTTCAAAAACTTAATTTTAAATTCACTGCTAAGTGAGTTATGTTGTTAATAAAAAAATTATATCAAATGTTCAAATAATCTTAAAATAAAAAGACTTGGCAGTACCATTTAGATAAGCACAATTATGCATTCTGATTTCTAATCTAATGTAGCATTTCTCATTTGAAAAACTTTACCTCTGAAAAATGCATATGTCATATATATATATATATTTAACTGCCATGATTCTTCTTCAAGTGTATTGAACTGCAGTTTGTTTTCTTGTTTCTTTCAGAATGCAGTTAGAATAATAAGAGCATTATTTGACATAATGTTACGAAAAAATAATCCATTAATGGCTGGAAGGTTCCTGATGCTTTGTAAAATGTTTGAGCAGCAGCAGTGGGATTTTCAAAGTCCATTGAAACAGTTCCGTATTCTTGGTGTAGAAATAATTGAGAAAATTGAGGACAAAAAACTCAGTGTGGAAAAACTACGAGAAATGGATGTGAAAGAAATAGGTAAATTATAATCAATTTTTTAACTTCTTAAAGTAAATTTATATTTAATTTGAAAGAGGGTTTTTAAAGTTGTGAATAAAAAAAAAAGTAATTGTAAATTGCATGTCTCCTTTAAGCATAATATATTGAATATTTGAGATTTCCTTGAAGTTTTACAGGTACACTGGAATACAAATGAGAAGATTTAATACATATATAGTATCTTGTTATGGTAGTCTAGCAATAGAGTATCAACATGGAAAGCTGAAGACTTGTTTTAATTCTGGCATACTATAAATATTTCAAATCTGATTCAACTTTCCTGTCAGGTACATAGACATTGCTAGTTTGAAAGTACAATTACCACACATAAATTAATCTAATAGTAAATGTAAAAAAAAAAGCTAGTAACAGTGAAGTTACACAAATAATATAATAATTAATAATTGTAACAATTCTTCACTTATCTTTTGGAATCCAAGGACTAGTTTTGCAATAAAATTGTCTATTGCATCGTCAGCTCAGTTCCTTTTTGATCTTGTTTATTTACATTGTTATGGTTACTGCTACTAGGTGGATTGTGTACTAAGGCATTGCTAACTACTGGAATCAAAACAAATTTGGTGAGAGAGTCAATTGGTGATATATCAATTAATTGCATGATTTTGATTTTTAATATAAATATTATTACCATTTTATTGCGAAACCAGTCCTCGAATTCCAACAGATAAGTGGAGGATTGTTACAATGATTAATTATTATATTAATCTAATGCGGTTGACCAAAAAATAAGTTCAAGTTTTAGCATTGAAATTTTCAAGTCAAGATTTAAAATAAAATGTGCAATGCACATCTAAAAGTACAAAAATATCTGACATATTCCATTCTTTCTTTTGTGTTTTACTTTATTGTAGGGTCATTGCCCTAAAGTCCTTGATGGGACTCAATCACACCATCTTGGTACATTTATATGAAGAACAATAAAATCTTTTGGTAAAGAGTTCATATGTGTTTAAGGAAGAAATAATTACTTACTGAAACTAGAAAAGGAAATATACATGTAGAAAATAAATGTCTAACCTCATTAACCATAGTCAATATAGAATTCTGATTTAGGAGTGGTTTTAAAGTTGAATAAGTACAAGTAAATATTTTTTCTATAACAACAAAAACTTTAAATATTAATACCAAAGCATTTGCTCACTTTTAATTGAAGCATTTGGACAAATTTGGCTTTGATTCATAATCATTTGAATTTTACGTAGCAAGTATAACCCTAGCATTAAAATACACAAACAAAATTGGACTACTGTACCAAAATATTTACATATTACACTTTAATTTAAAATATAGGAGATTTAAAGCTATTGATACTAGATTAAATCAAAAATTATAATGACAGGATATGGTTTTGATATTCAATTGTATGTTTTGACAGAATTTCCCCATAAAATTAAAATATAAATAAAAGGAAGTGTCAGTGAAGGTTAAAAATGTACTAAAATCATAACTCTTTATTATCATTGTTGTTGTTGTTATTATTATTATTATTATTATTATTATTATTACAAAATGGTACTTATCTGACATAACCAACTAGTCTAAATTGCTGGCCAGTATCTAATGTTGTGCTTTTGATAATGAAGACATTTGCTTTCTTGCACTCCAGTATTTTTAGGTGAGGTTGGTATGTTAATCAAAAGCTGGGGAATGATTATTTGGTTCCTCTCATCATCTTCAATGTTCAAGTCTGATATAATCAATACCAATAATGATATTAGAATTAAATGTTGATTTAATTGTTTTGCTATTGTACTAATTATGTAAATGTAATCACCTTTTATTGTTATAGGTCTCTTACTTCGAAATCCCAGAATCGGAAACATTGTAAAGCGCTGTGCTGAAGAATTTCCTTTATTAGAATTGAGTGCAACGTTACAGCCAATCACACGCACTGTTCTACGGATAAGGCTGCAAATCAGTGCCAACTTTAGGTATTACACTTCATTTTACATTACTAACAGCTGCAAATTGTAAAATATATTTCATTTTTACTTTCTCTATACGTGCTATGTATATAGTGCATAGAGAAGGTGTTGCACTCCACCAAAAAATTTGATACAGAGATTTCACTGGAAATATATGTTTTAGGGTCCCCTGTATCCAAAAAAAGTATTTTCAGATAACGGTCCGTGTGGGTGTGGGGGGGGGAGGGGTGTACCCGATAACTCAAAAACGAAAAGTCGGTAAAATACCAAACTTGGTATTTAAGTTTAGTATCTTCCAGGGATGCGACACAAAGATTTTGAGAAAAATCCCCCCACCCCAATTACCCTTTACATGGAACTTTTTACAAAAATGTTTATTTTCTAAAAAATGGCTCTAACGATTTTGATTAAAATATCGTATATTGAAGATATTTACATGACAAATAAAATGTATATTTTGAATTTTCTGGTAATAGCCTCTGAAGACTACTTTATTCTTAGTCAATTTTACGGAATTTTGCATAACTGCTAAACTGTAAGAGATGGACAAAAACTTACCACACGACAAATGTAGAGCACCTTAAAACACACAATTTATGTTACATACATTTTTTTCGTGGAGTTGATTGTTTTTGAGATATTACTTGTTTGTTTTTTTCAGCTATAAAGACATTATTTTCTCATACAGGACTTTGTGAACTCGTGTCCATACAAAGGAACTTCAGTCGCAGAGCAACCAGCTTTTGACTATCATTTAACCTATGGTACCTCCTTATTTCGCTTCTACTAACAAGGAAGCAAGTAATAAGACTATTTCTGCTAATTTTTCCATTAGATGAAGTAAATAGAATAATTTGTTGCAGTGATACAGAGAAAGTCATGTGAATGGAACACATCAGATTTTTTAACATATATCTATTAAGCAAATAAATAACTAGAAATTGCAATGGTAAGTTAAACATTTTGTAAGAATGTAAAATTCCTTAACAGAATATTTAAATTTATTGACAAAATGAGAAAATGTTGACACCAAAACATATTATTTCTACAGAAGTTTGCAATAAAACTTGGCTGCCAGGCCCATGGTCCATCTCCCGGTCATGTACTGTATGCGTGGCTGGCAATCATATGGCCCATCACCCAGTCACACATGCATGGACGTCAAATAAAATCTCAAATCACATTAACAATTATCAGAATAAACACAAAACATAACATATCTTAGAAGATGTCGGAAATGTCATCCATCTGCACCAATACATCTACGGCATCTTCTGAGGAAAGTTTCATTCACACACACCAGCTCAGCTTCTTAAATAGCATTAATTTCTATCCTAATATTTTGTTTTAATTCTTATAATGTGAGGGGATTAGTTTTGTATTCTTTATTTTCAAGTTGCCCCATAAATAAAAATAGCATGCCTTAAGATCAGGCGACCAAGCAGGCCATAAACCCTTACTAATGAATCTGTCCTCCAGAATTTCCGCAGCAAACAGTGATGGTTCATCAGCTGTATGAATGGTGGCAGAATTCTGTTGGAAATATCCAGACCGACATTCAATGTCCATCAGCTTTTCGAAACATGGTAGCAGTATATTATTTCTGTATCCATTTATTGCACATCTGTATCCCTGATCTTTTGATCATGCAGAGGAGTTTCATGAACGAAATTGGGTTTGTCTGTAGCTTAATAACAGTTGTGTTGTGATAACACATGACCATATAAATCAAGCCATGCTTTGCCACTGAATAGTATTAATCATGGGTCGATTGTTTCATCATTAACATTCCTCAAAATCCAGTTACAGAAATTTACCTGACTGGTGATCATGTGGTAGCAATTCCTGGACAACTGTAATCTTGCATGGCTTGAGCTTAAAAATGTTTGTTGCTTTCCATGCTGAAGCTTTAAAAATGCCAGTTTCATCTGCAAGGCTTCTAAGAGATTTTTGAGGCGACCGTTCTAACCTTTTTCCGATTTCATCTAACTTCTGCTCCATAAGCACACACCTGTTTACCTTTTGTTTCCTATCACAAATTGATCCTGTCTCCCTGAATTTATTTACAAGCAAACGAACTCTGCTCGTAACACGCACACCAGGAAATTCAATTTCAAATTGCCTTATGACTTCCCTACAAGATGATGTTAGCACATACGTGGCATACATAAATGCTCTTTGTGGTATGCATTTTGAAAGCACTTCAAGCAAAGCTAAACATTATTCATGTGTGAACTGAACTAACAGAAGTAACACTGATGCACATGTGACAGTAGAATAGATGTAGGATGCGCCTGCAGTGAAGGTCACACGGACCGATCTCCTGCCACCAAGTTTTGTAACAAACATACTATAGAATAAACCATTTGGAAAAGTAATTTTAAAAAAGACAACTTTTATATTGTTTTGTTTTTATATTCTGTTATGTTTTGAAACTAAAATTAATAAATCTAAATGGATTTCATGTCATGTTCAAAAGTATCTCTCTTTTTACTGAAAATAACTAACATACTTGCTAATTTCATCTGCTGCTGACTATAATGTAGGACTGATAGGTTTATTCAGGTTCATGGACACAAACCTGACTACTCGCATAATGTGCATCAGAACAAATGCTGGCTTTCTTCCTCATATTTTACATCCCATAGGTACTGATGCAGGATTTTTGTGTGTGTGGTGTAAAATATGAGTAACACCAATCTGCTTGAGGAATGTTAATAGAGGTAAAGGAATTAAGCCAATTAGCCTATCGGGAATTTGTGAGGAGCATGAATTTCCTGGGTCTTGGGTCTCAGGTGATGTGTGTGGAAACACGATGAAGAGCACTTTTTTTTTTTTGGATATTCCCTCTTTATCCATGTTTAACACACAAAATAAAATTCTTTTCCCTCAACAGCATATCAGTTGAGTTGTCAGTTGGGGAAAGATAATTATATCATTATAAGAAATCCAAAAAGATTTGATGAAAACTAATAAAACACACAAATCACAAATAAAGTAAGTGTTATATTGCAAAGTTTGAGCATTATTGTGATAGGTTTGCAATATTCAGGGAGTTTCCAGGTATTATTTTCTGACTCGTAAAACTCAAAAGTGTGTGTGAGCTTTTTTATTCTTCCAACTAGTGAAGAAATTGATCAGAAGCTTCAGATTATTAACATTCCAAAGTCAACAACAATAATTTAAAAATAAAAAATTAATCAAATAAACAATTTCCATTGAACCGAACTGAGAATCTAAACCATTCTCGAATCCACTGGAACACACACAAAAAATTTCATTAAAATCGGTCCAGTCGTTTAGGAGGAGTTCAGTCACATACACACGCACAGAAGAATTATATATATATAAAGATGACTTTCCTTATATCGCTTCTACAAACTTTTCACATTTTTTTATAATTTATTTGTTCTTAATTGAGATAAATATACAGAAATGTTTTTATTATACATACTTGATTCTATGGGTAACATATTATTTATAACCCTAATACATTTCTTTTGTAAAACATCATTGCTGCTGATCCCCATATCTCAATACAGCATAATAAATTTGTATAAATAGTACCATAGTATATCAATTAAAGAATATGCTTGTTAGCAAATGATTTAAAATGCCATTTGAGATTTATTAACTTGCTAGTTTTGTCACATAGATAATTAATATGTTCCCCCAAGTTAAATTTTCATGTTGACTCACATTAATTCTTCATCATTAATAATTAGGCTGATTTTATCTGCTATTTCTGTAGTGCGTAATTTCAAAATCATATAGTTTTGTCTTTTTCATGTTATTGAGAAGATTATTTGATTCAAAGTATTTTATTTTATATTTTATTTCTTAGTGTATTTAACATGTTTTTTTTTTAGTGAAATATAATTACACCCCAACAGCTTACAACAAATGAAGTAATACTAGAATTTGTTGGCACATTAGCTTTATTTTAACACCAAGCATTTTTTATTTGAAAACAGGTGGAATGATAGCGTTCATGGAAAGACTTCAGAATCCTTTTATATATGGATAGAGGATCCAGAGCAGAACTACATGTATCACTCTGAATATTTCCTTATCACAAGAAAGCAGGTTTGTTTTAAGAATAATAAATGAAACTATTAACTTAAAATGCTGATAACTATATGATGATTGTGAATTGCAGTGTAATTCAGTTAAAGATGGATAAGTGATAAAATTTGAAATATTACAGCATCAGGCATCTAAGAGTTACTGCAGCGAAAATTTCAAGCCAATTATACCAGGAGATCAGAAGTCAAATTTATGAACATACAACTGTTAAAAAGGGTGTTGGGCTTTGATTTCATTGCATTTCGATCATATATAATAGATAATAACAAAATCAAGTAATAAGGAAGCATAATAAAACCAAAAAATCAGTTAGAGAAAGAGCAATTGTCATATTACTTTTAATTAAAAGTAATTACAAAGTATTAATTATTATTTCAAAAAATATTGAAAAGTTGTATATCATTAATGATTCATGAAAATACTAATAGTATTCCATTATATAATGGGTTAGTTTACTCCAACATTGTATGCTGCTTAATCCCCTCTCCCCCCAAAAAATTGAAAATATGCAATGGAGCAATTTTGTAAGTAGCAACAATTCAAACATAATTTATGATGACATCAGCAATTGTACTAAAAAGTGCAATAAACTTAAGTTATTGCACATTTACATAGTCACAATGAGATGCAAGCACAGACTTAATGCAGCTTAAGCATAACACAAGAAGTTGGCACAGGTTTCTAGATCTGTAAATTGTGTACATGCAGATATCTTCCAAGCACTCTGCAAGTCTCAAAATGAATAACAAAACCAACAATATCATAAATGAAAATTCACTCAATCTTTTTCAAATAAACAGGATATGAAAATTGCATACTAACAACTGACAGTAACTTCACAATAATTGTAATTCACTATGAGTCGTTTTACACAAGGCTTCATCAAGATTGTTACTTACACAGCAGTATCATAGGATCTGTCCTACATCATCAGCTGATACAACTCCAATGTGATACAGCTTACCAGGTCATTAAACTCTAAAGCATAAAAGTAAAAGAAGAAAAAGAATGCTAAACTCAAATGATGAATACACATCATAGATACCAGAAAACTTGTCCAGAAAGAAAAAAGTTGAAGTTCAAGAAATTAAAAATATCATCCAAGAGCACATTACAAATGTAAGGAGATTCTCATGAAATACAGTATGGGGCAGAAACAATAAGTGGGTTTCCAAATGAAAAATATTTATATGTGTTCCTCTTATAGTACTCTAAAACACAGTTTTTGTAGATTAGGGAACACATTTCACTTTTTGAATATAATGTCGTTTAGATGTCCACCATTGTTTTTAATGCACTGTTGACTGTTGCAGACTCTATTCCACAGATGCCTGTAATTGTACTATATTTTCTTCTGTAGGGATTAGTTTATGATGCTACTTTCTGTAAGCCATTGTTGCACCTGATGAATAGTCCTTAGATGGTGCATCATGTCAAGTAAGTCGGAGAGATCCATAGTAATACCTCGTGGCCGCTCCATTATTGTTGCCACTTCATTCCAACCATGGCTACAGCACCAAACATCTCAGTCGCTTGGCAGGGGCTCTTCTCTAAAATCATCTTCGTTAACCTCATCTTCATTGTTGCTTCTGAGTCAAAGTTGCTGTCATTATCATTGCTTATATTTACAATTACACTAGGATTATTCAGCGCCAACTGAAACTGCATTGAGGAATGTTTGTTATATCTTGCAACAAGGATGATGACATTGCTTGCATAGCATGAATATATTGGCAGAGAGGTAGACACACCTCTTATCAGCTTAGACAGTGCACCTGGCTGTCAGGGATTGCTATGGATCACTCCAAGTATAAGTTCCTGTCAAAATGCTCTCTAGGTTTGAATGTTTTAATTGGTTCTGATGTACTAGTTTTCGGCACAAATACACTAAACAGCACTCCATTATTTACTGAGAGAGAGGAAACAAACTGGCAAACTCATTTTCAAGGCCTATTCTACAATCCTGCCACACATTTGCAACAATCAATGTGCCATATTCAAAACAGCGACTAAACAAACCTGCTTATTGTTTCTGCCCCACCCTATAAAATATCATCTAGCCACACAGAATAAATTTCCATAGAGAAATTACTTTGCAATAGGTTAAAAGACAAGGCAAAGAGCTGGAATTTACAAAATCAATTATTCTGATTGCAATAATATATATATATATATATATATATATATATATATATATATATATATATATATATATATATATATATATACACACACAAGCAAGATAAAGAGGAATCTGTAATCTAGGCTAAGGTCTACTTTCGAAGTACATTTCACCATCACAAGCTGTCACCATGTTAGACAACCACCTCAACTGAAATGCCAACAATGCAGACCAGCTGGACACCTGATGATAGAAACAACTGTTTCCCAAAACATGTTAAAGTGAATAACATTACTGTGACTAGTTCCAGCTCATCCTAAGGAAATTCAGTAATACATAACTGCTTCCAGCATCATTTTGTCTATTAACTAAAATGTGCTTAATTTCTTCTTCTGCCATAGCTAAATTACCATATGAAATTATCTGCTCTCTTTTACTGCATTGGCATTTTGAACCCCTATACCCAAGTCTAACACAGTTTGAAATTTATAGTCTGGCCTGAGTGGATCAATGTTTGTTATGCATAAAGATTACTAGAGTATATATAGTATGCCTGTCAAATAATGTGAAAATTCTAACTTGAAACAATTTTTCATTTGTTAATACTTACTTTTTTACCTACACAAACAGCAATCAGTAGTAACAAAGAAAAGAAATGTTACTAAATGCTTGTTCTTAGACTCTAAATACTGTACTTTAGTACTGTACCAACTATTAAAAATGAACAGAACTGAGGTATTTGTTTCCAATCAAAGAGGTTGATCAGAGAGAGACAGAGGCCCAGAAATAACATTACAAATGGACTACACTGGCTTCCAAGCATTTGACAGTATACTGTTTACATGGGTGGTGATATTAAATTATGGAATGGAAAAAGTAATTTAAATAAACCTGTTTTAAAATAACTATGTTGTTATTGGTTTTTAAATGTTTTATTAATATTTTGATGTATTCCACCATTAATAATTAAACAGCATACTGTAAGTCACTTTAGGAAGTTTTAGGCGCAGAGCTATTAATTCATTTAAAAGCATTCAGTGCCAAATAATATCTTTAGACATTTGTCACTATATAAATATAGCTATATTTTTGTCATTACAGGTATACCATCGAGAAACACAGGAATTGGTAATGACCATTCCTTTGATAGAGCCATTACCACCTCAGTATTATGTGCGGGTAATAAGTGATCGATGGCTAGGTTCAGATTCCATGATTGCTCTCTCTTTCCAGCACTTAATATTGCCAGAGAGTCATCCACCACATACAGGTTTGTTATTGTATTCTTAATTCTGAATCCAATCATCCATAATCATCTGGTGTGAGCATTAGGAAACTTACACATCCTTCATTATTACTGCTTCCTTAGGAAAATAAATCCTTAGATGTTTTATTCTCAAAATATTACATGTCTGCTTGAAACACCACTGCTTGTTAACATTAATAAGTTATTATTAATTAATAAAAATCTGCATCATATGACTCCTAGTCTTGCAACCATGAAACATAACATTAAACACAGACACAACTGATTGAAGATATATGTAGGGAGCAATTGGGAGCCTCAGCTGAATTGGATGTATGGAACCAAGAGGGTTTGAGTGTAGTTTCAACACCAACAGAAAATGTTTTGGAAATGAAAGATCACGTACATACAAGAAGGCAGGCAAATTTAGAGAAGCTTGCATTTGAGAGGAAAGGTTTTGTATGGGATTCAAGTTAGTGTTAATGAGCTGGAATATGGAGAAACTATTACAGATTGTGCATGGTCAGCAAATACAACAAGTGTTAAGATGTGCCAATATGGTAATGGTAGTGGAGACATAGTTAGAAAGCAGAATGAAGATATAAATACCAGCTCACTGAAACTAGTCTTAAAGATCAACATGTAAGTGGAAAATTTTAAAGTGTTAAAATTTTTTACTCATTGTTAAATGATTCCATTATAAATACCAGGACTTGATTTCTATAGTGTTAATGGTGAGAAAACCAGATCCAAAAAAAAATGAAATGGCATTCTATTTATGGACACTGTTTAACTGCTGTGCTTCTCAGCGTCCCATTCTATACTGGGCATGAAAGACCGCTTAATGTTGCCTAGAGGCCTCTCTATCAGACTTGAGGTTCTTTTACGTGTCATAATCTACGACACGGGACCAACAGCTTTACTTCCCTTCCAAAGGAAGCCATACTCAGGATTTTTATGTCCAAAAAAAACCATCGTCCTCCACCGGGTTTGAACCTGCGACCTTGGGTATATGAAGTTAGCATGGTAACCATTATACCACAGAGGGTGATTAAACCAGATCAGAGGTAGAGTTTGAGGTGGTCTAGGGTGTTTTGTGAGGAAAGATAAAGTGTTCAAGGTGAAAGGAGAAAAAGAGCTGTGGAATAAATCAGTGTTGTGGCTTTCATTAAGTGGCATTTACCGAATATTCCCAATTTTCCCACCACATTAGAGTACTGTGAAACAAATATATTTAGAAAAGTAAGTTGGGACATCTAAGAGTTGAAAAGTAAGTAAGGTAAAGTGGAAATAATAATTACAGGTGACCTAAATATAAGGATAGGGGAATAACAGGTCAAAATGAGCAACCCAACTGATGATTATGTTAGAGAGTTTGAAATAGAGAATAGATACAGTAAAGACGAGGTTATCAATAATGAAGAGAGAAAATTTATAGATTTTTGTGAAGAACATAATCTCATGATCTGTAATGGGTTGAAGGAGAATACACATTTGTAAATAAGAATGGTCAAAATGTGGTCAATTATATAATGGGCTCAGTAGATATTGGGAGTTGGATTTTGGACTTTTAGGTTATCAATACAATAACATGAAGTTATCTTTTCCACTGAGATTAAAATAGGGGAAGTACGAGGGGCATACTGAAAGTCACGAGCAACCCATTGTAAAAATTTAAATTTCAACAATGTAACGAAACGAATTGCAGGATCGTAATCTACAGACTTTAAGCCACATGTTGACATATTGTGACGTCATTAGCTTCTATCACGTGACCACAGACGGTGTTTGAAAAATGGCTGACATTGATGTTTCGTTTCGATGGCATGCTGTCATTGAATTCCTTGTGAAAGAAGGAAAATCTGCTCCTGAAATTCATCTCAGACTTCAACGTGCGTATGGAGGTGTCTGCATGGGTGCCAGCAGTGTTAGAAGATGGGTGAAACATTTCAAAGATGGAAACACGAGTCTGCAAAATGTGCCTCATAACGGGCGTCCTCGAACTGCCTCTACAGAACGCAACAAGGAAAGAGTTGATGAGCTCATTACAGGAGATAGGCGTTTCACTGTGAATGAAATTGCTGCGAAACTTGGAATAGGACACAGTGCAGTGCAAGAAATGATCCACAGCTTGGGTTATCAAAAGGTCTGTGCCCGTTGGGTCCCCCGTTTATTGACTGAAGACCACAAACTTCAGAGAAGAACCATTGCACAAAACCTTCTTCAGAGATTTCATAATGAAGGTGATGAATTTTTGACATGTATTGTGACTGGAGATGAGAGCTGGTTCCATCACTATGTGCCAGAAACGAAACATCAGAGTATGGAATGGCACCACTTGAACTCACCATCGAAGAAGAAAGCGAAGACAGTGCAGTCTGTAGGAAAAGTTATGGGAAGTGTCTTTTGGGATGCACAAGGTTGCATTCTGGTTGACTTTCTTGAACCTGGACAAACCATAAATTCTGCCCGCTACATCAAGACACTTCTGGAGCTCCGTCGGGCTTTGCGTGATAAATGTCCTGGAAAGAGGATCATCCTTCAACAGGATAATGCGTGTCCGCATACTGCCCGTGCCAATATGGAGAAGATCAGGGCATTAGGGTGGGAAACTCTTCCACATCCTCCCTACAGTCCTGACTTGGCACCCTTCGACTACTATCTTTGCGGTTCTGTGAAGGAGCAGATGCGTGGCCAACGCTATGAGATGCTGGAGGATATTCGGAAAGCAGTGCGTCAGGGTCTGCGGGCAGCTGGAACAGAGTTCTATCACAAGGGCATTTTCAAACTTGTAGAACGATGGGAAAAATGTGTGCAAAACAATGGAGACTATGTTGAAAAGTGAAAGAAAGGCTGTAGATTATGATGATGTATTTGGTTTGGCTTAAAAATAAATATTAAGATTGTAAAACAGTGTTGCTCATGACTTTCAGTATGCCCCTTGTAAGTAAGTGTGAAAAGGAAGTGCATAGATGGCTTTGTAGAGTTGTGGAAGTATATAAATGGAGGGAAGATAAGCAAGAAATATTTTAATATAACAATTAATTTGTAACAATTCTTTACTTATGTTTTTGAAATCCACAGGACTAGTTTTGCAATCAAAAGATCTATTGCATCGGCCCCTAAAGTAAAGAATTGTTACAAATTATTAATTTTTATATTAATATTTGTGTTACTTCAATGTTAACTAGCTTCTTTTTTACATATAAGAAATGTTTTGTAAGGAATTAAGTTCAGAAAATGGGAAAATATTTCAAATAAGAGTAGAAAGTTTATTAAATTCTGATAAAAGTGGAGAAAGCGGTAGAAACATTAACTTACAGTATATAAAAAGGGCAGGAGGAGGAATAGAAAGCTGAAGCTTATAAAGATAGTAAAAGGAAATGGTTTGATAAAGATTACCAAATGACAGAAAAAGGAGTTATGCAAGAGTTGAGAAACTGGTGGCAATCAGGGAAAAAAGGAGATTACAGGTGTCTCATTGAAGACAAGAAGCAGGAATGGAGTATAAAAATAATTGGAACATTAAACAAAGTAGCAAAAATTCAAGATGCAAAGCAAACATGATCAGAGTAAAGAGTTTATACAGAAGCAGGGCAAGAGAAGATGATATAATCCCAGATAAATGGTACGCACATTTTAAAATACTACTAGGTCAGGATAACATAGTGGGAATTGAACAGATACTGTATGGAGAACAGCAAGTAATAAATGAACTGGATAGAGTAATTACTGACATTACTGATGAATTTTGTGAGCAGGTTAAGAGGCTAAAAGCCAACAAAGCAGGTGAATTTTGGAAGATTTGGTCATTAGATGGAACTGGGAGAAAAATAGGGATAAAACTGTTCAATAAAATATTGAGACAAGAGAGATTCCCAAGAGCTGGAGAATAAGCATGATAGTGCCATTATATAAGGACAAGGTTGATAAAAACAACCCAGGGAACTACAGGGGGTTAAGCCCTCTATTTTAGGTAAGATCTTTACAGGCATTCTACTAAAAGATTACAGAACTGGGTAGATAAGGAGATAAAGATATCTGGATTTCAAGCAGGTAGAAGAGCAGCATATAACATTTTTGTAATTAAGACAATTGAATATAAATACTTGAGCAACAAGAGAGGGAGGCTATACATGGTACATATTTTTTTACCTGGAGAAGACATTTGATATTATAGAGAAGCAATAGGATAAAATAAAAAAGCAAACAGGTAAGCCAAACATTTTTAGAAATAATATGTGAAATATATCAGGAGAATGAGTTCTGTGTAAAACTGTCAAACAATAAAGTAACTGAATGTCTACAGAATGCATACAGAGTAAGGTAGGGGTGAGACAGGGTTGTTAACTTAGTTCAGTGCTATTTAACCATTATATTGATGATATTCTAGGAGATCCAGAGGTATAATGTACACTCACCAGTTATCAATAATAAGAAATTCCAGGGTTACTGTTTGTGAATGACTTGGTAGTTGGGTCCATATTGTGTGGAGGTTTGAGGAAGGCAATCGAGGTGGTAAATAATTTTTGTAGAAAATGGGGGATGATAGTAAACGAAAAAAAATCAAGAAACATTTGAAACTGAAAGCCTTTCATGGATAACCCTGAGTGAATGAGTTAATAGACAGAGATTGGATGAATACTTCCAAGAAGTATCTGCAAAAAATGCATACAAGATAATGATGGAGAGACTATGGGAGAATACATACTGTAACAGAAACTCTTTATTACTCAAACAACTCCTATTTCTTTCAACTGATTACAAATGAAAATATATTCACAAATAAAAAAGTGTCTTAATTCAATGCTTTTGCAAAAATTCTGCTGTATAGTTTCCATTCGAAGCTCACTACAGTGGCATCTACAACTGCACACTATAAATTTCCCTTCGGAACTTACTCAACAGCTGCACGAAACGAAAACTGAACTCTCTCTGGGCCTCATTCTCTCCTTTTATACCTGTCAATAACAGCAAGAAACTTCATGCAGAGGCAAATGCACGGCTTCAATGTCAAGGAATTTGCCATTCATTCAGGTTTGTGAATGCACAGCAACAATCAGTTATGACTTCCGAAGCAAGTCGCTCACACGCATGCATGATTATGGCCACAAGGCGTAGTCACAATACTGACAACTAGATACATAATTCAAACTTTTCCACTCAAATTTGTTTTGCAAGAAAAGAAAAATTATAAAATATGTATACAGCGACTTTTCATGCACATTGTATATCATTCACAACTTTAGACATGGTGGTGGTTTTTGCAAAACTTCTGAAATTTCATGTTAGGCATTCAAAGTCATACTTGCATAAGTCAAAATATAAACGTATACCTTCTATTTGCATGCTTAAAATATTCAAATTCATGGCATGCTTTTGAAACAAGTAATATTTTCATATGTATCATATCATATACTTTATTCATCATTTAAATATTGTACAAGATTAGGCTTCACCAAAACTTAACAAATCTAAACACACAAAAACATTGCATTAATTATTTACCTAAGACAACATTTTAGGAAGCAAGAGCAACAGTGATTTAAATTATGCTACTAAATAAAAGCGGCCATGTCTTGTATAAATTGTTTGCCTACTCAGAAACCTGAAATTGATGCAAAAAATGCTCATTTTTTTAAAAAATATATTTATTATTATTTAATTGGTTGTATAACTGAAGTACAGGTAATGAAAGCAAAAAAGGAATACCAGCACCATACAAAAAATGTTTTTATTTTCAGATTTATTAGAACTGCAGCCTTTACCAGTAACAGCCTTGGGAGATCCAAAACTGGAACAGCTTTATCCATTCAAGCATTTCAATCCAATTCAAACACAGATTTTTCACTGTCTTTATCACACGGACAGTAATGTTCTTCTTGGTGCACCAACTGGATCCGGAAAAACAATAGCTGCAGAGATAGCAATGTTTCGTGTTTTTAGGCAGTATTCAGGTTGCAAGGTCAGTGTTGTTTGTATTTCCATTGTAAACATTCTGAAGCAATTCAGTGAATTTTGTTTAATTACATTGTGTAATGCTTTATAGCATTATTTTGTTTTATGACACGTTTTGTGGATTTAAATAATAAAAGAAAAACCTTTTATGAGTTATAATCATATTCTGCCAATATGTACAGTTCTATAGCAATTCTATAAACAAGGCATACAAACCTAATATTTGGCATGAGCAGTATTTGTTTAGCAAAGATTTTATTTGGCAATACCATAATTGTACAAACTTTTAAGTACATGTGAGGCTGACAACAGTCAACTGAACAATAAAAGAAATTGATATTTGCTAATAACAAAAGAATGGACACACAATGTGTCTGAATTTAAAAAGTCCAATAAGTTAACTCTCAATAGCAAATATTTTGGAAAAGACTATTGTTGTAAAAAAATTTATAAAAATATAGATTTTGAAGAATTCTGTTGTTTCTCTATTGTAAGATTTTCCCTCTCTTTTCCCTGTGGAATAAATGAGCAGGCAGATAAGTCAGTTGTAGTACACCATTTTTTGACTCAAAACTATAATTTTCACAGTGAACCCAAGTTATTAAAATCAGTGCAGAATCCAATTGAATAGTTTGGGAAAATCTATTAATTCTAAAAAACAAAAACAAAGTCATAAATTTTTATATACCTCAAAATTCATCTACCCAGAAGAGAGACCCCTATAGGCCACTAACTACTTAATAAATCTCTGCTGAAGATGGTGGCAATAGACCCCTATAGGCCACTAACTACTTAATAAATCTCTGCTGAAGATGGTGGCAATAGTGTAAAGTAAATTACTTATTTCAACTAATGAAGCCTGAGTGGGATGCTGTGCTTTTACTCTTATTACATCATCTAGTATTCAGATAAATGCTTACTTAAGGTTGTAATAAAGAAAATGGAGCACTTCATAGAAACAATGAAATTGACCAACAATATATTTTGCAAAATTAATTGCAACAAAAACATTTAGCATAGTGATACAAACAGACCAGACAAAGTAATAAATATCCTTCAAGTTTATTCTAAATGAACTCATTAACTCAATTCAAATAATAATTTCAGCCAAAGAATTTATTTTAGCCCATAAAGAATTTTGGAGAAACTAAATTACTGTTGACAACATATACTCACTAAGGGTTAATGTGAAGTTAAAACCTCCAACTGTCTCTTTTATACCAACTAACTCATTAGCTACAAGGCAACCCAGTCAGCATTGACCTCCTTCATAGCAGAGGGAAGGTAACATGGCATGGGCAAAGCCTTCAGGGGGAGAAAAAAGACTTCAATTTGTACCAGTGCATTAAACTAAAGCAAAGAGCCTGTTCACAAAGATACTCCAGTACAATTTCAATACTAAAAATTTTCACAGAATCACGATTTCTGCTGAAATCATATGTTGAAATTTTTCATGAAATAGTTTCCAAATATCTAATATATCTAAGGTAACTACCAGGGATAGAAATGTAAAAGGAAATAAAAATGAATATGTTGTATTTGTTAGTTGGATAGTAATGCAAATGGCATTTCTTGTTCTTGGGAGCAGAGATTTAATTTTCATACTTACAATGAATATGCCCTTAATTGGAATTGATTCAGTGATGGTTGGTATAGCATAAGTAAAAAGAGGTATAGTGTATTATACTCACATTCATCCTAATCTTCATCAGGTATTGATAAGTAAATGCTATAGAATCATTCAAAATGATTGATTTACTTATTAGGAACTGTAAGTTATTCATTTTCAATGAAACACCCACATTTCTCACACTTCACATCAGTAACAATTGTTCATTTGATTCAACTTACATGCTCCTTTCACTACCTCTCCTTCCACCTCAGCTAGTTTTCCCTCTTTGATATTTTGTCATTCATACCCTTCCTAATGTAAGCATAAAAAATGCAAAAATGGAAAAATATAAAACCATGCGAATATTAAGTGATGACAACATCACAAACTTTAAAAATCATCCTTCTGATATAAAATGGTCCTTTGACTTATCACGAACTGTAAACAAAAACTATAATACATTCCTAAATAAATTTTTTACTGCTTATAACCATTGTTTTCCTAAAATAACATTCAAACAAAAACAAAAAAAGTGCTTATTATACTGCTTACCTTGGGCATTAGAGTGTCAAGTGCAAGGAAAAGACTATTCTATAGACTCATCAAAGAATCTAATAATCTAGAAGTAAAACAGCACTATTTACTTTATATTAAAATTTACACAAAAGCAATAAAGAAAGCAAAACAAATGGTCATTGAGAAATAGGAGGGCTGATCAACAAAGACTGAGACTGATTTTTTCCTGTAGCTACCGTGGTAGTTTCGTATCTATAACATAAATATTTGAAAAGAGCGGGTTTTTATGTATAATGTCAGTAGGCAGCAGCACTCTCGTATCGGTAGGTTGGTAGTATTTTGTAGATCCTATGTGCATTTCGCATACCGGACAATGGAGGTGATGCAAGAGGAGCAGTACATCACAATCAAATTCTGTTTTCGTTTAAACCATACAGCCACCGAAACTTATGAAAAGCTGAAGCAAGCGTACAGTGAAGATGCACTAGCTCGTGCAACAGTGTTTAGGTGGTTCAAGGACTTCAAAGAAGGCCAACTTGTCAGTGTTAAGCAGGGTGAGCATGGTGTTTTGGCTTCTGCTGTGACTGAAGTCAACATCAACACAGCTGCTGTGATTGTCCAAGAGGATTGGCATATAACATTACATAACATCAGTGAAGTGTTGAGAATTTCATATGGCAGTGTGTTTACAATTATGCACAACCATCTTCATATGACCCAAGTTTGTGCTCTGTTGACTCCTGAACAAAAGGGTGTGCGAATGGAGACAAGCCGTGAGGTGCTGCATCTTTTTGCTGATGTAGTGGATGCATTTTTTAAATGATCTCTGGTGATGAGTCATGGCTGCATCATTATGATCCTGAAGGAAAACAAGCCAGCACAGTGTGGAAATTGCCGTTTCTCTAACACCAAAAAAGGCAAAAGTTGTTCCATCTGCTGGGAAAGTGATGGTGATCACATTTTTTGACTGTAATGGAATGATTTACCTGCATGCAGTTGCCCCTCTCACTACTGTTACATCAGCATACTACACGTCAGTATTGGCTACTACACTGAGGAAGCACATTGCAAAGAAACGACCAGAGCTTTCTCGGACTGGATGACGACTTCATCATGACAATGCACGGCCTCACGTTGCAAATCAAGTCATGCAGTATCTGGCTCGATTCAACATTACCTGTGTACCACATCCACCTTTTAGCCCCGATCTTGCACCATGCAACTTTTTTTTATTACCATCACTAAAGGCAAAGCTTAGGAGTATTCGATTTGAGAACTCTGAAGCAGTGCTCAAGAAAAGTGAGGCGATTCTCAAGGACCTGACAAAGAATGGTCTGCAGCACATGTTCAAAGACTGGCAGAGACGCTATAAATAGTGCATTGAAGTAGGAGGGGACTACTTTGAAAAAGATCATGTAAACATTGAATTGGAGTAATAAACATCTGTGAATAAAAAATCAGTCTCAGTCTTTGTTGATCAGCCCTCGTACATAAAAGAAGCTCAAAACAAAAGTAAAGCAACATGGCAGTTAATTAAATACAAATTAGACCTTCAAAATAAACAAAAATCTGAATCATTAAGCAACAATATAACAAATGAAATGGCTGAATCACTAAACCTTTATTTCACAAATGTACAAAATGAAACCTGCAAAACACCTCCATGCTTGCATGGGGCTCTTAAAAAGAACAAAATAGTAGCTCAAACTCACAACCTTTTAATCTAGGTTATGTAACAACTAATGATGTAAAAATATTATCACTGCTTTGAATTTGAAAAGCTCAAGTGGATGGGATGAACTGCCATCCAGGGCAATAAAACTAATTAAGGATTTAATAAATGAACCGCTTACAAAAATATTTAACCAAATTTTTCATTTTGGAGTATTTCCAGAGAGAATGAAATATGCACAAAGGAGGGACATATGAATACAAAAACTATCGCCCTATATCAGTCTCGACCAGTTTCTCAATAATATTTAAAATATTAGTATATGCTAGACTAAAAGTTTTTTTGGAAAAAAATAAAATATTAAGTAACTGTCAACATGGCTTTTGAAAACCCTTATCTACAATTACTGCAGTAACCACAATAGTAAATGAAATAGTACTAAATTTAGATCAACAGCAAAATACAGCTGCAGTATTCTGTAACATTTCAAAGGCATTTGACTGTGTAAGCCATAAAATTCTCCTAAAAAAGTTAGAGTATTATAATATAAAAGATCAAATCCTTCTGTGGCTCAAATCATACTTCTCAAATTGTAAACAAAGTGTAATCACAAAATGCAGCTCGCAAGCACACAAATCTCAATGGAGAACTAATGCAAATGGTGTTGCACAAGGTTCAATGTTAGGTCCTTTGCTGTATGTACTCTATACTAATGGTAATGACTTACCTCATAGTATAAATGGGAATCCAATATTGTATGCAGATGACACCTCAGTTATCTTACAAAATACAAGTCATTATAAATTACAAACCGATATAAATAAAACTGAAATAACTTAAATGAATGGTTCTCATGCAATGGAATGAACTTGAATAAAAGATAAATCATTAAAAGAATCAACAAAAGACTACAGCAAAATATTAGGAATATACATGGATAAATATCTAAAATGGAACATTCATATAGAATATATAACTAAGAAATTAAATTCAGTCTGTTTTAATATGCTATGTCTGACATGCATAATGAACATTGAAACAAAAAGATGGTCTATTATAGTTACTTTCTCTCAATCCTGACCTATGGCAGAATATTATTGGGAAATGCACCCGGGTGGATAACCATATTCAGAATATAGAAAAAAAATAATGTGCATGTCACATGCAAACTTCAAAGACTCTTGTAAACCACTATTTAAAAAATTTAAAATATTAACAATGCCCTCAATATATCTCTTAGAGTTGCTAACCTATGTTTATAAAAATTATGACAAGTTCATTGGAAAAGAATCTGATGTGTTCCGTTCACATGACTTTCTCTACGTCTCTGCAACTAAGTATTGTTAAAGAGCTTATGCTTCTATTTACTTCATGCTAATCGAGAAAAAAATAGCAGAAATAGTCCTATTACTTGCTTCCTTGTAAGTAGAAGCAAAATAAGGTAGTGCCATAGGTTAAAGTTATAGTCAAAAGTTGGTTGCTATGTGACTGAAGTTCCTTTGTTTGTATGGACAGGAGTTAACAAATTCCTATTTGAAAAAAGTATAAGTTTTCCAAAGCTGATACCAAAAACAAGGAATATCTCTAAAACGATCATCTCCACGAACAAAAAAAAAATGTATATAACATAAATTGTGTGTTTTGATATGCTCTACATTTTTTGTGTGGTAAATTTTTATCCATCTCTTATATGCTCTACATTTTTTGTGTGGTAAATTTTTATCCATCTCTTATGGTTTAGCAGTTATGCAAAATTCCTTAAAATTCATCCAGAATAAAGTAGTCTTCAGAGGCTATTCCCGGAAAATTCAAAATATACATTTTATTTGTCAGGTAAATATCTTTAATATACCAAATTTTAATCAAAATCGTTAGAGCCATTTTTGAGAAAATCAAAAGTTGCAAAATTTTTTCCATGTAAAGGGTAGTTTGGGGTGGGGGGATTTTTCTCAAAATCTTTGTGTTGCATCTCTGGAAGATACTAAACTTAAATACCAAGTTTGGTATTTTACCGACTTTTCGTTTTTCAGTTATCGTGTTCACAGACACACGGACACACACATACATGGACCTTTTTTTGGATACAGGGGACCCTAAAACATATATTTCCAGTGAAATCCCTGTATCAAATTTTTGGGTGGAGTGCAATGCTTCTCTCTGCACTATGTACATAGTACATGTAGAGAAAGTAACAAAACCAACATCACCACAATACTCGGAAAGAATCTAACATAAAATTCCCCATGCATAGAATAACAGTCTATGAAAAAAAACCTACTATATGGATATAAAAGTATATAATAAACTGCCACAAAAAATCAAAGATATAAAAACCTTAAATTTATTCATAAAAAGAGTTAATGAAATATTAGTAAATAAAACGTATTACTCTATACAAGAATTTATGGTGACACATATACAATTTATACTATTACCATACAAATCAATATTTCAGTATATTTTTAAAATAATATCTTTATACATGTACATATTAGAATTTGAGTTACTCAAATATATGTTTGTGACAAGTGACCAGTTTACGAGCTTAGGCTCACAATGTAAACATTATATGACAATAAATATTCTATTCTCTCTCTTTCTCTTTCTCTCTCTCTCCCCCTCTTCCTCTCTCTCCTGCTCCTGTTGCTGCTAGTAAACAAATATTTCTAACCAACATACTTAAGCAGAGGGGTAGGCAAAATGTTTTCTGGGAAAGAGAAGAATCAATATGTTCAAGTAGAGGCCAATTGTGCATGCATGTGTGTAAACATGGTATCAGTTTTGAATAAAATCTGAAGAAATTACAAGTAAAATTCAGAGTGGAATGGGTGAATTAGTCAATAAGACACATTTACAGAAAATTAGGTGGCCTTTCTGTCTTGGATTGAGTTTTAGTAATAGAATACTTTAATCCAAAGGTTTGGATATGCTTTTCAACTGTTTTGTTAGTCAAATCTAAGCCAGGATTTTCCTTTGGCAGCTCTGATACCAAATTAACTGGTTTGTGGATGACATGAATTAGTAGTAGTGGTCATATATGCATTAAGCTTAGTTTGCACCAGTGTAATAATGAGTGTACAACAGATACATGTCTGTTACACAAAGCATCATCAAGTTTCTTGCCAACCAAGGCATAGTACCATCTGAAATTTTGAGAAGGCTGAAGGCACTGTTCAAGAAATAAATGCTGTATGAGTATATGATTGATATAAAAAGCTGTGCCAGGGAGGGAAGCTCTAGAAAACTAAGCTCGCCAGGATGCTCAGATACAAGCACTGTTGCAAGAAACATTGTTGTCCTGGTCTTATTGAAACAGAAGGGAGGTTTTTGCATATTGTGACTTACGGCAAAACATGGGTCCACCACTATACCCCTGAGTATAAAGCAGAGATAAAAGGGTGGCAGCAGAAAGGAGAAACTGTGGTGTACAGGTCCAAATAATGCCATACTATCATTTGTTAGGACTCCTTAAATAGGCATTGGGAGGACTGGTTTTACAATGATGCTAGTGTAGACAGGCTGTGCATCAACCACATACTTTTTTTGAGGAAGGAATATAGAGCCTACCAATAGCAAAAGTTAACATCAGGAGATCATATAGAAAAGTGATACAGTATTTTCATACATTTTGTTAATGTATTAAATTCAAATTTTACAAATTTCGGTGTATATTAATTCACTAATGATATGTAAGAAGTCTATTAATCCTCCTGACTTTGTACTTGACAGACAATCATTTGTGCTACCTTTTGGTAGTAGTAGAATCCTATTCAAGCCTTAATGAAGACTGCCATCTCACTACAGCTTACACTGTATTGAACCAAGTCATCCTGCCTCTTTGCCTGCTTGAGTCTTGGGGATTCCATTCAAAGGCCTTTCTATAATTTAACCACTTCTCTTGAAAACATGACCAGTCCATTTTCATTTTCTGAACTTGATTTCTTTGCAATTTCTTTCTGATCTGCTTTATCCTACAAATCTACATTTGATATTTTCTGAGGCCACCAAAATACCTATTTCTCAGACATCTGTTTATAAAAACTTACAATTTCTTGTAAATATTTTTTTTTTTTTTTTTGTGCTGATATCCATGTTTGGCACCTGTGTGGTTTAAATGTTTGTATTTAACACATTTTAGCCCAAGCCCAAGTATAGTTCGGGCCTTGCAAAATGTTCATGCGGCCCACGCCCGAGAATAGCTCAGGCAGGTATTTCTAATGCTATTAATGCAATTCCATGACCTTAACTCGGTCTTGGGCTATGCGGCAAAGAACTTTAGTCAACTATTAGGAAATTTAGGAGAGTTAGTAATATTGGTTGCTTGCGGGTAGTCCCACCATTTTCCTTGGAGGTGGTTATCTGTTTATTACGTTTTGTGCTCTTAAATGTTAAAATGCTGCATTTTTTTAAATTTCTGTGAACTGAAGCTGAAATTCAGTATACAAATGGAGCTCTGAAAAATTCTGATTCCGAGGGAGAATTTTCAAACTTTCAATAAATGGAGTGTAAGCTGCTTTATGCAGATTTTTTCAAACTCATATTTGATATTTGTAAATTTAAAATAGAGTGCTAAGCCAGCAGTGATAGAGGAAGGTTGTGTTTTGAGAGGTGCTCCTGCGGTGAAGGAAGAAGGATCTAAGTCACGATGGGAGTGGACATTACAGTGTATAGAGCAAGAATTGGACAGTTTAGAAAAGTAAAATTGGTGAATAGTAAACACAGTTTTGGAGAGAAGATGACAAACATATTGGTTTTAGCAAGTGTTATAACTTTGTTGCTAGTGATTGGAGGAATTGAGGTAAACCCCGGCCCTGCAGATATAATAACAATGCTGGAAAACCTGACTGAGAAAATGAACAAAATAGAAGGTATGGAACAACGAATAGGTAAACAATTGGAAAAGATGGCAACAGATATCAAAGAAGATGTTAGAGTTGAGGTGCAGGAAGCAAGAAGGGAAGTTGAAATGGTTAAGGAAAGAATGGAAAGATTGGAAGAAAGGGAGAGAAGATTTAATTTAGTGTTCACAGGAGTTAAGGAAAGAAGGTATAAATGGCCAGCAGAAGAAATATTAGAAATAACGAAGGAAAAGCTGAATTTGGAATTGTACAGATGGGAAATTATTGAAGCTTATCGAGTTGGAAGACAACTTGGCAAGAGAACAATTATAGTGAAATTTGCAACAGCCCAATTAGTACATGAAGTACTTAAAAGAGCCAAGAAATTAAAAGGAACAGACATTTTTATTAATAAAGATTTATCACCTAAGAAGAGAGCTCTGCAAAGAAATTTGGTACAAAAAATGAAAGAAGCAAGAGCCCAGGGAAGAAGAGCTTATATTAGAAATTTCCAATTGTGGATTGACGGAGAAAAGACATCGCATCTGGACAAGAAGGAGCTAAGAGAACCCCAATCAGGCACAGAGGAAATTACTCAGCAAATGTCAACGCCAACTTTAGGAAGCACAACAGGAAGATCAAAGTCCAAACAAAAAGGAATGAATGTGGGTGAAGACAGTGAAAGTGAGTGTTTGAACCGAAATCTGCCTGTCAGCATGGATATGAGAACGGCATATGCAGATAGGACGTCATCCAACTTGCCTACGAGAGAAATAACAGCTGACGAAGAAATGACGTCAACAGAGGAAGCAACAGGAGGAGGAGCCACCAGAGTGACGTCACCTAGGAAAATAGTGTCACCGAGAAGAGGGGAAGTAATAGCCGCACGTAATTTGGCTGCGAAGGGAAAGAAGGCGTGGCAACAGAGTAGCGGGGAAAATACAGAAGGGGAAGAAGACAACATCATATCATCTGAAAATGGCAGCATGCTAGTGTTAGATAGAAATAAAACTATTTCTTCCCGAGAAGGGATACAATTAAGGAGTAAAAGAACTCTAGAAACATTTAGATTTAGATTAGGCTCACAATAGGGAAGGGAGAATATAAGGAGGCTTGGATTCTGGAATTGTGAGGGAGTTAAAAACAAAATATATGCGGGGAGTTTAAATCAATTATTGACAAAACTTGATTATCTCGCGGTAGCTGAAACATGGCTAAAAGAGGACCAGGTTTACGTAAAGGATTTTGATTTTGTAGGGATAAAAGGAGATAAGGTAGCAAGAAAGGGGAGGGCATCTGGAGGCATAGGCTTTTTTGTAAAGAAAACGTTAAGTAAAGGAGTTAAAGAAACTTGGTCAAGGAGAAAAGAAATACTATGGATTGTATTAGAGGAGAAACAAATAGTTGAAAATGTTATATGTATAGGCATAGTATACAATCCTCCTCTTCCTTCGCGCTTTCATAATCCGGACCTCCTTAAACACCTAGAGATAGAAATAGAACATTTAAAGGAGAGATATGGTAATTCTGAGATTATATTAATGGGAGACTTTAATATTAGGATTGGCGAAAATGATGTTATTGGAGGGAATAGGTGGATGAGTAATGATACATTAGAGAAACCTGAGAAAATTAGATACAGCAAAGATAAGATAGTTGACAAAGGCTATATGAAATTTATAGAATTCTGTGAATTGAATGCCTTTGATATTTTGAATGGGAAATATGGAGAAGATGTGAATGGAGAATATACGTATGTTAGTAATAATGGTCAAAGTGTGATTGATTATGTATTATGGCCAATTAATATGGGGTATATTTTAAGTAATTTTAAGATACTAAATTTAAGTTCCAACAGTGGGCATTTTCCATTGATAGTAGACATAAAAACATGCACAGAGCAAATAGTCTATAATTTAAGGGAGGAAAAGTGCAACATAGAAGAATACAGTAGATACAAATGGAAGGAAGAGTATTGCAATAAATTTAGGCAGACACTAAACTCTAATTATGGCCAGATATGTCAGTGTGGAATAAGTTTTATGATAAAGGAACAAGAAATTGAAAGTGCTATGGATATCTTAAATATCATTATGCTAAGGGCTGGGGAGGAAATGAAAATGAGAAAGAAGGTTTACAAAAGAGATGAGGGCTGGTTTGATGAAGAATGTAGAGTAACTAAAAGACAAGTCAAACAGCTGCTCATAAAGTGGAGGGAATTAGGAAACATAGAATTAAAGAAAGAGTATATGCAAGGGAGGGATTTATATAATTCATTACTGGAACAAAAGAAAACAAGCTGGATGAAAAAATATGAAAGTAATTTGATACGAATTCTAAATGAAAATAATGCAAATGAGATATGGAAGGTTATGAAATCAATGTATAATAAATATGTAACAAAACCAAGTATAAAACCAGGAGAATGGATGGAATATTTTAAAAATTTGTATGGGGAAAAAAAGAGTAAAAATGAGATAGGAAATTGGGAAATAGGTAATAACTATGTAGATATACTCGATGATATAATAAGAAGTGAAGAAATAATCCAACAGGTGAAAATAATGAAAAGAAATAAAGCAACGGGAATAGATGGAATCCCTCCAGAGTTCCTTAAGGAATGGTGCACTGAAATAAACAGAGTTAAGGTTTTAGTAGACTTATTTAACACAATTAAGGTGAAGGGGTATATACCAGATAAGTGGAGGAAAGCAATCATACATCCAATATACAAAGGCAAGGGTAGTGTTGACAAACCAAACAACTATAGAGGCATTGCATTATTATCAAATGTAGGAAAAATTTTTACTGGTATTATGGCAAGCAGGATACAAACATGGGTTGAAGAATATGATATCCTCTCGGAACTTCAGATGGGCTTTAGAAAAGGGAGGAGGACAGTTGATAACTTATTTATTATAAAAACACTGGTAGATAAATACTTGAAAGACAAAAGAGGAAAGTTATATATGGCTTTTGTGGATTTAGAGAAAGCATACGATAGGATAGAGCTTCAATTGCTGTGGCATAAGTTGTTGACTAAAGGAGTGAGTAAACAAATGGTGGACACCCTTAGAGCATTATATAAGGAAAATACTTTTTGTATAAGAGTGGAGGAAGGGGTTGTAACAAGAGAAATCCAACAAGAGAAAGGCCTTAGACAGGGATGTAAGTTAAGTCCAGTCCTATTCAATTTATATATAGATGATGTATTAACAGAAATTGGGAGAAATAATAACTCGATGCCAGTAATTAATAATATTCAGATTCCAGGATTACTGTTTGCAGATGATCTAGTTATAGGTGCAATTACAGTGAATGGCTTGAAACAATCCTTGCAAACATTAAATAATTACTGTAAAGAGTGGAGTTTAAAAGTGAACCAGGACAAGACACAGATTGTAGTGTTCAAAAAAGGGGGAAAATTGAGCAAATATGAAAAATGGAAGAATGAGAATGAAAAGGAGTACAGGGTAGTGAGAGAATGTATTTATCTAGGAGTTAAAATTGATAGTGGTGGCAATTGGGAAAAGCAAAAGAAATTTGCATTGGCAAAAGGAAAAGGAGCTTTATCAGCTATTAGAAGTTGCAAATACAAAGCACCTAATATAAATATTAGATGGTTAGAAAAAGTGTACAATATGGTGGTTGAGGCAAAAATGATATATGGGATAGAAGTATGGGGATTAGAAGGAGGATGGGAAGGCATAGATGAGGTGCATAGGAAATTTTGCAAAGAAATACTGGGGTTACCAAATGCAACTGTTAGGCAGGTAGCACAAATAGAGCTGGGTAGAGTGGCAAGTAAGGGAAAGATTATGGAAAGGGCATTGAAATTTTGGCATAGGATATTGAAATTGGAAGAAAGGAATTTGTTAAAACAGTGTTTAGTATATCAAGAGAAAAGTTTAAAGAACAAGGGATGGGTAGACTGTCTTCGAAATAACCTGGAAAGTAGTGGGTTAGGGGAAATGTGGAGAAGAAGAGAAAATAATGTGAATAACTTCTGGAAGTTGGCAAGGAAAAGATTTGAGGATATAGAAATACAAAAAAATATTTAGTGAAATAACTGAAAAGAGATCTTTAGTTTTCTATATACCAATGAAAGTCTCATGGGGAAGGGAAAAGTACATTGATGTGACAAATAAAGAGGAGCGAGAAGGTATTGCATGGCTGAAAGCAGGAGTATGGAGATTAAAAGGTCTAAGGAAAGGTATTCCACAAAATCAATGTCCTATATGTGGCGGAAATGAAGATATAGAACACATTTTATTTAAATGTAAAGGAACTGAAATTTGGAGAAAAAAGTATATTAATAAGAAATGGTTTAAAATAGATAGAAATGTAGTAGTAGTTGAAATGTTTCAAAAAGATAGTAAGAAGATTGGACAATTCTTATGCAAAGTGAAAAATAAATGGATATGGACAGTAAATAGACAAAATGGTGTAATAAACTAGAATTAATAAACTATTGTAAAATATGAGTATGACCGGTAAAGAGCCAGGGCTGAACACCGATCATATTCACCTGTATAATGCTTAGCATAAATAAATAAATAAATAAATAAATAAAAATTTAAAATAAAATATTAATACGGAAGTTATGACTATTTTCTTACTTGTTGAGAAATTCTTGAATACCATACTTTTAGATTGTCCCAATACTTTTTGGCAGATTTGATTGATGTACTATAAATAATAACTCAAAGTAGGCGTAAAAACCCTGCATTTCTTGGCCCTTCAAATAAAGAAATACCTGGGCTTCAATGTGTTAATAACCTGAGTTTGAGTTTTGAGGAAATTTGTTTAGATCACTAAATAGATTTCAGTTGTATGGAGGTGCATCCTGTTATCTTAATTCTTTCATCAATGTCCTCATCTAAGCCTCCTTGCCTGAGTTCATACTGCCCAAATATGAACATTCCTCTACTTGGATAGGTAGAGTCAGACTGAAAAATTCATTGCCATAGCCGATTTGAACTACAGATCTCCTGGTCTCTAGCTGGTTGCTCTTCCACTGAGCTACCATGACAACATGCAGGCATAGCATTGAATAGCATCAATGCCATAGCCGGGATTTGAACCACGGATCTCCCAGTCTCTAGCCGGTTACTCTTCCACTGTCCAATGCTGTAGCCAGGATTTTTCAGTCTGACTCTGCCTATCCAACTCCTGTCCTGCACACAGTTGTGTGAAAAACAATTAAACCAACACCCTTGACCATAATTCCTCTACTTGTTCAATTACTTCCTGTTCCAACACAAGATCCAAATCCACATATAATAGATTCTCATTTCTTTAATTTTATGTTTGTTTATATATTGTCATATCAGCCAAGTTTACTTAATTTCTGCAATTTTCCATTTATGTCTTGAGTATCTATGGGTCAGCAGACATACATCATCAGCATATTCCAAACTTTCCAATCTCTCATTTACTCCACATTGTATACTTTGACGTCTCCTACTACACAAGTTTCTCATTAAGTTCATCATAAACCAGAATAAACAGCAATGGTGATAACAGACAGCTTTGCTTCACCCCCTCTTACAAGATAAAAGGTGGAGAGAGTTTGTAATTATGCAATACTTGACAAATGCTGTTGTCATACTTATTTTTACTTTTTTTACATGTGCTAGGTATATAGTGTATAGAGAAGATATTGCACTCCATCCAAAAATTTGAGATTTCACCGGAAATATATGATTTAGGATCCCCTTTATCCAAAAAAAAGCATTTTCAGAAAAAGGTCTGTCTGTGTGTCTGTGAACACAATAACTCAAAACCGAAAAGTCAGTAAAATACCAACCCCCCCCCCCCCTGCCCCAACTACTCTTTACATGAAACTTTTTTTGAAAGTTTTGATTTTCTCAAAAATGGCTCTTAACAATTTTGATTAAAATATCATATATTAAAGGTATTTATCTGACAAATAAAATGTATATCTTGAAATTTCTGGGAATAGCTTCTGAAGACTATTCTGGATGAATTTTACAAAATTTTGCATAACTGCTAAAGGGTAAGAAATGGACAAAAACTTACTACACAAAAAATATAGAGCACATTAAAACTCACAATTTATGCTATATACATTTTTTTTCGTGTAGTTGATTGTTTTTGAGATATTCCTTGTTTTTTGTTTCAGCTTTAAAAAACATACTTTTCTCATACAGGAATTTGTCTACTTCTGTCCATACAAACAAAGGAACTTCAGTCACATAGCAACCAGCTTTTGACTCATTTTAACCTATGGTACTCCCTTATTTTGCTTCTAAATATAAGAATGCAAGTAATAAGACTATTCCTGCTAATTTTTTCTTGATTAGCATGAAGTAAATAGAAGCGTAAGATTTTTAACAATAATTTGTTTCAGAGATGTAGAGAAAGTCGTGTGAATAAAACAAGTCAAATTTTTTTTATTGTGTTAATAATTTTAAATGGAACACCAATCCTCTCAACCTCCAAATGAATGTTCAGTTTATGGTATTGAAAACCTTACAAAATCATAAAAACCTGGTACAGTGGACTGGTAGATTCCAGCGATTGCTCTATAATTATTCTCATGGTGTTAAACTATTTTTTGGAATCACTATTAGTTGATTGCAGTAGGTAAGTGATAAAGAGAATCACTCCCAAATTATTATATTTCACAGCAATGAATTGGTGTGACCTATCACAACCACTATGTTAATATATCTGTGCTTTAAAGGCATAACTTGGTTTACATTGTTACCATATATGGGAAAGTTTCCATAATTTAGTCACAACAAGGTGTGGAGAAGGGCAGAAAAGTGTAGTTGAAAATGCTGAGGATGTTTGAAATACTTTAAGTGTTTGTTACTGCAGACCTATTAGTGTCATTTTATCTGTGTGTTCATCTAGATATAAAAAAAGATCTTATCATAGAAATTTGAAATTGTGTATTTAAAAATTTTAAGAAATGTTTAATATTTCAGACTTTTTTGAAACTGGTCAAAACCAAGTAGATTATAAATGTTAACTGCTGTATAGATTATTATCTAACAACTTTTAAAAAATCTGTATAGCACAAGCAATATGAAATTTTGTATTTAAGAGTATAAAGAACATTTGTTGAAGCATTTCAACTTTTGTTGTAATAGATATAAAATTAAGAGTAGTTTATATGAGCCTTCTAAAAATCACACCACTGCATGTACAGGGTTCAAAGTTTATATTGTAATGGATTAAAGAAAGTTAATAATAATAATAATAATAATAATGATAAAGATTTAATATTTCTACAAAATTTAAGCTTCAAATTACATCCTAAAATATATATAATATATTTTATTAATGTATTGCATTACTTCTACCACAAAACTAATATACTTGAAGGTTAACACTATACATACATTTATAGGTAATGCTGAACAAATGTCCATTTATGTAAATCATACAACAAAGTCTCAAAAGTAAAATGCTTCCATTGTATTTGCAGGTTGTGTACATTGCTCCACTCAAAGCACTTGTAAGAGAGCGCATAGAAGACTGGAAAATAAAATTAGAGGCCAAGTTGGGACTAAGAGTGGTGGAGCTAACTGGAGATGTGACACCAGATATATTCTCCATAAAGCAGGCTGATATAATAGTAACAACACCAGAAAAATGGGATGGTATCAGTCGTAGTTGGCAGACACGCAACTATGTCCGTGATGTGGCTCTAATTGTGATTGATGAAATTCATTTACTTGGGGAAGACAGAGGACCTGTCTTAGAAGTGATAGTTTCTAGGACAAACTTCATATCTTCTCACACATCCCACAAACTTAGAATTGTAGGACTCTCAACAGCACTTGCTAATGCCAAAGATCTAGCTAATTGGCTGGGTATAAAAGAGGTAAATATTCTCCTAAAGTTCTCTTTTCATATATAAAGCAGTTGAGTGAATTTAACTTGGTGAAATAGAAAAGGACAGCTGAAGTGAACTATAGTAGTATATTATGATACAAGTGAGGTAAGTGTATTTTTACAAAATGAAGTATAGTTTGAAAATAAGATAAAAAGGACAAAAAACTGAATGCATATATATATATATGGCAGGTATCTACCAAAGATTTTAGCAATAAATTTGAGTATTGTTTATTAGAAAATCGGGTATTTCATCATAACCACTATATCTTTACTTTTGAGGCTATTGGTAGCTTTCTGTATTTTTTTTTCAGCAGTAGGTTATACATATAGAGAAGCACGGTCACTAGTTAGTTCATGATCTATCAAAGGTATTTGTTTGTGTTAACATAGTGATTACATAAGCAAAATAATAGTTAAATATTTCACTAACTTTTTAATAGGTTTTATGATAATATGTATCTTCACAGCCAGAGATACTTTATCATAATTTTTTTTTATTTCAATTTGAGCAGTTGTAAATATTAAAAGAAAAGATTGCATATTACATTTGGGAATGTTATTACAAATTAAATTAATTTTTTAATTCTGTAGCACCATTTAAAAATATTTTAAATTGTTACAAGTTCTTGCTAATCTTTATTATGTTGCATGATTTTCATTGTCTTCATATAGGTAAATAACTATGATTTTATGTCTTTCTCTGAAGATATTGTCAAATTCTTATTAATTTTATAGTACACTAGCTGAAAAACGTGGTCTAGTCCATGGTTTGTCATCCTCCTTGGTCTAGGTGTAACATGCTAGCCTAAGGTTCCCAAAGTTACAGGTTCAAACTCAGTGGAGGGCGATGGATTCTTTCTTCTTTTTTTTTTTTATATTGTGTGTGGCATAAAAACCTTAACATAGCTTCCAATGGATGGGAGGTAAAGCCAGTGGCCTCATGTCATAGATGTACAGCATGTAAAAGAACCTAAGTCTAATAAAGATGCCTCTGAGCATTTACTTATTTGAATCCATATATCAATTTACATCAGTGTAGACCAAGTCAGTTACAAAATATGATTAAATTTAAACTGCAAAGTAATTACAAATCACACTGCATTACAAATCTTCTGTAGAGTACATTACTTTCCTTTTTAAAATTCTCTTAATTTATTTGTAAATGAATTTCCCCTGTGCAGCTTTAAGTATGTAGGTAATTTGTATATGAATGAGCCCCTGCAACATGTGGACCATTTCTTATTGAGTTAGTATTATGACAGTGCCACCTTATATAATGGTTCTCATGTTCGCCGTACCTTATATAATGGTTCTCATGTTCGCCGTAGTATGGGAGTCATCATAGTTGGGATGCATAAACAACACAGAAGAGCGATGCTGTGTAACAGGACTCTTTGAAATGCGAGACTCTTCTCCAAGCTTCGGCTTCATTTATCTTCAACAAGTTTCCAGAAAGTTTGCAACAATATTTTCTACCTATGCTGCATTCAGCTTAAGGTGAGGCTACAACAGCCAGGTGAGACAATGCAGGAGTTTGTTCTAGCCATCAAACAGCTTGTGAACAAAGCCCTGTATTTACCACCTAGGGTGCATGATGCCAAGACCGCAGCTGCACCCACCGTGAGGACTAGGAGTATTCGCTATGATAAGGCAAGAGAAACAACCCAGAGACAATGATGACGACCTTCAGGTGATGTGTGCTGGGGTGTGACAAACCAAGTCACCTAGTGAAGGACTGTCCACACTTAGACGACAAGCAGATGGATGAGTAAGGATCATGGGATGAGGGGTATACAGGTTTCCTCCTATTTTGGTTCAAATATTTCAATTTATTTATCTGCATGTTTTTCTTTTTATGAGTGGGTTAATGTTGAAAGGATTTTCTTTCTAGATAATCCCAATGTATATTCCAACCCAAACCAGGCAGTACTGAAAGAACTAAATTTTATAAACTTGGACCAAAAACATACATTAATTATTCATGCGAGATAGAGGACTACATCTCGACAAACAGCTATTTGGGGACTAAATATTGAAAAGAATATCAGTAGAAAAGACAGAGGACATACTCCAGAAATTAAATTTTATTTATAATTAAAATAAATAATAATCCAAGAATAATTTTAAACAAATTATTAAATTGCTCAACAAAAAACATCGTTTACACAAAAGCCAACAAAGGCAATAAAATAGTTATTATGAACCGGGCAGAATATTTCTCCAGCATGAAAAAAATCTTTTAAAATCAGAGGAATTCATGGAAATTAAATGGGACCCACTTAATAAATGCACCAAAATAGTTAATAGGCAATAAAGAACAGCTGCATAATTCCAAAAGAAGCATGCTACAAAGTTAAAGTAGACAATCCAAAACTGGCAAGTATCCATGGATTACCCAAGATTCATAAACCAGGCAACAGTCTAAGACCAATAATCAACATCAACACACCATATCTCTTAGCAAAATGGTTGTCAAAACAGTTCATGTTACTACCTACATTTGAAAGTCGTAATGCAACTCTTAAACTAATAGATAAAAATGAGGATATTAACCTGTCACATTCTGGTGTCATTTGACATCAAATCACTCTTTCCTAATGTCCTGAAACATAATCTCCTCTGTATCTTAAAACAGTGGCTAGAATCCATTGAAATGGACCATACTCACATCCAAGATTACTTAAAACTCACCGAAATTTATATTGAACAAATGTTTTCAGATTCCAAGAAAATTTCTACCAACAGCAATCTGGACTAGCAATGGGAAAACCATTATCTCCCTTCCTTGCCAATCTGTTCATGAGTCACTTCGAAACACAAATCATTACAGCTTTCCCACACATGTTCAAAACCTGATTCAGGTATGTATATGATATATTTGCAATAGTCAACAAAAAAACAGCATGGATATCCTTAAACTGCATAACCTGCAAGAACTACCATCAAATCACAATGGACATGGAATCAACAACACGCTACCCTTTCTAGATTTAAAAATAGTGAGTCATAATGTCAAATTAAAATTTGGAATCTTTGGAAAAGACACTCACACTGACAACTACATCAGGGCAAATAGTTTCGATCCCACACCATACAAACTTGCAATCATAAATAGCCTAACTTATAGAGTGGTAAATGTGCCATTGGATGAATATTTGTTTGAATACTCCACCATAATAGAAACAGCTACAAAGAACGGCTGCAACATAAGTTAGTTGACAACAAAATAAAAAAGTTCAAGAGACAAAAACATTTAAAGCAAATCACCACACTGACATCTTCTAAAGACAAAAAAGGTATATAAGAAATTCACTTATCACCCCTGGGCAACACATGTTTCAAAAAGTCTTCAAAAAACTTAACATTACTTTGGCACCTATTAATAGATACAGTATCAGAAATCTCCTGAAGAAACCAACAACTGATAGAATTCCTCCCAAAAAGAAGTCTGGATTTATAAAATCAATTGTTCTGACTGCAAAAAAAGTATAAATCGTTAAGACCAAAAGAAACATCAGAACTAGATTAAAGGAATAATTTGGTAACATCAAGAATAAAGATACCAACAAATCTGCAATAGCAGCACACTTGTGAAATGACCATCACAACACAGAGAAAAAGACTCGTCTGTTAAGATCAGGGACTCATTTGTTAATGTGTGGGAAAAAATTTATATAAAAAAACACAGTGTTTACCTTATGAACTTTGACATTCCTCCAGAAGTTAACTCGCTAGTAAGCCTCATAAAACCTCCACCAGATGTCTCCACCCCAGAGAAGCAAGAACCACAGGAGCACCTGATTTCCAGCCACCTTGGATGACTTCAACTGAAGGTGAAACACACTGGGAATAAAGTTTAGGTATGGGAAGCCATAGAGTGTTTAGTCGACTCAATCTGTATTATTTTATAAATTATTACAGTGCTTCACAGTGTTAACTCAAATTGGTTTTTCAAATTTGATTTAAAATTGGGATACTGGCAAATGGCCTTAGATCCTAAAGACAAAGACAAGACTGCATTTTTTACTGGCCAAGGGCTTTAATGTTTATACCCTATGCCTTTGCAATGCACAAGCCATCTTCCAGCACTTCATGAACAGTGATGAGAAGGTAGACTTACTATGCCTACCTGCTGTATTTGGATGACATCATCATTGTGGGTAGTAACTTCAAAGAAGATCTTGAAAACCTGACCAAGATACTGCAAAGGCTATAGGCAGCTAACTTGAAGTTCAACATGAAGTGCTAACTCTTCTGCAAGGAGAGTTAAAGTGGCTACATACCCTGAGAGAAGGCTTGGACAGAGAGAGATTAGCTATGCCCAAAAGACAAACGAGAGCTGCTAAGTTTCCTGGGCCTTTGCAGCCACTATCATTGGTTCGTCAGAGGTTTCTCCAACATCACAAAACCTCTCGCCCATCTGACGGAAGAGCAGTAGACTTACATGTAGTCAGAAAAGACAGAGAGCTCATTCCAGGCACTAATATCAGCACTCTGCAGAGATCCTATTTTACGATTTCCACAACCTGGTGGCAGATGTATTGTGGGCACCAATCCCAGCGACACCGGCTTTGGCGGCATCCTGTCACAGATTCAGGATGGCCAGGAGTGAGTAATTGCAAAATGCTCTCCAAAGCAGAAAAGAACTACTGACTACCTGGTGAGAGCTGCTGGCAGTAGTGAAGGTACATGTACCTGTATGGTCAGCCATTCCACCTGAGGACTGACCACTCTGCCCTCACCTTGCTGTTAAGTTTCAAGAACCTGGAGAGTCAGACAACCTACAACTTTTCATCAGAATATTGGAAAGGAAAGAGCCATGGATACCATGTCCAGAGCAGAGAGGTCACTGCACTAAGCTTGAACAAAAGGTGTTGCTGCAGCTGTTGTGCTATTTTAGCAGTGCCTGCAGCTGGATGGGTTGGCGCAGGACTGAGGAGGACTGGCAGCTGTCGGATGCCAACTTGGGGACACTCCTGGTAGAAGCAGAGGCAGGGACTAGCCGAGCTGGGATATGGATATGGTGTGTTACTTATGCCAGCTCTTTAATTAATGTGGTTCTCAGCATCCCATTCTAAATTGGACTTGAAAGACTGCTTAATTTTGCTCAGAGGCCTCTCTATCAGGCTTGAGGTTCTTTTATGTGCCGTAAATCTACGACATGGGACCAACAGCTTTACTTCCTTTCCGAAGGAAGCCATGCTAAGGATTTTTACACCTGAAAAAATCCATCGTCCTCCGCCGGGTTTGAACCTGCGACTTTGGGTATATGAAGTTAGCATGGTAACCATTACACCACAGAGGGTAATGCAGAGCTGGGAAGACATCACACCAAGGAGTACTATGTACAAGTTTACTGGGCCCAATGGGACACATTGAAGATCAAAGATGGGGTGCTATTCAGAGTATGGGTGTCACCTAATGGGAAAACTCAAGAGAATAGCGGATTCTCCCTCGGAATAAGGTTGTGTAAACCCTGGAGACTTCAGGAGAACATTTAGGTTCCACAAACAAGCTCCGACAGTGGTACTATTGGCTGAGACTTTGGGCAAATGCTGCGAGATGGTGCTGCCCGTGTTATGTGTGTGCGGTAAGCTGCAGCCCCTATACCTGGAGACAGGGTTGAATGCAGGAGTATAATGTCTGAGCTCCCTTCAAATGTTTAGCTATTGATGTAACTGGGCCAACAGGAGCAAGAGATATCTGTTGGTTGCAATGGATTACTTCAGCAAGTGGCTGGATTTGTAGCCCATCCCTAACCCAGAGGCTAGGACTGTCATAAACTGCCTCATGGAAGAATTTTTTTGTCACTTTGGGATACCAATGGAGGTACATAGTGATCAGGGCAGAGTGCACTAGATGTGAACATCACCTCTTCATCCACAGTCAGTCGGCATGGTTGAGTGGTACATGAAGACTCAAGAAAAAGATCTGAGGAAGGTTGAGGCCAATTATTAGAGAAACTGGGATGTGAGTGTGCCACTTTTTTTGCTGGCCTACTACTGTTCAGCCCACTACATCCTTGGATTTACACTGACCAGTTTGGATTTTGGCAGAGACCTGTATCTACCATGTGACCTGATATTTGGGAATCCGCTTGGGGCAGAACAGCCAGTAGTCAAAATAATATAAATTTCACCTTAAATTATTCCAATTATTATATTAAAAATAATATTAATTACTTAAGAACCAATAATGCTCATTTGATTTTGCTGTCTAACCGCTGATGCTGGCACTACATGAAGCATCTCATAGACAGACTTCATGACATGCATGAGAGATGGCCCATGAAAACATCCAGCTAGGCAGCGATCAGATGAAAACCTGTTACAACTGACAGGCCAACAGCCAAGGTTTCCAGCAAGGTGATCTGGTGTGACTATATTGCCCTACTCGGACAAAAGGATGTTGTCCCAAGCTTCAACAACCATTACCTTATGGTGAAGAGGATTAATAATGTCATCTCCATATCCAGAGACTATTCCAAGGGAAGAAACTGGTAGTGCAATTGGATCGCCTAGACCTGCTACGATGGCCCTGTGGAGGGAGCAGTGTGATAATGCCATCTTCTGCCATGGTTCTCATGTTCACCTTGGTATATGAGTCATCGCATTTTTTGTTGTTGTAGTGTTTAACGCCCGCTTTAACTGCTTATGGCACCGCAGGCGGTGACACTGGTGATACATGAATGATGATGGAGCACCGGTGGAATGTGATGGTGGGGGAAACTGGAGTACCCGGAGAAAACCTGCCCCAGCGCCGCTTTGTCCACCACAAATCTCACGTGAGGTCGCTTGGGATCGAACCCTGGCCGTCTAGGTGAGAGGCGAGTGGTCTAACCACTCAGCCATGATGCGGCCCTGAGTCATCGCAGTTGGGATGCGTAAACAACATGGAAGAGTGGCTGCTGGGTAACAGGATCCTTCAGAATGTGAGGGGACATGACTCTTCTAAATTCCTCTCCAAGCTTCGGCTTCCATTAACTTTGGCAAGTTTCCAGAAACTTTGTGATGTCATTTTCCAGATATAAAGGAGGAAGGATTGCCATGCAGTGTTGTTGTGAATTGTACTGAGTCTTGAGTGGCTGGAGTGTTAGCACGCAGTGGTGCACATGACATGAATGGCATGCCTACGCTTCAAAATGTAAAGTGAATTATATGCAGCAGCTGATTTAAGACGTTATTTATAAATAATTTTTGAGTCAATAAAGACATTTGTTACTGTATTGTGGCTAATTTTGTGCAGGTATGGCCTATGTGTAGTGTCATGGTGGTACATCAACAGATTTCTTATTGTGAAACATATGCATATTCTTTTACTATAAATCCACGAAATGTAACAGATGTTTGCAGGGTGAATGAGCTTACCAACTGCAGAAATATAATCTTTCACTCATATGCCATCATGTGCATATATGATTACAGTCTGTCTTTAGTAAGTTATTGCAGCATAACTGCATGGGTAATGGATTGGTGGGGATGTACTCATATGTGGTATAGGAATTTCAGTAGAATTCATAGTTGTGTTGGATAAACTTTTGTTGACGTGAGTCACTTGAAATCACTATATGCATAGCACACACACACACACACACACACACACATACCTATCTCCAGTAGTACTTTATTGCACAAATGTGGTGAATATGCACAATTATCACTAATTAACTTCTACATATATATTTTAATGAATTTATTAAATGCATTTTCACCTTTTTTCCTCCTACATTACTCATTCACACAGGCCATTCCATGTCAAATCAGCACACCCAATTTACTTCACCATTTTAGATTTTGCTAAAATTTGGCACACTCAGTGGTTGCTGAGACCAAGCAAAATATCAAATTTAATTTTTTTATCTCAAACTATTTCTGAAATATGGCTATGTAACATTTTCAAAAAATAGACAAAAAAGTGTGAACTGCTTTTTTTTTTTTTTTTTTTCTTTATTTTTAAATCTCTATAGGAGCTGTCCTAATTGATCTAGAGACCTGGGACAAAGGCATCATTTTACAGTATTTTTTTTACCCTCTTGCCAGTAATATGCTACATAACATAGGTTCTAATTAAGAAATTTAATTGAAATTTTAATGTTTTTAAAATGTTCAAAATATTTCCATAAATACTTAGTACTGTTGTAAATTATATGGCAAAATATAAATATGGGCTTATAATGGGTTCATTGTTAAAACAAATTATTCCTGCCTCTTGTTTTTTACTTACTTGGTTTTGATCAAACCTTCTTACTTCAAACATAAACAGAGCTATTGTAGATAAATTTTGAGAGAAAAGAAAAGATTTTTAGTAATTTTTTTTGTGAATGTTTACTCTATTTCTAGATGGGGCTGTACAACTTTCGACCATCTGTGCGACCTGTACCTCTGGAGGTTCACATTGCAGGGTTTCCTGGCAAACACTACTGTCCCCGCATGGCTACAATGAACCGTCCATCATTCCAAGCAATAAGGCAACATTCACCTGCACAGCCAGCTCTAATTTTTGTGTCTTCTCGACGACAGACTCGGCTTACAGCACTGGACCTTATTGCATATCTTGCTGCAGAAGATAATCCTAAACAGTGGTTACACATGAGTGAGCAGGAAATGGAACAGATAGTGTCAGGAATCAAAGATTCAAATCTGAAACTCACATTGGCATTTGGTATTGGCTTGCATCATGCTGGTCTTCAAGAAAGAGATCGTAAAACTGTGGAAGAATTGTTTGTCAATCAGAAGATACAGGTAAGCTAAACTTTCTGAGATCTCAATAATGCATTCCACTGCTAGCATGAATTGCTGTTATTCAATATTGTAAATTGAAATCTTACAAAAATAATAAAAGAAAGAAGTATGCTTTGGTTTCACTTTCTTGATCTGAGAAGCTAATGCCACAGCTATACCACTGGATTGAGGAAACATCCCGGGTTACTTCATGCCATCTTAAGTTAATCCATTGTAATTTCATAGGAGAAACACTTTTTTTTTTTTTTTTTTCCCTTGCATAACATAGTTGAGTAAGTAACTTATATTTATAACCCATCCACCATAGCCATCTAAAGCTACCTGACCACTGTATACACTAATATTGGTTTACCCCCAGTCAGCAATTTAACTCTACACAAATTAGTTATAATGCAAATAATTTATATATATTAATATAAAAATAATAGTTGCAACAAATCTTCACTTACCTTTTGAAATCCTTGCCTTGGACTAGGTTCGCAATAAATTTATTGCATTATCAACATAAATTTCCTTTTGGTCTCAGTTTTGGCCTGGTTTTTGATGTTGTTTATTTACACTGTAAATAAAAAATGTTTATTTACACTGTAAATAAAAAAAAAAAAAAATCATCAAAAACCAGGCCAAAACTGAGACCAAAAGGAAATTTATGTTGATAATGCAATAAATTTATTGCAAACCTAGTCCAAGGCAAGGATTCCAAAAGATAAGTGAAGATTTGTTGCAACTATTATTTTTATATTAATATTTGTGTTATTACTTCACTGTTACTAGCTTCTTTTTACATTTATAAATTTATATATTTTTAAAGATATGGAAAGAAGCATAACACAAGCATATATATATATGCTAATTAGTTAATTGGGCTTAACATGTGCAGAAGCTTGCTAAAGTGGTGTGCAAGACCTAAAGACGAAAGTAACATTGCACGCTGAGCCCGATGAAACTTCAATCATACATAGAGGCAACTAATACAGTATGCTATACTAAACTAAATAAGCTATGAGACAAACAGAAAAGCCACTTTTTTTACATTTATTCATAGGATAAGCTACACTAAAGTCACTACATCATATGATAGTCCTCTAGATTTACAAAAATAGAAGACATGGTGCTTAAAGGGGTATATGGTCACCATGGACAGCAATGCATGCTCTGCATCTGCTCCCATGCTGCCAACAAGGTTAGTAAGGAGTACTTATGGCAGGGCATTCCATTCCTTCAGCAGTGCTGTTGACAACTTTTGGATGGTCCTTGGTGCATGTGAACATGCTGCAATGCATCTCCCTAAAGCATCTCACACGTGTTCAATAAGATTTAAATCAGGGGACCTGCCTGGCCAGTCCATGTGCCAAATATTTTCTGTTTCAAGAGATCCTCTACCTGCATTGTTTGATGCAGCTGTGCATTGTCATTCATAAAAATGAAGTCAGGGCTAATTGCAGCCCTGAAAGGATGCACATGGGGAAGGAGCACAATATCATAATAACCAGTGAGCATACAGTGTTCAAACATTTGGAGGTTGGTACACCCATGCAACATTATGCCTTCCCACACAATAATAAAAATAATGATAATAATGATTTTATTGTCATTGAACTCAAAAGTAATAGACAATGTCACAGTGATACAATGAAATAATTACAAATAATATTACATTTACAAATACAGAGTATGTACGCAATTGAAGACAACATTTTACAAAGTAATACAGTTTAAAAATTCATAACTATCCTGGATACCCCAAATTCCTAATATATAATTGAGAAAAACAATAGTACAGCAAGTGTGTTTCTTATATTTCAAAATATATTGTAGAGAATAAAAAGGTGTAGTGACATACAGTTCCTGCAGTAGATAATATCTGACCACCAAAATTTTCATGTTTAAGAATGTTCCTGGGTGCATTACGTGTTCCCATCTCTCGAGAGATGAGGATACATCAAGAATCACTACTCATATTGAATCTGCTCTCATCCAACAGGATGTGACCCCAATCTTCATTGGTCCAATTCTGATGCTCTTGGGACCATCACAGATGGTGCTACCAATGTGTGGGTGTCAATGGAATGGCCATCAGACAGAGAGACCACCTTAATACACTTCACCATGCCATTGTATAGCGTGAGATTGCATATCTTGCAGTCCTGTTAAATATAGTTGCAATTGAATCCATGTTTGACATGGATCCCTTCTTAGAGTTACACAAAATAGCAGTCATCTGCTGCTGTAGTTGACCATGGTCAGCCACATCCTATCCTTGGGACAGCAGTGCCTGTTGTTTGAAGGTTCCCCATGGACATGAAACAATGCTTGAGCAATAGCATACTGATTGGCAACTTTCTCGCACTTTGTCTTATTCCAGTTGTCCAATGATTCTTCCCCATGTGAAGTTATGCAAATGTTGTCGATGAGCCATGCTGTAAAGAAAAATACAGCTACAATGCAACATAACAGCTCACTGATCGCCACACACTGTCGTGTCCTGTTTCTTTAACTGTCCCATGTTGCAAGACCAGACCTATTTGGTGCTACAGTCTTACTACACTCAAGCTATATGATGTCCAGCATTCTATGTTCATGATAGAACTTGGATAACATGCTCCCGCACTTTCATTCATTTCCACCAAGTAGTTCATATGTAATGTTAATTTATCCATCTTCTGCATAGGTTTTGCTCACCAGTGTGTATGTCTGTGTGTGCATGCAAACAGAATACCAAGAACTTCCTGATGTGGCATCATTTGTCTTTGGACAGTCACAGATATTCTACTTCTTGTGTTAACCTCTATGAATCGTAAAATATACCTTGGTACATGCACTAAAGTAAAGAAATGATCTTGCTAACTTAACACTCAATAGATATTCATGACACTATAGAAGTTATGTCATTAAAGGGCAATGCTCCATGTTTTGTAAAGCCATGTTGCATTCACAAGACAAACAAAGTCACATGAATCTTAAAACACAATGAGGCATCCCAGAGTGCACACATAACTCAAAAGTTTCTTCTAATGCATTTTGTATTGCAATAATTAAACTGTGATATAAGCAGGAGCAAAAAAATTTCCATATTATAAAATCATATGAAGCATTATGCTAAGACTGCCTCTGGTTCAAGTGGTCAGCATTCTGGCTTTTTTCGCAGAGGTCCCGGGTTTGATTCTCAGCTGGGGCAGGAAATTTTTCTTTAACTTCCCTTTCTCCCACATAATCTGGAAGTGTGCATGTGAGAGAGAATATGTGTGAGTGTGTGCATGTTTTTTTTTTTTTTTAAATGGTATAATACTGAAAAAACATAACACCAATAAACTACAATTTAGCAAAAAAATACCAGCAATTGTTTCTAAAGCAAAGCCCCTGATATGACCATAGATGTCAACACATTGAAGCCCAGGCGTTTCTTTAGTTGAAGGGCCAAGAAACCCAGGGTTTTACGCCTACTTTGAGTTATTATTTATTGTACATCGATCAAATCTGCCAAAAAGTGTTGGTACAATCTAAAATTATTGTATTCAAGGATTTCTCAACAAGTAAGAAAATACTCATAACTTCCGTATTAATATTTTATTTTAAATTTACAACAAGTAACAAATATGATTTTGAAAAAATCTGCATAAAGCAGCTTATACTCCATTTATTGAAAGCTCGATAATCTCTCCCTCGAAGTTAGAATTTTTCAGAGCTTCATTTGTATCCTAATTTCAGCTTCAGTTCACAGAAATCGAGGAATATGCAGCATTTTAGCACTTACGAACACAAAACATAACAAACAGGAAAATGGTGCGACTACCCGAGTTCAGCCAATATTACTAACCCTCCTAAATTTCCTAATAGTTGACTAAAGCGAGCTCAGATGGTAGCACAAATCAGATGAGTAAACGATAACTGATGCATGATCTTTGCCGCATAACCCAAGACTGAGTTAAAGTCTTGGAATTGAATTAAAAGCGTTAGAAATACCTGTCCGAACTATGCTCGGGGTGGGCCTCATAAATATTTCGCATGGCCCGAGCTATACTAGGGCTTGGGCTCCAATGTGTTAAAGGGGGTTATGTAGATGAAACAATAAATAAATAAATATGCTAACTGGGATTAAACTCCATCACAGCTTGTTACAGTTGCATTATGCATAATAAATTATATTGTCTGCAAGTTAACTGCTAAGCAATGTTGTTTAAATGAATATATGTAGCTGTAATCTATGTAGAGAACTATTGCATTCATAACAAGTGAAAGACATCTGTGTATGGCAGAACCATTCTGTCAATCACAGTGAAGGGGTTAATAATCTATTGCTAATAACTATGAATTAGAATCCTGGTAGTTTAATAAATTTTAATTTATTTTGTGCATTTAATTGGTATTTTTCAACAATCTTTTAGCTCGATAAACAGTATACTTTTTCCAGCATTTTACTAACTGTTTTAAGCCTTCCAAAGAATAGAATTTTGGAAGGTCCTCTAAATAGGCATCTGTTTGGGAGATGATCTCTTCGTTAGATGTGAATTATCTTACAGTAAGCCACTTTTTCAATTTCGGAAATAAAAAAAAATCACTGGGGGCCAAATCTGGTGAATATAGTGGATGTTGTAGTAATTCAAGCCTTACTTCTGAAATTTTTGCCATCAAAACTGTGCAGGTATGCACCCTTGCATTGTTTTGATGGAGAAGAGAATCTCTTTCTTTGCCAGATGAGGCATTTTTTCTTGATTTCTCTGTTCAACCAGTGCAATGACAATATATAATACTCTCCATTTATCATGCTTCCCTTCTGCAATTAATATAGATGATTCTGTGTGCATCCCAAAAAACCAAGCATTCACCATCTGCAGATTTCACTACCTTGCCTTCTTTGGAGGCAGTTTGCCTTTAAAAACATACTGTTTTGACTGTACTTTTGTCTCTGGAGTGTAGTAATGTATCCATGTTTCATCTACAGTTAAATATCACTGCAGAAACTCATCAGGATTGCAACGGAAGAGTGCTAAACCACCTTCCGAATTGATCATACAATGGCGTTTATTCTCCATTTCGAGCGGCACTCGTTTTGATAAGACCTTTGTCAGATCTAATTTTTGGTGAAAATTGAGGACACTGCACCATGTGATATGCCTGTGGCATCTACTATTTGCGAACTTTGATTCGTCAATCACTCAAAACCATATCCTTTATTTTGTCAATCATTTCAGAGGAAGTCATTTCTACTGGTCGTCCAGAACGATGTACTACATTTGTGTATGGTGACATTTAAATTCATTTATCCAATTGTAAATTGTTGCAAATGCAGGAGCATATGTGCCATGAACCTCATCCAGCTTGGCTTCTATCTCCTTCGATGTTAAGCCTTTAAAATAGAAGTGTTTAATCACCACAAAACTCATTTTTCTCCATCTTTCTTAATAAGCACAAGATATTGATTCAGTCGTCTATGGCAACAAAACCATGTGATGGATAAGCTGAAACTTTAACTGTCATCTAGTAAGTGATGACAATTACTAAATACAAGTGTAATTTCTTATATTTCCTAAGAATGTATTAAATAATAATAAAGTTTTGCAATACCAAAGAGTAATTGGATTTTTCTTCTCCCCTGCTCTTACTACATGTGGCGCCTTGTGACAGACACTGATGAAACATGAAATAAAATGTCAATTTGAAAGGAAACTTTCCTGCTTTAAGTTAGGTTATTTTGCCAGCTTTTACCTGGGAAGATACATAGGATTTGAGTTTACTTTTAAATGAACCTAAGTTTGCAAAATTTCTATATGAATCAGTTGAATATGAAACAAAGGTTTTTATATCAATACTACTAAAACTCTGATTAAGGATGCTATTTATATATAATCCTTATTCTTTTGCTCTTACAGATCCTCATTGCTACTGCAACTTTAGCTTGGGGAGTGAATTTTCCAGCACATCTTGTGGTTATAAAGGGCACAGAATATTACGATGGAAAATCTCATCGATATGTGGACATGCCAATCACAGATGTTCTGCAAATGATGGGACGGGCTGGACGCCCTCAGTATGATGATCATGGAGTTGCAGTGGTTTTAGTCCATGATGTGAAGAAGAATTTTTACAAAAAGTTCCTATATGAACCATTCCCAGTGGAATCAAGTCTGTTGGATGTAATTCCCGACCATATCAATGCTGAGATTGTGGCAGGAACTATTCGCACAAAACAGGATGCCCTTGATTATTTAACATGGACATACTTTTTCCGCAGATTGCTTCAGAATCCCACTTACTACAACTTGGAATCTCTGGAACCACAAGACGTGAATTTGTTTTTGTCTAACCTAATTCAGAGAGCTCTTAATACACTTGCAGAAGCATACTGCATAGGAATTGAAGATGTGAGTAAAATATTATAGAGAAGTTATTTCTAATTAGGTAAGTTAGAATTTTAAGCATAAATATTATGTTCTGAAAGAGGTGCTTGTTGCAATTTGTAATGTCTTTTATGCCAAAATCTATAAAGAGGCAAAATTGTGATGAAAAGCATTAAATTACTTCTAAGTGAATTGCTTAAAGCTACCAGTGCAAAATTTTTCAAAACAGACAATGCTGTTGATGCATGCTTTATATGGGACTGAATTCAATCAATGCCAAAGATCCTCTTTTATATAATTTTAATAATTAGGGGATTTAAGATATAATAAAGGAAATATAAAATGGTTAAAATCAATCTTAATCCCACATCAAGGTCACAATCTTTCTTTTTGATAAGAACTCTTCAGAAAAATTATGCAGCAAGCATAGATTTGCATCTTTAAAACCTGAGTCAAATTTCCAACCTTAACCTATATATTCCATGTGGAAAGCAATTATTAGATATAAATTATAAGGTGTTTTCACCCATGGGGAATTTCATGGTTGTTATCCTTACTAAGGTTGATTTTTTTAGAAAATTCTATAACTAATCTCAAATTATTACTTATTTCCTTGTATGTACAAGGGAAATAAGGGACATTAGGCTAAAGCAATAGTCAAATTCTTTAAAAACTGGTCATTATGGCACTGAAAGTTTTTCTTTATATGATCAAGAGTTTTAAAACAAAAATGATGATTTTCCATTTGAGATAAGTTTGTCAAAAATAAAAAACTATCTTAGAAATAAAAGTATATTGATATAAATTGTGTGTTTTAATGAGATTTACATTTTTACGTAGTAAGATTTTGTCTATTTCTTATGGAATCTGAAAATGGCAGAGAAATGATGGGACCTGAATAATATACCGTTTTAGGTTATGGCCTACCTATGCAGATGTTGGTTATTTGAGGCAGGCTAGCTAAAGGTGATTTCATCAGAACATGAAGATACCCAAGTCACCGTGACACTGCAATTGTGGTGCTCTTAATAAATATTAAGTAATATTTTGGGTTAAATGGAGAAATTTAATACACAAAGCTACTATCAAATAAACACTTATCAATTTCTCTGTTTCTTTTTAACGAAAACAAAACAGCATTAGTAGTAAATAAAAATTATGATTATTATTATAATAATATTAGTTTTAAGAATAACTGTCAGCCCAACCAGATCTACTTGCTCTTTAGTTAGGTCATTGTTAGCCTTAAAAAAAAGCTGTTTTGACATTGAAGAAAATAAAGAAAGAGTTGTAAAACAATAGAAATAAAGAAAAGAAAAAGATTTGGAAGTAGCATGAATGTTACTTTGTGAGGGAAGAAGGATGCAGGTTCAGTTTTCGAGGAAAATAGGATAGTTTAAGTTGGAGGATAGTTTTTGGAGAGCGTCACAAGAAACCCCTGGAACACTCACTATGGAAGCACTGCAATTACTGTTATTATGCCAACAGTATTCTTGCTTTCTCACACTGTTAATTGTATATTTCATCCTTTCCTACTTCCCTATGGGTGTGCTGCCTTCCTTCCTTTTTGCAATACCAACTATATATGCTCCATTGTGCAGATCATTATGCTTTTCAGATGCAAAGGTTGGCTGCCTAATATGTGGCCAACAGACCCTTAGATGGTAACATTACCAAGGCTTAATTATTAGTTGCATTTATGAATATTTAAATAAAATAATTTTAAATTAAAAGTAAGAGTTGAAGCTTTCCTGACAAAGTGTTAAGTCTAAGTGTTCTTGGGCCTAATAGCCAAGTAAGTATTTGGATTGACTCCAACGTTTCAAAGATGTGCACCAGTTTACCCTGAAAACAAAGATGATGAATATCTTCAAAACGACCTCAATCCATCTACATAGAAGCCCGAGAACACTTAGAATCATTTTATATGTTTAGCACATTTCTTAAAAATGTTAAGTAAATATACCCAGCTAAGTAAAGTATCCACTTTACTTTGTTCTCACTGAAGACTTTGATAAACACCTGAAAATGTTTGTCTGATAGTCATAAAGTGCTCATTTAGGCTAAAGCATTTATTTTCCTCTATTGTCCTATTCTAACTTAAACAACCTTATTTTAATTTTAGTTGCTTTCATTAAACATTTGACTAGAAATGCTTGAAAGAACTGTCTCTGTAACTGAACACCATTGCAAAGTTAAATTTAGTTCCCATAATCTAGTAACAATATTGCATTAGAAAAAGAACAAAGCCTTGTAGCAGGTCTGTCCATAACTATTAAATGTAATCCCCCCCCCCTATGTGCAGGGAAAAGTGTGCTGCTACCAAACATCTCTGCAATTGAAAATGTTATTCTACAAATCAAACTTAGAAATCTTAGAAAAACAAAAAGGATATTCATAAGGTCTCCATTAGGCTCATTAAGATCAAGCTCTGGTTTAAATAATGCAATCTATTAAATTTGTGAGTCGAGGTGTAGATATTTATTGCTTCACTTACTGTTTTTAACAGAACATGTTTCAAAAGCCAGTACTTTTATCTTCAGCTTTAGTTTCTCGATTGGCATGGATGGCATTGTCTTCTCCATATCTATGGCTTGTAGATGGCATTAATATAATGTTATTGTTTGAAAGAAGAACAGAATGCTTAATATGAAAAGTTTGTCATGAGATAAAAGTTAAGAAAGGGCATTTTACTAGAAGAAAAATTGGAACAGATCCTAGTGGTTTACACTATCATAGAGATAACATTGTTTTAACTGAATTTGTCAAGCAATTTTAAAAACAGTATGTCTACATTTTTAGGATGAAAGGAGCATTTACAGCACATCCATTGGCAGAATAGCATCATTCTACTATCTCTCCCATCAGACAATGCAGCTCTTTCATGATCAGCTTAGTCCAGATTTAAATCAAGAACAGTTGCTGAAGGTCCTTAGTGATGTGCATGAATATGAACAGCTGCCTGTTCGACATAATGAAGATATACTTAATGCGTAAGGCTGTTCTACCTTTTGATTATATTCAGATCTGATATACCGGATTATAAGTAGCTTGAACATAAAAGTGCTTCTTGTGCCTTAATCTTAAACTTATTCATGCCTATACTTTGCATATTTAAACAGATCACTATAAAAGTGATCTGTAAAGTGATCTGTTTGGTATATTTTGTACTTTGAGTATTACATATTTTCATTTTTGACTGTTTCAGAGATCTAGCCAAAAACTGCCCTTTGAAGGTTGATCCATATAGCTATGATTCACCACATACGAAAGCAATTCTATTGTTTCAAGCTCACTTCTCTCGATTGCAGCTACCTTGTGCAGACTATTTTACTGATCTGAAATCTGTTCTGGATCAGAGCATTAGAATTTTGCAGGTATATATCACTAGTTTGTAATATCTAACCAATCGTTATTTAAGATCAACATTGTTGTTAGTGCACATTAACACAAGTTGTAGATGTTTAAATGAAGTGCTTCATTAGCAGCAGTGAAAAAAGGACAACAAAGAGTAAGTGGAATAAATTATAGTGAGGTGAAAAAAAATTAATTCACAAACTACATGTTCTACATAAGTACAGTAGAATCTCATTAGCATACATTTTTTGAAGGGTCCAAACATAGATGGAAAAACTGTTAACAAAATGACAGCTCCTGTCATTTAATTACTTTGTAATTCAGTAATAAGAATCTAATAATACATCTTACCTTGCAAGCAAATACAAACTATTACATATTAATATTGGTTAGAAATGCATACCTATGGTTAAAAATGAACTGACGTTTTCTTGGCAATTGTTTACCTGGAATTCCTCTTGGTATTCTAGCCAGGTGGTGAAGGATTCAAATTCTGTTTCAAAGACTTTCACAGTCTTTGTCTTCAGTGAAACTGAACTGTGAGGAAAGAATTCCACACCTATTTATATGTAGATGGCCATTGAGGCAGTGCCAACCAAAAGATGAAATAAAATTGGCTCTATGAAAATCTATAAAATAGCAGAGCCAATAATATTGTATCTCTTGATTGGCACCATCCCAATGGCCATTTACATATAAATAGGAGTGTAATTCTTCCTTCACAGTTCAGTTTTGTTAAAGATGAAGATGATAAAAGTCTTTGGAATGGAATTTGAATCCTTTACCACCTGGCTGAACAAAATCAGGTATACCTATGGTTGATTGATGTTTGGAGGAATTTAGTAACAGTGACGGTCAAATTATATGTTATATTAATTTGTTGAGTTGGTTTTTAACACTATGTCACTTACATTAGTCCCTCATAATAAGAATGTAAGTGACATAGTGTTAAAAAACCTATGGTTCAAAACTTACAAATATGTATAGAAGCTTGTGACAGTGATGTGATTAAATAAAAACTAAAAGCATTTGAGTCGGTTTTTGTAACACAAACATCACTTAATTTTGCTTACTGGGGACCGGTTTCGGGTAACTTCAGAAAATATTCAGGAATTATAACATCACCTTAGCTCCAAAAAACAACTACAGCATTCAGAAACTGCTGTGCAGAAATTTAAAAGACCCTATCCCTGCAGGCAAAAAACCGGGAATTTATGAAATTAAATGCTCAGACTGTAATCTGGTGTATATCGGAAGGACAAAGAGAAGTTTGGAGACCAGATTAAAGGAACACATGAGAAACCTAAAATACAAACAAATAGAAAAATCAGCAGTTGCCTATCATTTTTGGACATCAGGACACGAAATCACACCAAATATAAAACTATTAAAACCAGCTTATAAACCCACAGAATTAGATGTCTGGGAGAAGATCTACATCATGAAGAAAAAGAGCCATATCATGAATTTTGATTTGCCACCTTACAGCAACCTCTGAAAGTTCATAGATGCCTCCACAGTTAATACCCCACCATCCCCATCGTCACCAACGAAGAAAGATTTAGTCGGAATTAAGGGTTGAAAATGGGAACAACTGTTACCCGAAACCGGTCCCCAGTAAGGAAAATTAAGTGATGTTTGGTTACAAAAACCGACTCAAATGCGTTTATTTTTTATACCTATGGTTGATTGCTTTGTTGGTTTTAATGCCAAAAGTTTACTGTCCATTTTATTTAGTAGTCATTACATCATCGACTTTGAAACCTCACACAAATGCTTGACTATGTCTGCTGCCTCTATTGCTTCCAACTCTAGGAAATGGCTCAGGATTTGGCTCATCTTCAGTTGCATTCCACACTGACACTTTTTCTGTCATCTGTTCATTTCATTTATTGTCACAATTACATATATTCAATTTCATATTCACTGTTTATGTATGTTTCAAAAGAGCCACTGTCTACTATTTGGTTTCATTCTTCATTCTTGTAAAGCTCATCTTCTAGCATGACAAGGGCTATTATTATTGAATCAGTTCCAAGTTTTATCTTACATCACAACATTCCAAGCCGCCTAATGAAATACGACATCTGAGGCGGTGATTTTTCTTGTCAATTCCAGTGCAACCAACCAGCCTGTTAGGATATGTTCACTTCATTCACAATATTATGTTTTGATCTAAAGTTTGTATCTTACTCATGCAGTTTGCTGGGAGAAAAATAATCTTTGTTTCTTAAATATGAAACATTGGTAGATGAGTGGCTTACTGATAATGAAGAGAGTAATTTTTCTTTTTCTTATCCCATTCAAGTGAGAAAATTTTAAATACCACAAAAGTTATGCAGGCTTTGTGTTGTGTATTTATGTGAAAGGATTGCACATTCTTCAAGCATCATGAACTGGGTGTTTTTCCAACAACTAATAATGTCAATTTCTTCGATTTCATTACAGCACATCAGAACTGTAAATCTTCTTTGTTAGGTTCTCCACTGTGACACTTAAGGGTTTTATCTGGCAGAAAATAAACAAAAAAATTCCCATTTCATCTGCATCATAAACATAATTTTTCAACATTGATGGGAGCATTGTATTTTTCCATGTTTCTATTAGCATCATTATTTAGGACAGCAGGCTCACCTCTCATTTGTCATTGAATTTTTCATTCTAAACATCGGATGCTTTAAAATCAACTAAACCTATCCTCTGTGCTAAATGTGTCACCTGAGTTCAAACTACAGCATTGTCTATTGGTGTGTCTGAAGCCATGCTTAAACCACTTTAGTCTTCTAATTCTCAAAACTGACTTTGGTGATTATGTTTTCTTTTAGCATTTTTCCCTCTTCAAAAGTAGTTTTATTAATCAGTTAGTTTACTAATAATCGTGTTTAAAGTTGACAGAAGAATGTTTAACTTTTGTGCTATATCCACATATTTCATATTTGGATTATGATCTACATCTTAAAGGATTTTCAGTTTTTCACCATTATGTTTTTCTGTATTGCAAATGTAAATAGTATGAAATTAAAATATGATGTATGTATGATAAGTCAAAATTAGAAACTATCATGGGCATTAGTATGCCAAACTAAAACCTTTTCTATTCCACTCAAATTGCATCACATGCATGCCAAGCTAAAGCATTGTATATCACACCCACAAAATTGCATTGCACAGATGCATGCATGACATTGGTAGTCCCCATGCTAAGTGAACTGACCAAAGATTGACTAAAATAGGGAAAGAGAAAAAACATTTTTGCTTACATAAGGAGCTACAAGATGTATTTTATCCAAAAGAAATAGTATCAGTATTTCATCAAAAATACATATTTTGAGATCCTCTAGAGAAAATGGAGCATTTTTATCTCCTCCCCAAAAAAGGACCAAAGTTAATAAATTATAAGTAAAAATAATTCAAATTGTAATCATCGCAATAGTGGATCGCCTATTTTACTCAACTAAATGACGTCCTTGTTCACTAGTTGTGTATAATACAGTTTAACCTAGAACTAATTTTTACATCTGTTACCTAGGCAATGATTGATGTATGTGCTGAGCAAGGTTGGCTTGCTTCGACCCTTCGTGCACAGCAGATCATGCAAATGGTCATCCAAGGTCGATGGGCTCAAGAATCTTCACTGTTGATCCTTCCTCACATCGAACCACATTATTTGTACCTGTTTAGAAAAAGCTATCATCATTTAAAAGACAAAAATCTATGGACATTGCCTGGTCTGAAAGCAGCAATAGGCAGGAATTACTCTTATTTAGCTAACATTTTAAGATCTGAGCTTCGTGAAGAAGAAATTGAACAGGTGAGTCTTTTTAAATCTCAAGTTATGTTTTCTTTTTATGAATTTGATTTACCGCTAAAAGAGTTATATTGAATAAAATAGGAGTAAAAACATAGGTTACACTCAAACTTCACTCTTGAAATAAAGTAACTTACTTTGGACATGTTTCGGTGGCTGTTGCCACCATTTTCAACAGAGATTCACTGATGAACTCGTGGTAGCGGCCTGTAGAGGTCTCTCTTCCAGATAGATGAGTCCATTTGTTTGTGGTATGTCAAAATTTATGACCTTGTTTTTGTTTTTTAAAATTAACAGATTTTGCCAAATTGTTAAGCCAATTGGATTCTGCACTAATTTTAATAACTTGGGCTCACTGTGAAAATTATGGTTTTGAGTCCAAAAATGATGTGCTACAGCTGAATTATCTGTCTGCTTATATTTTAAATATCTCATGTGTTCTTTAAAACGCTGTCCAATGTTTCATTTTGTTTTTCCTATATATACCTTTTCACATTCCTTGCAGCTGATTTCACATATCCCTGATCGTTTCAGTGGGGGGATTTTATCTTTAGAGTTTGTATGGAGGAGGTTTTTTAAACTGTTCTTATTAACTGGGCCAAGTTGATGTTCCATTTTTTGAAAATCTTTTGAAATTTTTGGTGTGCCAAATTTTGGTGTGAATTTTTTGTAGCTGGCTTCTGCTTTTATTCTTTTTAGAGTGCTAATTTCTTTTACTTTCTTCTGTTTCATGAATTTATTAATCTTCTTCTTTACCAAATGCTCTGTGTAGCCATTCTTTTGTGCAATTTCTATGATCCTATTAAGTTCTAATTTGTATTCCATCTGGCTTATTGGTAGGTTTACCAGTCTGAATGCAAGGCTGTTGATCATGGCGTGTTTGTGTGAAATTGGGTTGTAGCTGTTGTTAATTATGTAGTTTTCCATCTGTTTCTTTCCTATAGATTCCAAATCCTAGTTTGTTGTGGTTCCTGATTATTTTTAGGTCCAAGAAGGGAAGCATGCCATATGATTCTTTTTCTATTGTGAATGTTATGGAGCTGTCCTGAAGATTTAGTAATTTAAGGCTGTCCTCAACAACTTTTTTATTTACTATTGCCACTTGTCGTTTACATATGTATCCCAAGTTTTGTATATTTGTGGATTTCTAAATTGCTCAAGTATATGTCTGCAAGTATTGGGGATAATGGATTTCCCATGGCTAAATCATACTTTTGTGTATAAAATTTGCTTCTGAATGTAGGTTTGTTCAATACATAATTGTGTTAGCTTAAGTAAGTCCGTTATTTCAACAGAAATGTCTGTGGTAGTTAGCCATTTTTTCAGTACCAAAAGTAGTTTTTCTTTTGGAATGCTGGGGAAAAGTGATACAATATCAAACGAAACCAACATATCATCTCTTAGGTCTTTTTGTTTCATTTGTTCTATTAATTGAAAGGAATTTTTTATCATTAAACTATTGTACTATGGTAGGGTTTGGAACTGTTTTATGAGCCAATTTGCCAGTTGGTATGTGCGGGAGTTGATGGTGTTTACAATAGGGCGCATTTTATTTCCTGGTTTATGTATTTTAGATAGTCCATATATTCTTGGTGTGCAGGGGTTACTTGGAATTATTTTCTTTTTGTTGGCATCACTGATTAATTTTACACTGTATAAGGTTTCATGTAAAGATTTTGTATATTTTGGGGTGGGATCTTTTGGAATTTCCACATATTCTTCTGACTGCAAAAGTTTTTCCATGCTGTTTTCATAAACTGATTTGTCCATCACTACTATTTTATTTCCTTTGTCAGTTTTTGTGTAGAAAACTTCCTTTTTGTTTAACGATTTTAGCTCTCTCTGATGAGGATTGTGGTGACTCTGGGATTTTTTTAATTGTTTTAAAGTTTTTTTTTGCATTCTGCTCTGATTAAGAGCTTATGGCTTTCTGGTTGGTCAAAGATTGCCATTTCTGTGTCTGCTACGTATTCGTCAACATCGCGGGAAAAACTGATACAAGTATTTAGGCCCTTGTTCAACACTTCTTTTCTTTCTGTGTGAAGGATTCCTTCGATAAGTGAACAAAATTGTCTTCATTATTTTCAGTTTGGCAGTGATAGCTTGCATTATCATTTGGTGTTTATTGCTTTCGGCATAAATTTTTAAGTGTTTTATTTAGGATTATCAACTTTTGCTTTACGCGTATGTTTAAAAACAAAAGATAAAATCCTCTCATTGAAACAATCAGGGATATATGAAATCAGCTGCAAGGAATGTGAAAAGGTATATATAGGAAAAACAAAACGAAACTTTGGACAACGTTTTAAAGAACATATGAGATATTTAAAATATAAGCAGACAAATAATTCAGCTGTAGCACATCATCTTTGGATTCAAAACCATAATTTTCACAGTGAGCCCAAGTTATTAAAATTAGTGCAGAATCCAATTAGATTAACAGTTTGGGAAAATCTATTAATTTTAAAAAACAAAAACAAGGTCATAAATTTTGACATACCACAAATAAATGGATTCATCTCAAAATTCATCTATCTGGAAGAGAGATCTCCACAGGCCGCTACCACGAGTTCATCAGTGAATCTTCATTGAAAATGGTGGCAAAGCCACCAAAACATGTCCGAAGTAAGTTACTTTATTTCAAGTGTGAAGTTTGAGTGTAATCTATATTTTTACTCCTATTTGATTAGTTACTTCACTGTGCATTCCCATTAATGTTTTAATTATATTGAATCCTTCACATTTCTTAAAAATATTAAAAAGATTCCATATAGTCAGTATCTTTAGTGGAGGAATAATCTGTTTTATAAATGTAACAGTTTAAATTTTATAGTGTCTTGAAACCCATAATTTTAATGTTAAAGATAAAAAAGAATTCACCAGTGCCAATATCCAACAAAGTAAGGATGAACCTAATGGAGGTAGAAATTCTTACAACTTTAATTCCCTAATTTAAAAAAATGGCATAGGAATGGTTCTACAATTTCCTGATAAGCTTGCCTATGGTTACTTTCCAAATAACATTTTTGGCTGATAAACAATATATTGTTCTACAATCACATGGCTTCCTCTGGATAGCAATCTCATAAGAAAATCTGTGATATGTTAAGTTTGCCATTGTTAGTTTGACAGAACTGCACCATTGGGGAGTTCATAAACTGGAAAACAAGCAAGTGTTGCCTTTCATAGTAAACAACAAACAAAGTGAAAGTCACTTTTGGTTTCTTTTGCAATCATTTTAGAATAAAATGAAAGTGATGAAGTGAAGCAGAGTTCAAAGCTTTACGATGACAACTGCCAAAGACTATTGACCTGTAACTATGGATACAAGCTAATCTAGAGTTAAACTATATAATGCTACCATCAACTGGCATAGTGGCGCCATATTTGTGTAAGGCTTGGGGCTTATCAGCCGACTCTCATAGCTACATTATGCATTTTTTTATTATTGAATCAAAAAGAATAACAATAGTAAAATATTTAAGAACTGAACACCTTACCATTTTATATTGTTTCCATGCAGTCGTAAGAAGCATATGAATATCAAAAGGACTTTATGATAATTTTAAAGGATAATAATAACAGATATAGTTTATGGCACTAAAACATTTTAGGAATAAATTGTGTTTTAAAAATGATCTACTTTTTTGTGTAGTTTGTTTTCATCTAATGCCTTGCATGCATCAGTTATAGAAGATTATACCAAATTCCATCCTAATGAAGAGAATTTCACAGCATATTCCCCAAAAATTGAAGACATACATGGGTATATTTGTGGAGTCAGTTTCTAAGCACTATGTTACTTACACTTTTTATTTGTGAGAGATTGGTTTCGAAAGCCATTGCTTTAATTTTCAACTTCAGATATCCAATTGCTGTTGTTGGTTGCAGCTGCCTATAGTTTCTTCTCTGGCAGCAGAATGAGAAGGTTCCTAAACAAGCTGTCAACTGGTGGGATTTCAAAGTTTATTGAGCAGTCTTATGCTTCCATATTAAAATGTTTTCTCATGTTGTGAATTAGTTGTAGTTTGTCCTTTGTAGAACTAATCACGATCTGTACAGTTGATTTGATATATTCCTGATCAATTTTCTGATGAAATCTCATCTTTTATTTTCGAGTTTAGCAAGTTTATTATGGAAAATCTGTTTATGGGAGCCTAGGTGCTATTTTGTTCTCTGAAGAAGTAGGTGAACTTTCTGAATTTGTTATCTTCACCTTTTTCGATGGTTAGAGTGGTTATGTCTTTAAAGGAGTTCTGCTGCCTTGTTTTGTTGAATTTCTTGCATACCAGGTTTTTGCTGTATCCATTTTTTTTTTATAATCAATTCTCTGTCGAATTTATGAGTATGTTCACTACTTATGTGTGAGGCTGTTTATTATTGCATATTATATGATAATGGGTAATAAGTTTCATCTTTAATATAATTTTCAGAATGTGTTCACTCTGTTAAATTTTAAAATTTATTGTTTGTCCATTTCCGATGATGATTTTCAAACATAGAAACCGGAATTGTTTTGATTTTTTTTTTTTTCCCCATACTTAATTTTATTGTTTTTTCCCTGTAGATTAAGTAACTTACAGCATCTTCTAAATTTCTGCTTGACACAATTGCAAGGACATTGTCCACATAGTGATACCACATCTTATGGACTATTTTGAGAGGTAAAGATTGAGGACTAAATCAAATCCATTGGCAAATTCAGATGTACAAAATGAGCACACTAACTAGTTACTTCGCAATATGACCAAGTAATTAAAGCAACATAAAATAAAATATTAAAACAAATTAATAAACAAATACTAAATGGTGTTTGAAACAGTTATATTGCACCTATGTGACATACTCAAGATGGTAAAAATAGGTGAGAGTGCTATTTTTGTGCTTTTGCAAAGTAGCTTCAACAATTTTCTGTTTTAGGTTCATAAAGTCCTCCTGGATTTGCCAGCATTGAAAGTAAGCATCAGTATTCGAGGATGGTGGGAAAATGAAAGTTGTGAAGAAGAGAAATCTTTTAAACAACCTCCTTCAAGAACGGACTGGATCCAAGTTCATGCAGATCAAGAATACACCCTTATGGTGAGAATGGAACGCTTAAACAGGGCAAGAGACCTAAAGGCGCATTGTCCAAAGTTTCCTAGGGGCAAAGATGAGGGCTGGTTCCTCAACTTAGGTAACATAGACAATGGAGAATTAATGGCTCTGAAGAGAGTTTCAGGAGTTAGGGGTGGAAGAAGCTGCCAGCAGTTAACTTTCTTCACTCCAAATAGAACAGGTACTAGCATAATTATAAGAAGAACTCGTTGTGGTAGTGCAGATTTGCATGTAGATTTAGATAATATTGCTTATATTATAGATTAGAATTCTACCTTCAACATGTTATATTTAAAATGGTTCCGCCACATAACACAGTTGTTTTAACGTACTGCATTTTGGATATAATTACTCATCTAATGAAACAAATTCAACACTGCTCACCTCTGTGTATGGTGATAACATGTCTGCCTCACATTCAAGAGCTCCCAAGTTCGAATCGCAGTTTGAATAAGTTAACAGAATAAGGTTTTTTCCAGTGGTTTTTCTTATCCTAAGAAGACAAATGTCTGATAACTCTAAGCTCTATGGGCTCATTTGAGCCTCATTTCATTTATTTCACTCATCCACCGTCTGATATGACCTGCGAGGTTAAAGAACGTTAAGCTACAAAAAAAATTTAGCTTTTTAAACTTATGATAATTTGATTTACCGCCCACTGTGTGTAATGAAATTATTTTACCATGAGTTAGAGGATTTTTATGGTAAGTCAACTACTTTGCTCCTTATGACTGCAATTTCATACAGCTATTCTTAATAATGAATGAAAAATCATGCATAACACAAAAGATTGGGAAACATTGGCAGAATGACTTCCTTAACTTTCCCCTACAGTGTTTCAAGTTGTGGAAATACTGCGGAGCATAACCTTTAGTGGTGGAAGATTCCTCGGTCAGAGTTAATCAGTAAGTTTTAGATAATTAGAGTAGGTTAAAAGTTTTTGGCATCCAGAAACTTCAGAGCCTGTATCTATAGAATTAGAATGAGGGTCATTCAGAGGTTTTGATACTTCTATTACATGTACATTTCCAGTATTTGATAAATAGCAATTATTTATATGTTTATTTACTTATACTAAGCTGTGTTCAAGTGAATGTGATTGGTGTTCAGTCCTGGCTCTTTACCAGTCATACTCATGTTTTACAATAATGCTTTAATTCTAGTCTGTCGTCTTGTGTGTACGTTATCCTTTAATTCTGTTTACTGACCATACTCGTTTGTTTTTCACTTTATTAAAGTATTGTCTTACCTTCTTACATCTTTATGGAACATTTCATTATAGCCATATTTCTGTATAGCCTAAACCATTTCTTACTGATGTATTATTTTCTCCAAATTTCAATTCCTTTGCACTTAAATATTATTTCCTGATCTTCATTTCCACCACATATAGGACATTGATTTTGAGGGATGCCCTTCCTGAGACCTTTTAGCCTTCATACTCCTGTTCTCATCCATGCAATGCCTTCATGCTCCTCTTGTTTGTCTATGTATTTTTCCTTTCTCGTGTACCTTTCATCGATATATAGAAGACTTAACACCTCTTTTCGGCTACCTCATTATGTATTTTTATATCCTCAAATCTTTTTCTTGCTGGTTTCCAGAAATTATTCACATTGTTCTCTCTTCTTCTCCATATCTATCATAACCCATTACTTTCCAAGTTATTTCTAAGACAATTTACCCATTCATTGTTCCTGAAGCTTTTTATAGTGTGAGTGCCATGTGCTGCCATTCTCATGCTCACTTGGTATATGTGGTGGCAAGTCCGGAGGTCTTAGAATGCAATACATTTATGCAACTGGCACATGCCAGAAGCATCGATTTCCAGAAACTTCTATGACTTCATTGATGGTTATATAAGGAAGAGTTGAAGCCAAGTGTGAGGAGTTGTGAGTCAATCTTTGACTGGAGTGTTAGTGCACAGTGGCATGTTGTGTAGTAGTGAATCAGAGAGTTATTTTGTTACCAATTTGTAAACAAAATAAAGACATTTGTTACAATGATGTCAGGAGTAGGATTTTTATGCCAAGATGGAGATGATAAAACTTTTGTTGGCCAAAATGAAGGAAATAAAATCTGGAATGGAGAAGATGGATGAAGAAAAGAAGCCTTGGATTGAATTCAGAAGATGGAAGAGAAACTGAAAACTTGAAGTGAAGGAGATAGAATCTGCCAAGGACAAAATTGAGAAGATGAAGACAGAAAAAAATCCAAATGTCAATGATGAAAGCGTAGCTTTCTACCAAAATTGACAAACAACTGTCCTGCGTGGAAGGATGGGAAAATGTAAAACTTAGAGAAAAAAGTGGAAGATGCCGTTAGGGGATGGGGGGGAGTGGAAGTCTTGGGGAAAACTGGAAGAGCATGGTGGAATGATGAAAGGCCATGACCTACACCTTAATGTCCTCGAAGGAAGAGCCAACAACAACACCAAGGAACTGAATGCCATGGTGCAAAGGATGCTCAACGGAGGACTTAAGGTCGAGATGGCAAGACGCAATATCATACCCGCATGCACCAAGCCACCCAAATATGATAGAAAATCCACCTTCAAAGTCTTCCGCTAACAGTTTGCTGCCATCCCCATCCACAACCAATGGTCAGAAGAAGAGGAAACCACACAATTGATAGCAAGCCTCCAGGATCACTAAATGTATGGGAGATAATGTAGGAGTTTGTCCTGGTGTCAAACAGCTGGTGAACCTACCACCATTACATATCCCAGGAAGCTGTCTATTCCTTCGCCAAGATAACAGCTGTGCTTACTTCAATGTCCAGAGTATTCACTTTAACGGAGAGAGGAGCAATCCAGGACAATGGCAACTTTCAAGTGGTGTAGCATACCAGGTCACATAGTGAAGAACTATTCACACCAAGATAACAAGCAGACAGAAAACTAACAAACATCATGGAAAGGGTCACATTGGGTCCATCTTTCCACTCCCTTGAGTGACACTAAGTGCTTTGGGCAAAAGATTGGATGACAACCTCATCATAGACAGCTGGATAAAAGGTAAGCCATGCCAGATACTAGCATATGCAGGTGCAGCTGTGTAAACATATCTGACATGGCAAAGGGCTTGCTGACATATTCAGTCAGCCCTACCAACTAGCGACTGTCAGTCGACTTGTTGTTTGTGGAGAAGGAGGACCTGAGATGGAGCACTGTGAGCCTGTGGGTGTTTGTTGCAAGGATGGTGAGAATGTGATATTGGGATTGGATGTGTTCAGGGGCCATGAGGCAATGGTCAATGTCGGCCGGAGGGTTTTGTGATTGGTCAAGATGGCTTGTTGCTGTGAAGCCCCCATGAACATCCAGGAATTTGCTGGGTGATCCTCAAGAATGATATAGGTTGTTCCTGCAAGAAGATAGGTGGTGGTGAAGGCACACCTGGAGGGCCAATGGTCAAGGATAGTATTACACCTGAAGACATCATGTGATGTCTGGGCATTGTTGTCTTGCCAGGAGGAAGTACCTGTGAGGCTGATGAACTCAATGGACCCTGATCAGATCACCTAACTGGGAGGGAGCTAGGAAAGTGCTGTCCAGCTGCAAGAATATTGTTGTGCAATGGATCCGACCAGCCAGCGCTGTCACAGGACCTAGGAGCTTAGCTGAAAGACTTGCTGAATAATCTAGGGGAATCATTGAAGAGTCCAACAGTTGTGGGTGCTCCCCTGTGGTCCTGGTGAAGAAGAATGGTCAGTTATGCTTTGCATGGACTACAGGAAGCAGAATGCCGCCATCAGTAAGGACTGTTTCCTCTTACACTGAATTGATAATACCCAGGACACACTTGCTGGTGCCCAATGGTTCTCGACTTGAAATTAAGAAGTTAGCAAGTAAATGGTCCTCGATCCAAGAGACAAAGAGAAGACTGCATTCTCTATTGGGCAAATGGCTTTGGCAATTTACAGTTTTGCCATTTAGCCTCTGCAATGCACCAGGCACCTTCCAGTGCCTCAACGAATCAATAATGAGAGGATTGATCTATGTTGCCTGCCTGCTCTAATTAGATGATCATTGTCACAGGAAATAACTTTGAAGAACATCTCGAGAATCTGACCAAGAAACTGTAAAGGCTGCAAGCAGAAGCTGAACACGAAGTACCAAGTCTTCTGCAAGGAGGTAAGCTACTTGATCTACATAGTTTCACCATCTTGGGTGGCCTCAGACCCGGAGAAGGCTCAGCTAATGAGAGATTGGCTTCACCTGAAAGACAAACAAGAACTGCAAAGTATCCTGGGATTACACAGTTACTATGCCAATTTATCAGAAGTTTCTCCTACTTGACAGAAGAGTACCAGCCTGAGGACTGACCACCTTGCCTTCATCTGGCTCTTAAGTTTCAGGAACCTTGAGGTCCACAGCCTGCAAGAGTACAGCTTTACATCACAGAAAGTGTACAACTTTACAGAAAGGACTCCAATGTGGATGCCATGTCCATATGACCCTGTCTAGAGGAGAGCAGCCATTGCACTAAAGATGAAGAAAAGGAGATTACCGCAGCTGTCCATGTTACTTCTGCAGTGCCTGCACCTGGGTGTAAATAGCACAGAGCTGAGGATGTGACAAATGCCAACTTGGGGCTACTCCTAGGAGAAGTGGAGGCAGTGACTAAACCAAGCTGTGAGAACATCATGTAGTGTGTGCAAACCTTACTGGGCCCAATGGCATTCATTGAAGACCAAGGAAGGTGTACATTCAGTGTGGGAGTCACCTGATGGTAAGACCCATAGAGAACAGCTGATTCTCCCTCAGAGTAACATTACAGAACTCTTGGAGGAAGTACTTGCAGGGACTTAGGGAGGAAATTTGGGACCCCTTTGAACCATTGATCAGCTATGAGCATGTGCTATTGATAGGTGCCAAAGATGATGCTATTGTCATGTATGTGCATCAAATTGTGGCCCATGGTCACAAGCAGCACTAAACTGCAGGAGCACCCTTCGAACGCATAGCCCTCAACTTGGCTGGGGCAACAAGTATCTGTTGGTCGACATGGATTGCTTCACCGAGTGGCTGGAGGTATATGTCATACCTAACCAAGATTGCAAGAACATCATGAACTGCCTCTTCTTCGAAGAATTGTTTTGTCTGTATGGGGTACCAATGGAACTATACAGTGACCAGAGCACCATGAGTCCAACCTACTGGGGGAAACACTGGAGGGACTCAAGAGTGCACAAGATGCACACAACACCCTTTACCCAGAGGTCATGGTTGAGGGTACATCAAGACTGTGGAAGAACATTTAAGGCAGGTTATAGAAAATCATTAGAGAGACGGGTGCTAGGGTATACCTTTCTTACTGGCCTTACCACTCTTCAACCCAGTTTAGTCTTTGGTAAAGAGTTGCATCTACCATATGATCTGATGCTTAGAGTACTCCTGGGGTTGTCAGCCAGCAGTCGATTACATGGAGCATCTTGTAGACTATCTTAAGACATGCAGGAGATGCCCACCAGAACATCCAAATAGCAAGCGACTGAAGGAACACCCATTACAACCAACAGGTCAATAGCCAAGGTTTCCAGTATGTAATCTAGTGTGGATATATTGCCCTACCTGGACCAAGGGATACTGCTCCAAGCTTCAACAGCCATGTAGCAAGGTCCATACATTTTGGTGAAGAGGATAAATGAAGTTATTTTCCCTGTCCAGAGGCTACCCCGAGAAAGGAAGCTGGTAGTGCACTTGGATTGTGTAGTCGGCTACAATGGAGCTGGTGGGATGACCAGCCCTAAGGAGTTAGCATTGTGACAGTGCCATGTGCAGCTGTACTTATGTTCGCCTTGGTATGTGTGGTGGTGAGCGTGGAGGCTTTGGAATGCAGTAAACACAGAAAATGACACGTCAGTAACCAAAAACCTTGGAATGCAAGACATCAATGCAACTGACACATGCCAGAATCTTAAATTTCTAGAAATTTCTGTGATGTCATTCATGCCAAATAAGTTAGAGCTGCAAACCAAGTGAGAAGTTGTGTGACAGTCTTTGGCTGGAGTGTTAACTTGCAATTGTGTGAGAGAGCTGGCAACTATCATCAAAATGACGAGTAAATTTATGTGCAATAATGAATCAGAAACAATTCCTTTGTAACCAATTTTTTAAGCAAATAAAGCATTTTTACTATATTCTAAACTCTGTTTTAACAATTTTTTTTCTTCTAAGTTCAGGATTATATACCAAAATTTCACTGTACTTATCATTATCCTTCCCTTATCTGCCACTCTAGCCAACTCTATGTCTGCTGCCTGCCTAACAGTTGCATTTGGTAACCCAAGCATTTCTCTTCAGAATATCCTATGCACCATATTAGTGGCTTCCTACCTTCCTAATCCCAATACTTCTATACCACACAACTTTTTTGTCTCAACCACCATGTTATATATTTTTTCTATTTAATATTTATATTGGATACTCTGTATTTGCAGCTTCTGATAGCTGATAAAGCTCCTGTTTCTTTTGCTAGTGCAGCTTCCTTTTGTTTTTTCCCATCTGCCACCACCATCTATTTTAACTCCTAGATTATTGCATTCTCTCACTACCTAACACACTTTCATTTTCATTCTTCCATTTTCATATTAACTCAATTTCCCCCTTTCTTACACACTACCTTTCAGTAAAGTTGCTGGTTTTTCATTCTGTTATAGAATTGGATATCAAGGACTGTTGTAGTTATAGAATATCCATAAAGAAATTTAGCCTCTCTACTTCAAAATATGTTAGTTATTTTTTTCTCTGAAGGGATGCAGAAATCACAGCACAAAATGACAGATGCAGTAGCATTTTAAAAAGTCTTATGAGTTACATTCACATGTGTTCTCAAACTATTCTTATAAAAACTATTCTTCTACCTGCTTCATGCTAAATCAAGATCAACATTGGCAGAAATGGTTTTAATACACATTTTCTTATAGTTTCAAGGGGAATAAGGGAATACACCATGGCTAAAGCGATAGTCAAAGCATTTAAGAGCTGGTCACTATGTGATATCCTTGAAATTTCATTTAATTTTCATGACCAGGATGAAAAAAAATTTTGATGTGTTCCATTTACATGACTTTCTCTACCTGTTCTACAAATAAACAATTATTACAAAGATTATTCTTTTACCTATTTCATGCTAATTGAGATAAACAATAGCAGAAATCGTCATTTTACTTAGTTTCTTATAAGTAGAAAGGAAATAAATAAATACACTAGGCCAACGGTTCCCATCCGGGGTGCCCCGGCACCCTAGGGTGCCGTGTGATTGGCTAAGGGGTGCCGCGAGATATTGATATAAACAAAAAAAAAAATACCTTCTACTGAAGCCTTAAGTCTTGTAAGGTCTTGAAATAAAATAAATCAAATCAATTACTCTCATACACGGCAGATGGTGATAGTGGTCGATTCGTTTTAATAATTCAGTTATACTAGTATCCCACAGATGGCATTACAGCTATACCCTGCCGAACATTCCCAAGATTACTCGCTTCCTCACGAACATTCCCAAGACTTCGACAGATGAATATATAAAAGTGTACGCCGCTTGGCGCTTTCAGTTGTCTTCCTCGCGTTGATTCACAGTGTTTAGCTATGGATAAGTTCATTGTTAAACGTAAACGCCAGGACAGTGAAAGTGAACAGTCGGCTCTTACTGCTTGCTTTAAGAAGCCAAATCTTACAGTTTCTCCCGGACCGTCGAATTCACCACATAAAGAAGACAAACGAAAGAAAAGAACATACCAGGACAGTTACATAGCGTATGGATTTAAGTGGAATAACAACGAGGAAAACCCTATCCCTGTGAGTTTAGTTTGTGGCGAAACACTTAGCAACGAGGCTATGGTACCTAGCAAACTGAAGCGGCTTCTTACAACAAAGCATCCTAGTGTGTCACAGAAAAGTGTTATGTATTTTACACATATATTAGAAGGGGAGAAGAAAACAGCTGTGCGAATGGTAAAGAGAATGACCATAGGTGATACTGCTCTTGAAGCCTCATTTAAAGTAGCAGAACTAATAGCTAAAAAAAAGAAACCTCATACTCTTGGAGAGGAAATCATTGGCCCCGCATGTCAAGTTATAGTTTCAACAATACTTGGCGAAGGAGCAGCTAATCAAGTTTCGAAAGTTCCTCTGTCCAACAACACAATCAGCCGCAGGATATCTGAAATGTCATGCAATATCAACGAACAAGTCACGGAGAAAATAAAAACTTATAGAACATTTGCTTTGCAAGTAGATGAGAGTCTCGATATTGGTGACAAACCGCAACTCCTTGGTTTTATCAGATATATTGATGAAAAAGATATTAGTGAACAGTTTCTGTTCTGTAGACCGCTGGAGACTACAACCACAGGCCATGATATTTTCGTTTCTATTAATTCCTATCTCAATGACCATGATCTTTCATGGAAAGACTGTTGTGGTATATGTACAGATGGTGCACCATCTATGTCTGGGAAAATTAAAGGTTTTACTGCCAGAGCTCTCAATGAAAATCCATCCATTATTATAACTCACTGTTTTCTGCATAGAGAGGCATTAGTCGTGAAAGCGTGTAATGAATATTTTGCTGAAGTGTTTAACCAAGTTGTGAAAATGGTGAACTATATGAAGTGTCGACCTTTAAAGTGCAGACTTTTTGAACAGTTATGTCGCGCAACGGATGCAGCTCATACATCTTTGTTACTTCACACAGAAGTAAGGTGGTTGTCGCGGGGTCGTGAATTGAACCGGTTTCTCGAACTTAAAGAACAGCTAAAATCTTTTTTTAAGGATGAAAATCAAGGCACATTTCATGAGCTCTTGGTGTTTTGAACTGTCGTATCTGGCAGATATTTTTCATAAGCTGAATGAACTGAATGTTTCGATGCAGGGTCGACATGAAACAATAATCTCCTCAACCAATAAAATGAAAGGTTTTAAAAGAAAACTTAGTTCTTGGAAGTCTGCAGTTCAAAAAGGAGATTTGTCGAACTTTCCATCTCTTCTTAATGTGGCAGGAGATAAAGATCTGGGTAAACTGAAACACCGCATTTGTGATCACTTATCAAGAATGCAAGATGCAATAGATGCGTACTTTCCAACTATTTTACGAATCTCGACTGGGTTGTCTCACCATTTGATTTTGTAGATAGTGCAGAGGAAATAGATTTCACAGCTTGCGAACGAGATGAATTTATTGATCTTTGTGCTGATTTCACACTCAAAGGTAAGTTCACCAAGAGTGAGGTGTTGGTGGCTAGTTTTTGGCCTCAACGGAGAGAGGAGTACCCTAACCTAATGAAGAAAGCAATTAACACACTTTTGCCCTTTTCAACATCCTATCTATGTGAGCAAGCCTTCTCTGCTATGGTGACAATAAAATGCAAAGCAAGAAATAGACTGAATAACCTTGAGGATGATTTGCATGTTTCACTGTCAACTGTAAGACCCGACATCATATATCTGTGCTCTAAGCATCAATCACAAGTTTCACATTAATCATTAATCGAACAAAATTTATTGATGTATTTTTACCCAGTGATTGTAGTAAAGTTTACTGTATTATGTTATGGTGTACGTTATTATTATATAATATTTCAATAAATTAACATATTAAGCTTAATTTTCTTTTAATTCAAGGAAGGGTGCCCCTGGTGTTTAATGTTATTCCCAAGGGTGCCGTGAACTTCAAAAGGTTGGGAAACACTGCACTAGGCTAAAGTGATAGTCAAATCTTTTAAAAGCTGTGGCTATGTGATTAAATTGAAATTCAATTCTCTGTGCATAGTCAAGAGTAAAACAAAAGAGATATGAAACAAATGACAAGCTCCCATTTGAGAAAAGTAATAAGTATTGTAAAATTGAAACTAATTACAAGGGATGTTTTGGAAACGGTTAACTCCACAAAATAAATATATATATATATAATATAAATTGTGTGTTTTAACAAGTTATGCATTTTTTGTATAGTAATATTTTGTCTCTTACAGTTTACCAGATATACGAAAGTCCTCTAGAATGAAGAGGGTTTGGGAAGCTAATCCCAGAAAATTATAGATATACAGGGTTATTCAAAATTAGGACCCAATTTAAATACATTGCATTTCACAAATTAGAAATTGGATATGAACAATCAACATACTGATGAAAAGGGGAAATTTCAAGGTATATGTATAAGATTATAAATGTTCAGTGTTTCTTCCCTTTGGTGTATGGCAAACATCTAAATGGTAAGCAAGCTCATCTCAACAAGCTCATCTCAACGCAAAAAATCATATCTGGAGTTACTGAGTGCCCCACAGCAGTGACACAGTTCTGGTTGGCCAGAGTTGTTGGTAGCTGTAGGACATAAAAAACCCCCTTAACATAGTCCCACAAGAAAATACCATATGGCATGAGATCCAGATGTGTAATGCCAGGTCTTGATTTCCCATTCAAACTATCCATTGCTGAGTGAGGAGGGGATTGTTTAAAACTACTGGGATATCACAGTGCCAATGGGACAAAATTCCATTCTATTGGAAAATGAAATCATTTGAATCTTTAAGTTGCCGAAAAAGTCATTGTTCCAACATGTCCACACAAAAAAAAAAAAAAAAAAAAAGGTCTGTGTTAAAAAAATTATTCAATTCAATAATTTTCCAAAAACTGCACAAATTATTAATCCCAGCATGCCATAAATTATTATTCATCTTTCATCTGGTTCTTTAAAAAAAGATTTTTGTTGAATTATTGGGCATTAGAAAAGAGAGATTAACTCTATATGGCACAAAATATGTTTAGCTTCACTGAGTCTTTCTTGCATTGGGATGTTTGACAAAGATTCTGCAGACCCCATTTGCGAACATCGTGTTGATTCACTTCGTCAGTAAGATGGAATGTAGCTTAATCATTGAAAATTAAGCAAAGTAGAAATGCAACATCCTCTCTATGTTAAGCATATCACAACAAAATTCAATACACTTTTTTTTTGTCATTCTCAAGGAGAGCCTACACAAGTTATAAGCAGTGGGGCTTGTATAGTAAACACCATCTCAAAACATGCTATAGACTTGTTTGAGATAGTTCTAGTTCTCTACTAGTTCTATTAGTTGCCTTTCTTGGACTATCACAAAACTTATTTACTTAGTCGATCCTCTTATTCTGTCCAGTGTCAAGGTTTTTAAAAGAGCCTTCTATTTCACATGGTCTCTGCAAACTTCTTTGCTCCATTCATATCCAATCCTTTCCCCTTTAAAATCTCTTCAATCCAATCTTCCCAGGAACATCTAGGCCTTCCCTCCACACTTGCTTGTCAAGCCTGTTTTGGGATTCTCTCTTCATCCATGAATGTGGCCAAACCAACTCAATTGCTTATTTTCTAGTGTTATAAAGCATGTATATTCAAATTTATTCTTATTGTCTGATCTAATTTTATCTCATTTATATCATTCTTCTCAAGTATTTTATTTCATTTGAGGTTGCTAATCAACTTAGATGTTAATGGCCAAGTTTTGCACCCATAAATTGTTGGTACAGAAGTGTTTTGTATAATGTTAATTTATTCTTCGAGATACCTATATTGTCTATGAAGTTCTTATTTAAAGCATAATACAATCTTCCAGTTGCAGCAGTTCTGTTGTTCACATCATCTATTCTTCCATTGTTGCTGAATAGAGATTCCTAATATTTTAAGTTTACTTGTCCGATTAGCTTCTTTCCTAATTTTTTGTGTGTCTTAGGTTCTCTGCTTATTAAGATACATTTGGTTTTACTGGAACTAATTTTCGTGTTTATTTTATTTAGTTCTTCATTCTATACATTTAAATTATGTTGCAAGTTTTTTTCCTGAATTTTCCAGTATTACCAAATAATCTGCATAAAGTAAACAAGTTTCATGAGCCAATTTCCTATTAGTAGAGGTTTAATCATCTTTGATTATTTTTTAATATCATCCAGTGAAATATTGAACAGCAGAGGATTCAAAACACATCCCTATCTGATTCCCTTAGTTGCATAGAATTCTTTTGACCTTGCATTGCTTGTGTGGATATAATTTGTACAGTCATAGTAAAAACTTTGTATACCAGCTTTAAACATTCTTTGATTTTCTCTTTTTGTTATAACTCCCATAGTTGATCCAGGGTACTCTATTAAAAGCCTTTTCCAGATCAATAAAACAAAGATGAGTTACTTTTTTTTTGTACTCTATAATTTTCTCTGATATTAAAACTATATATCGTTTAGTGTCATTGTCTGACTACGTGATTGGCCCTGCCTTTTCCTTTATTAAGACATAAAGTTTCTTAAAATTGCATTAATCAATGTTCAATTCTTTTCCTAGTCAGTGGGTTAATGCCAAATCGGACGTAATGCCTGCTCCATTATAATTGCCGACTCACATCTTGCAAACTCAAGAACAAAGGAAACCTTATGCAGCATCATAGCCATCTTATGCACAACTGACAGTAAAACATACTGCCTACCTACCTGCCTATTGGTGCGAAACTCTTATCAGCCATTTATGCAATTATCACAAACAACACTTTGGTAAACAATAAAGTGGAATGTCCTCTTTGCTTAGCATGTAGATTGTTCGTATCCAATTTATATTTTGTGAATAATCAAGTAATCAATTTGGGTCCATCATTTTATATAATCCTATAAATATATTTGCCATGTAAATATCTTTAATATATGAAATTTTAATTAAAATTGTTAGTCATTGTTTGGAAAATAAATTTTTTTTGAAAATATTACATTTAAAGCTTAGTTTGGGATGGAGGGGGATTTTCTTGAAAATTTTTGTGTCACATACTTGAAAGATGCTGAACTTAAATACTAAGTGTAGTTTTTAATGGACTTTTTGTTTTTGAGTATTCTGTACGTGTGCGCACGCGCACACACATACAGAGGAATCTTTTCCTATAAATGCTTTTTTTTTTTCTTTTACTCAAAATATGTATTTCTGGTAAAAGCGTGACATTGGATATTTTGGTGGAATACAATATCTTCTATACCTACTGTGTATAATAGTACATGCAGAGAACGTAAAAGGAAAAACAAATGACAGCTTTTCATTTGAGAAGAGTATAAGTATTTTAATCATTTTAAACCAAAAATAAGAAATGTCTCTAAAATGGTCTACTTCACCAGAAAGTGTATTTGGCATGGATCTTTTTCTAAAAATATATTTTTTTTAATTTAGAGCTCCTCAAAACAAGTATTCTGGTGAAGTCTCTGTATTGAATTTTTTGGGTGGAATGCAGTACCTTCTCTACTTATGTACATTATACATGCATATAAGTAATGTGACTACAGTGATTTTTTTATATTTATATTAAAGTGGCATAAAAATCTAAAAATATAATTCTTGGCAGTTTGCCTTTAGCATCTGATACTTTAACTGTCATCACTTTAATTTGCTTTTTTCATAGTGTAGATGTGTTGCTTTAAGTTATGGTCTAATGATGTAATTAATGCCTTGGACTCCTCATATTTTTCTCCCATCACAAATTATCATAAATGTTATGTTTTTCAGGTCGCCTCATCTTAACCCTGTTCATCATGTCAGACTGCTATATAGGTCTGGATCAGCAGTATGATCTTCACCTGGACATCATTCCAGCAAGTATAAAGGCACAAGTAAACACTGAACTGAAGGATTTAAGCTATAATTCAGATGGAAGTGATTGATACAGAGGAATTTAACAGGGTTTTATTCAGAAAAACAGTGAAGCAAAAGTATCTGCTTACATGAAAAGCCAAAAAAGAAGAAAAATAAATTGCATTTTAATACTGGTACTACAGAGGGAAAGGTTAATTGAAAAGTAAAATAATAGTAAAAAAAAAAAAAAAAACACACACACACACACACACAGATAAGAAAGAATTCGTATAAATGAATTTGACAACCACTGTAGTATTTTTATATGAGGTTCAGGTAACTTTGCAGCAGCATGAAAATAGTTCATACTAAACTGCAATGGTTGGTACATAATCTAGCTGAAGAGCTATGTGAGCTGTGATAATTCTACCGTTGTACTATGGAACTGTTATAAAAAGTTTAAAAATAAATAAGCTGTTTGTATGCAATGGTCTTTTTTACTTTTGTGATGTATATAAAATGTATGTCATGCCATTATAATCAAGATAGTTTCAACTTCAAAGATTAAGAACAATGACAGCACATAGGTAGCAGAGAAAGATGAATCATTTTTAATTAAAATTAAATATTAATCTCCATTTAGTTTCTTGTTAGCTAAAGATTTTCTCTAGCATAGCGTTGTTACAACTAGTGTGACAGCTTATGTAAAAAATATTCAATGATACAGTTACTTTGAGTTTTTAATTAGAGGATAATTGGATAACTAGTATTTATTTTAGAATTAATTAGATCTGCGTGCCAGATACAGTTCCTGGGGAAATATTTCTATTCTTAAGGCTTCTTTAGACCAAGTAGATTAACCTTCCTTCAATTGGGATATGCTCCCAACTAAAAATATGCCAGGATGATTGATTGTAAAGTAGGTATGCAAGAATGCAGCTGTCAATTATGTAGTAATCCCTTAGAAATATATCAAAATATTCTGAATTATTATAAGCTGGGCACAATAATTACCATTTTTCTGAAAGCTTGTGACTAATATATGTTACAATAAACATTAAGAACAAAACCTCTATGAATAGAAATGATATTAGTTCTATTCTTCCATCTCAAAAAATGGTTATTGAGATGAAATTTTTACAATGCAGAAGCTTAGTTAAACATGTTTCTTGAGCCTGTCAAGAGTACTCTTGACTCATTCAGTACTCCAGGGGTCATATTCCCAGTCAGAAAATAATTTGGTCTTCACAGTATAAATAAAAATGTAAGAATGATTTCAAAGCTGTCATCTGTAGTCACTAGAGAAGCAATCTGGAGGGAAAATTAGTAAGCTAAAATAATGTGCCTTAATAAATCCTGTATAAATGTTAATTCAGAAAAGAACAAGTTTCTGTTTCCATATACAATAGAGTCCCAAAAATTCGGCACTCGATAACCCGACAGTGGGGATAGCTCTGCCACACCCTAGCAAGGCAAACCTGTGCACAAACCCATTCAGGTTCCCGCATTCCTTTGTCCTTCCACTCCTCCACCATGTGTCTGGCACTGGCGCATGCTCAGCCTTTCAATCAATTGCAGCCAGTCAATTTATTAACCATGCTGCAAACCTAATGAGACTGTATATACTGCATTGTTCAGAGATGTTTCAAATTTTGTAGGTGCTGGACAGTGCTCTGCAATGACATCTTCCATTTAAAGAAAACGAGTAACTGGTCTATGCTTCCAGTATGATACCAAGCTAGACATTGTGTACAATGTAGAAATTACTGCTGCTGTCACAGTTAACAAAAAAAATGCCGGAAAACGACATTGAGGATTCCACTTTACAAGCTCCTAAAATATCAATAGTGAGGTACTAAAGGCTGTCAAAACTGTCTCAGTTAAAACGTTAACAGTGAAGTAACTAATCAATTAAGATTAAAACAGCGTTACACCCAAACTTCACTCTTGAAAAAAAGTAGCTTACTTCGGACATGTTTCAGCAGCTGTTGCCACTATTTTCAATGGAGATTCACTGACAAACTTGGGTATTGGCCTGTAGAGGTTTCTCTTCTGGATAGATGAATGAGATGGTTCATTTGTTTGTGATATGTCAAAATTTATGACTTTGTTTTTTAGAATTAATAGGTTTTCCCAAACTGTTAATCCAATTGAATTCTGCACTAGTTTTAATAACTTAGGTTCACTGTGAAAATTATGGTTTTGAGTCCAAAAATGATGTGCTACAACTCTCCATTGAAAATGGTGGCAACAACTACCGAAACATGTCCAAAGTAAGTTGCTTTATTTCAAGAGTGAAGTTTAAATGTAATGCTATGTTTTTTCTCTAAATTGCCTGCAGTATTTCCAACAACAAGGTGTATCAGTAGTGAACCTACTCCTTTGTCATCTTCGTGATGAAGCAGCAAAATGCAGAATGCAGTGCAGAAGACAACAAAACATTGTGCATTTCTTTAAAAACAAAGTTACTATACATATTTTCATTATAGACAGCTGTATATCTTCATAAAATATTTGAGGTCTGTCTTATAAGATAAATTGCTGTACTCCCTGTACTGTATTCATTCATTTTCATGTGGTAAAAGCTGTATGCCTACATAAAGTATGTACCTTTCACTTGTTTAAAGGCATTTGGGCAGTTTATTCTCTGTTGTATTTTCAAATAAACAATACATACAAGTAAAGCATTGCGTTTTCTGTATTTTTCTTTTTTAACTCCATTCCTGATAACCCAGCATTTTCACAACTCGGTCACTCTTCGGTCCACATTAGGCCAAGTTCTTAGGATCTACTGTAATTGCTTTCAGTATTACTGTGCTAATCTCTTAATTGTTCTTATACAGGTCAATAAATTGGATTTTAACAATTGTTTTGCCATAGCCGAGACTTTCAATGGATCTTCAATTTATCAGGTTGCCCTATGATTGAGATGCTATGAACAATGGCTCTTAATTCTCTCATTTAGTATTAGCACAAACAGCACACTTAATATTGTAGGTCATTGAGGTAACTGCATTTCTTTTGCCACTGCTCAAGTTATCGAACCATTCCAAAAAGCACCAGCAAATGCAGTTATATGTCAGATCTCTCAGCTGTGTTTGGCTCAGTGGGTATATCATGGTTTCTGCTGCAGATACTTAGTAAAATACTGAGTTTGCTAGGCAACAATGCAGGTTATTATGTATATTTCTTTTACTTAGTGTCTGGTTCATGAATGTGAGCACGCTTTTATCTTGGTATATCAGTTATTTAAATATGAATTTCTCCCATATTGAGAGCTGACAAAAACGTTTTTGCATGATAGCATACTGCAGATATAAAAATTTAATTCAGTCTTTGTCTCTACCATTGAATTAAGAAATGTGCATAGATGCCTTTCTGCAGAAGGCGATTTCACATCTGTCCAGTGATTTACATATATAATATGCATGTCAGAAAAGTGAGCACAGCAATAATATTTTAACAAACACTTTAATCTCAGTAGTGCCATAGTGGCCTTGAAGTCGTAATTATCACGTGTGTGTGTGTGAAGTTATATTATTATACAAAGCAAAGGACCCAAAACTGACCCACGGGTACACTAAAGTTTATACATGCTTCTTCAGAGCGAGATTCATTTATCATAACAACCCGTTTCCTATTACAGAGATAAGATTGAAATATTTTCAAAGTATTGCACAGGGATTGTGTATTGCCTATCACAGGTACATTAGCCAATAAGGGGAAAGGGGAAGAAGGAAAGTGGAAGAATAGATGTCAGTGGAGAAAAGTTATGAGTAGAACCTGAAAGTAAGGAAAAATAGGCAAGCAAAAATGCACACTTAAATAGTCAATAATATAATTAGAATAGGCATTTATTAAAAAACGAAAATAGCTATTTAAGATAATTTATCACATCAAGCATTTACTCTTTCTTTTCTTGAATATAAGCAACAAGATGCTTTTTCAAAGTGGCAACTATTATAATCAGCTGCCTATTAGAATTTTTTTCATCATGGAAAATGAACATTCTACTTCTGGTGAAGTGACTGGAGCATATTTAAAACAAGCTGTTTCGGAAGGACTCATCTCCTTTACAAAAGTACTTTCACCTTTCAGGACATCATAAATGTTTGTAAGTTTTATTTAACCCACATTAGCACTAATAACACATTTAACTTTTCACTAACACTTCTTCCTTCCTCTCCTGGTACTTGCAACAATTGATTTATTGCATCTAAAGACTGCCTAGGATGACTCGTGAATCACCTCCCCCCCCCCCCCCCCCCAACTTCAAGATTGCTTCCAGCAGTAATACACTGTAATGTACTATTATAAGCACCAGAGCTCTTCATTGTACAACTTCTTTGCCTTGCAAACTGAAGGCAGTTTCATCTTCTGATAGAACATCAAATATCTCGTACTATGCATGCACCTTTTCTGTGGTGCAAGATTTGTGGATAAATGAGGTTCTGGGGGAAGAAGAAAGTTTGCTCACCTGACTTTTCATAGTATTATCAACCAAAGAAAGTTTCCTTCTTTGAGGCCCTCTGCCATTATGTGTTAAGTTATCTAATTTACCATGAACTAGTTGCATTATTAAACAAAACACAGTGCACATGCATGAACTCTGGGATCTAAGATAGAATGAAAGCATTGAAGCAACTAGATGACAGGATGTATATGTACTTCATCTCTCAATGTTGATGCTTTGTCCTGCTTCCAAAATTGCATGAAACCTACTGAATGAAGACTAGGGAACTTAACCCCAAGAAATGGTACATGCATAGTATCTCCAAATTGTTGCTGTAATATACAGTTGCAGAGATCCAGGTTCCCCATGTGGTGAAACTGTGAAGGTAGAGCAAATTCTGGTGCTTTGTCCTTAAAACCCGCTTTCAGAATGGTAATTAGAAAGAATTTTGTGTGTGAAACTAACTTATCCACAAGAGGATACAAACTTCCTACTTTGGCAAATCTAACCCATGGATTAGACATGTGAAATAGGGCATTTTTGGGAAAAGAATTTTCACAGCTTTAGCTGCCTTTTTCATGTAAGGTGCCCAATCTGTGGCAGAAAGCAGGACAATATCATTCTGTACTCCATGTGGCCAGGGCAGTTTTAAGTAAACAATTGTACTACTAAGGAACTTTTTACTTTCCCCATCTCTTCTATTGTCAAAAAAAAATACTGCAGGGTCATTTTGTGTTGCTTCCATAGTTTTGATGAATGGCATTTGCCATGTAATGTCCATTGAATCAGTTTTTTCATCAATGTTGATCCAAATTTTCCTTTCTTAACTTTATTTTAATGTGAATTCTGGTAGAATCTCTTCTTTAGCATAAATCTTCAGAAACATCCTGAGGGATTGATTTTTTCAGTTCCCAGAATGGGATTCCCAAGTCCAAGAAAGCCTGGCATTGATCAAGGGATGTTGCAATTGCTATTGATAAAGTTATCTTGCACCTGGGCATTTTAAAAACCCTATACTTGTGTTTTGTTGTCACGAAATATTGAATTATAACAAACTTTTTTCACAATTAATTGGTTCTTCATAGATTTTGCAAAAGATATTGCTTCATCAGAAGAAAGTTTGTCTGAGCCAAATTTGCGAATAAAGACATGTGATTTACTACTAAACTGGTTACTGAGGTTCCTCTGCCAAATATTCACATGAAATTGTTCTCAGGATTCCATCCAGGTCATGAGAAATTGGAACTCCAACTTTTAAGACTTTCCATATTCTTTATTTTCATGGAAACTGAACTGTGAGGAAGAATTACACTCCTAATTATAAGCATGGCCCTTGAGGGCAGTACCAACCAAAAGATGAAATATAATTGGCTTGACTACTTAAGGTGGAAGACAATGGAAGGCTTCAAAATATTAGAGTTCCTCTTTCATAACCTGATTAGAAGCCCAAGACCAATTTCAGGTTTCCTCTAAACGATGAACTGGAATTCAGCATAGTAAATCAGCATGAACATGTGAAGTTGCCTTTAACAAGTTCAACACTAATCATTCTTCCTTTCTCTGAATTAGGAAGGGGGAGGGGGGGGGGGGGGGTATTGTCAGCTTTAAAAACAGAATCGTGTGAAGAATAATAGCTCATGGGACCTAACTTCCCTCTTCATGCCTCTTTCCTGGTATTCATTATGTACCCTCCATTACTTTCATAGCTATTTAAAGAGAGGTAAGGTTTTGACCGCTTGAAAACAAATAAATGCATTTATAGGGAACAAGATGGTCAATAAATATTTTTGTGATATGGGTTGTCATTTCAGTATTACTTTCTCTAACCCGCATGTACAACTTGGATACAGAAGGTACTGTATTCTACTACCCAAAAAATTGATACCAAGTTTTCACAATACATGTTTTGGGACACCATGAATTCAAACAAAAGAAGAAAAAAAAGCATTTTTATAAACATGTGTTTGTAACTGTGGGCACCATAGCTCAAAAATGAAAAGTCAGTTAAATACCAAATTTGGTATTTAAGTTGGTATCTTCCAAGGAAGCAACATGAAGATTTAAGTAAATTCCCCACCCTAAACTACACTTTACAAGGAACTTTTTTTCGAAAATTTTGATTTTCTCAAAAATGAATTTACAGTTTTTATTAAAATGTCATATGTTTAAGACATTTTCATGACAACCGAAATGTATATCTTGAATTTTCTGGGAATACCCTCTGAAGACCTCTTTGTATAACTGTTAAACCAAAAGAGATAGACAAAAACTTACTACACAATTGATTTCAGTTTAATGAATTTAAACTTTTCTAAAATGGGAGACATCTTTCTGTTTTGTTTGTTTATTCCTAGCAAGCAAAGAAAACTGAATCTCTTTCAATTGTTTACTTAGTGACTGACTTAAAAGATCTATCGCTTTAGCCTAATGTATTTCCTTATTTCCCTTCTACTTGCAATGAAGCAAGTAATAAGACCAATTCCGGCAATGTTTTTCTTGACTAGCATGACATTTACAAAAATGTTTGTAACATTTAAACATTTTTTTCACTTTTGTACATTCAAACCCTTTGTGCTTTTTAAAGTGCAATAAAATAATGATCCCAAAAGACTTAAAACAGGAAACAGAAACCAAAACTGGCTCTATTGACCCTAAATGTATGGAGACGTTTATCACTGAAATATTCACCCAAATAAAAAAGACATTTTGCCTAACTTCCAGGCCCTAGTCAGGAGTAACACAATTCATGTCACCTTTTAATGCTGACAGCCTCAATTATCCCTTAGATTTACCATAAAGACAACTTATAGTGCTGTAAATATTCCATATAATTTCAAAGATTCTAGTTAACCATGCTATAGGAGCCATCTGCAATGAAAATTAAGCATTTGCAAACTGTAAACTCACCCTCCACAGTGTAATGGTTGCCATTGCCAGCCTCTAAAAACCTAAGATTACAGGTTCAAACCTGGCAGATGTAAAAATCATTAGTGTGGCTTCCTTAGAAAGTGAAGTATAGCCTGGTCCTATGTAATGTTTATTTGCATGTGAACGGACCCCATACATTGAAAGAAGAAAGTTTCCGGGCAAAATTTTGCCATTCTGTGTCTGCAAGTTGTGATTTTGTCCAACTATGGGCAACGAACTGATCCCTCATCACCATTGCACATAGTGGGGAACTCATAAACTAGAAATTAATATCCAATCATGGAAACATTGTTACAATTTCCTATTCTCCACTTAGGAGTTAGAGGAAATAATAACAACATACTGTAAAGCCTAAACATAAACTTAGCCTGATTCATTGCCATTTACACCAGTAAACTAATACGCCAATTGCATGAAATAGCCGAGTTAATACCACAGCCTGTAAAACAACTACTGAGAGTAGGGATACTTGTATAAAATTTATAAGAGCTAGCTCCCCTGTTAAAGGATGTTAAATTCATAAAAGCACCACCTATCTTCAAAATTTGTTTTTCTGCAATTTATTCCAGTGAATCCTGATCCATAATCTTACACAGAAAGGCAGTTAGTCAACACACGATAATGAAAAATCTGATGTGAAAGATGACGAAATGATCACATAATGCTTTGTATGAAGAATTAACACTAATTGGTGAATTGTCTATTTTTGTACACATTAGCGTGAAGGACTGGATCTTCTGTGCTCAAGTTTATGGCCATGTTTGCCAAGGTAAGCTAGCATGAAACAAGCTTATATATGATTATTTTACGTTTATTCCAAGTTTCATTGTGAGTGATCCTATATAGCCAAATTAGATTTATTAGTTGTTCTTTCATATTGCTGTGTTTAGTCTAAATTTGAAAGCTGAAACATTTGATAAATTTGGTACCAGTACTCAGGATGTTGTGTGTTTTCAAATGTGTAAGTTTATCATAGATTGAACAACTCTAATTTTGATGGTGCTGTAGCCTGCTGTGCAATGGGTGCTAGGTTAAATTCCTGAATGGGGGTTCGAAATTTTTCTGTTGCCAAAATTATTCCCTCGCCAAGCTGGAAGCATGAATGAATGTAAATATGTGCATGCAAATTTAAAGATAATAACCTAAAGATATAAGCAGTAAATGAGCGACAACGTTGCCTCAAACAATTGTTTCAAAGGAAAAGCTGTTGATATGATCTAAAAGTTAAAGATAACAAATAAGTGGTACAAAATATTGCAATATCCTGTTATGTTATGAATTGTAGCAATCATTCTAAATTAAATGTAAACAGTAAATGTTCTTTAAGGTCTTATAAAACTAGATCACAAATGCTTAGATAATTTCAGGTGCATTCATAAAAGCTTCATGTTTACATTACAATTTTAAAAACGTTGAAGTATATAGCAACTTAAAAGTATATAAAGCTGTGGCATATTATTACTAAAATGGTATTTTTAATAGTTTGTGTTTGTGCATCACCATGGTATAGTTTGACTTCAAGGAAACTAATCTGCCCACCTCATGTGGTCTGCCAACACTTCTCCTACCTCTCAATAACCTCTGTCATTTTCTGTTGTAAGTCAGTCAACATCCAGCCTGAATTGCTATAATTTCATTAGTTGCTTACGAATGTAATGGACATTCTTAAATTCATGATATGTGCTGTTAAAATACAAGGAGTTCAATATTCTATGCATTGCTCTCAATGAGATCTCAAAGACAAGCTAATTAATATTTGACCAATTCTAAAATGGCACCTGTAAGCTGAATTCATAAAATTAACATTACACATGTAAAAATCATGACATTTTGTAAATTTCTTCCAACAAACTGTTGTGTAAGTCTGTATATTGGCTGACATTGACTTCAAATAGATATGTGCTAATTTTGACAGTTCCAGATGCAATATTTGTTGAATGTATGACAGAATATGAAGTCAGACTCTTGTAACACAGTTTAATGAACATGGTCAAACTATCAAGTACAGAATGAACATTATGAAAGATATAAAATATTTGCCTTTATTTATCAGCTGGCATTTTGCAAATTTTTTATTACATAATCCAAAAATGCATTTAATAAGTACAATATACATGTTATAATTAATATGGGTTATAGTTGGAATGTAAATCAGAAAAAAAGCTATACTTTGTACATGAAGTTATTTCACCAGGTTTCAGTGCTTATTATTGGTGATGGGTGTTCTATTTGTCATGATGCACCTTCCGTTTGTATGACGTGTTCAACATTCCTGGGTTCTTGCTCGCAGTGGTACCAAATGAATAAATGCAAAATAACAGTTCTTTTGATCATAAAAACATGTCAGTTTATTTTTTCTTTACTAGCTAACATATCTTGAATAATAGCATCTAACTGAGAGGCAAATGAACTAAAAGAAAACATAGTTTTCACTCTTTCCTGTCCCTTTTTGCCCATTTCTAACCTTAAAGCTTTATCCTGCATGCACTTCAACATGGCATCAGCAAAGGCATTTGCTTGTGGCTCACAAAGAAAGCCTGTTTCACAATCTAAAATAGTTTCTTTAGGCCCACCACTTCTTACTGCAATCACTGGTTTACCAGCATTCATAGCTTCTAATGGAACAATACCAAAATGTTCGTTTGCTGGCGTGTACAGGAGACAATGGCAGTGATTCAACAATGAAACCTTTTCTGCATCAGTAGGTGACTTCAGAAATGTAACTTTCTCTGTGATATTTAGTCCTTCTCTGAGCAGGTCCAACTCCTTATAATATTCCACATTTTCCATCACACGAGTATCATATCCACCAGCAATTACTAAATGCAGAGATGACCAAATATTTTCATCTACCAGCTGTTGTATGTGTGCAAATGCTTCTAAGGCCAAATTCATATTTTTTTTCCTCTCATATCTGTTTATAGATAGAAATACAATGCTATTTTCTGGTAACTTACACTGAAGGACTTTGTCAATTGGTATGACAACTTCTCTGTCAATATTGCCTATACTGATGGATGGATATAATACATCTGGGGCTTTCTTAATATTTTTAAATGTTTTAGCAAAAACTGAGGCAGTGAATTTGCTGTTGACCAAGATCTTATCAGCCTGCCCGGTTGTTTTTTCTTCCAGCCAATTAAGGGGCAATCTATAAACAGATTTGAGAGTACCACCTGGTTTGCTTAACAGTTGATCTGGAAAGTGACAATAAAATAAGACTTTGGTCTTCATGCGTAGAACAGGTACACATGCAGATACAAGATCACAAAATACAATATCAGGGTTCAGATTACTGAAAAATGCAACATAAAATGCAGCATATATCATTCGAATGTATGCACACACAGCAAAGCAGTGTCCAAATATGCTTCTAGGTATCCAGTCTCCAACAACTGTTACAGGTAGAGTTCCATCGTTGGTTTCTGGGAAACTATGAGTTGGATCATGATGAGAAGTAACGAAATAAACCCCGTGTCCCTTGCTCTTCAACGCCAGACCAGCATCAACAACCAATCTTTCTGCTCCACCAATTCCTAAATCGGGATGAAGAAACACTATTTTCTTCATTTTCAAGCTGTGAGCTCATTAAATTCAAATAAACTCTTCTCCACCGGCTCCAATTGTACACGTATTCACTACTGTAAGTTTCCTCCACAAAACACAACGTGCAGCTACAGCTGACTAAACTGACAGAAAACACAACAAATGATAGCAGTCACAGGGGTAGGTACTTATGACGGAAAAAATCTTTTTAAGCGTAATCAAGCCTGAAACGCAGAAGGGTCCATTTGTTTTTACTTTTAATGTTAAACATTACAACATTTTATAACGCCATTGATTTGATTCTTAAGTTATATCTACTCATTGCTCATGCTAATGTAAAACGTTTGGTTGCCTTGCCTGTTAAGCAAATAACATTTGACTGTGCAATACTGAAAAAGGAATTATGGGTATTTGGCCCGGCCACAACCATAACAGAAACAGATAGGACCAAAATTAGGTTATGTGATTATGGCGCGATTAATATTGAGAAGCAGATACATTCTTTCAAATCTATGCATTTCGGATATCACACTTGGAAATGTTTGTCCACGGATTGTAAGTTATCAGAATATAATTTTCGACTCACAGCGGTAATTAGGTGCGCAGTTATGCATATTATCAATTCGGCCATTAAAATTGTGATCAAGCATTTTTAAAGAAATTATAAATCTACCAAATAAATGATAATCGATTAATTAAGCAATAATTATTACCTCTATTTGACTAATAATGACATTGAATTTATTAATTACTAGATATTAGAAAGTAATTTTACATTTATTAGTTACTTTGTGGGATATCTTCAGCAATTAAAAATAGCTCATTTCTGTTGAATTTTGAGGACTAACATTTTGAACTGGAAATACATATCAGTGGACTAAAACTAATGTTTAAAAGCATTACATTGTAAGACCACACACACTTCTGTTTGCAGTAGGTACTTTTGTTTACAGTAAACAATTCAGACATGCATCTCGTCAAAATCGTAGTGGAGTTAATCTCCAGTAAATTAAACATTGTAATTATAGAGAACTTGGGCCCCTCTAGAAATTAAACAAATTGTGGTAAGTACGCTGCCTAGAAGGAGTAGAATTTAAACAAAGAAGTCTTGTAGTACTTTTGCAATGTAAATATATAATAATAATAATAATACTACACACTAAAGTGCCTAAAACCTGAATTTCATTGTCGGCGGCAGGCGAACAGTGTTGTGGAGAATGCAACACCGGCATATGTCGCTAGACGCTGTGCTGATGCATGACAAGTATGTTTCACGCAGATACAGCTGTTCAGTGAATTTTATTATACAGAACTTCGGCCAATCTAAAATCGAATGAAACTAAGTGCGATTGATTGACTTTGTATTTATGATGACAATTTCAAAGCCTGTGGATTTCAAATTTAGCGCGAGGTTAGGTTCCAATCCGTTTAGTTTAGTGTGTGTATATAAATTTATGTTTCTAATTTTATATCGTGGTAGTACCTCATTATCAATATTTCCAACAACTCCTAACAGCGCAATGGATACAACATAAGTTTTTTAAACCATCTCCCCACCCATAATCCCTCTCTAACCACTCAGGTCCCGTTAGAGTGCAAAACTGGCATAAGTCGCAGCGGAGAGAGTTAGCGGCCCAACTTGTAAATAATTACCTAAACTTATACTAACCTACTGGTATTTAAAAATGTTTAAGTTACATAGAGGTTGATTCAGATTTTGTGCTTTTGTTGTTCTGGCATTAGAGCCACTTTGTAGTTAATCAGCTACAGTATGTGCGTCATAGAATTGTAAATAAATTGTATAATATAGGGGCAAGTCTAAACAACAATGGAAACTGCACAGAGCAAAGGAAAAATGCACTATGCAAGGGAAACTAGCTGTAGGCAGTATAAGAACCTGATTGATGAAAATAGCAAATATGAACATGAACAAGTTAATGTATATTGGCTTCAGTTGAGTCGAAAATGATGCATGGAGTAGAAATTTGGGAATCCATAGACCAGATGCATAGAATATTCTGCAAAATTAATCTTGTTTTACCAAGAGTATCTCCTTTGGGTAGCCCTAGCTGAATGGGAAGAGTGAGTAGGAAAAACATATGAAATACCAACATAGGATCCAGTTATTGAAAGAAGGAAACATAGTGAAAGAATATTTTAATGGCACAAGCAGGAACAATCTGGGTAACTGAATTAAAGGGAATCATAAGAGAAATCTGGCTGGGAGTTATTTCATTTACAGACAACAGGCAGTCAAAGCCCATGGAAAGAAGAGATGTATGGCAGCTTAGAGAAAATAGTTCTCTGGTGCATTACAGGTTACTTAAAAAAGACTGGGAGAGAAATATCTCAGTTTTTGTGATAAAATGTCAAGGGATGGTCTGACTTGGACAACAACAGAAACAGTGCTCTTAAGGGGTTTGAGGTTGACAAACAGTTATGCCTACTATGTCACAAGTCATACAAGAATTTGTTTTGTTTAACAGATTGTTCAGAAACAAAAGTTTGGAGACAAGAAATACAAAATAAGAAGTGGAACAATTTACAACAATATATATTGTATTTAAAACTTTTTGGAAACAACAAGAAAGAATTTTTTAAACAATTGGACAAATGTGTAGGGAAGGTAAAGTAGAAGTGGTAGAGGAAAGTCAGGAAAGAAAGGGAAAAACTAAATAATTGAAATGAGGGCATAGGAAATTAATTGAGTTAAATTAAGTGTGAATCGGATACAGTGATGAATGCATATGCACGAACAACCAGGGTGTTTGGTGTGTATGCTTCTAATCTTAAGCAACTTCTTGAAGAATAAAACTAATTAGTACATAAATTGTAAATTCTGATAATAAATCAATTCATTCATTTATTTGAATAATGTGGGATGAAAGAGAGCATATCACATTATCTAACTGAATGTACAGAAATAGCAATTTGATGGGAAGAAATATGGGGGGGGGGGGTAATGGGACAAAATGAGCACAAAAATAGTAACAATAAGAATACTAACTGCAAAAGAAGAAACTAGAAATAGTAGTTTAGGGAAATTTCTGAGCAGGGTACATGAGAAGTGGATTAGGAAGGTAAGAGAAACAAAGAAATTATTACAAGGAAGATAATGAGGAAAGCAGTAGAGTTAAAGGTAAGCTACCCAGCTGAGCCAAAAGCCCAGATTGGCAAACTGAGATAGCACTACTATTAGGGACAGCAACAAATTTCTACAAGTACAGAGATCATTGTAATACAATGTAAGTAATATGTAAGAAAAGATGTACAAATAAATAAGTTCATTCATTCATACTGGTCTGTTATAAATTTCTAGAGCCCTAATCAACAAAGTTTAGCCCAAAATGGAGGGCTCTAAAGCATAGCTGAGGGATGTTTTTATTAAGCCAATGCAGAGTAACTACTGGGTGTAGCTGAGACATCTTTGAACCTAAACCACAATGATCTCAACAAGAAGTCAAAACCTTGGCAATCTAGCAGATTTCAAATCTAAACATGTTAATATGTGTGCCTTTGATGTTAGAAGAAGGGCTAAAGCAGGTAAATAAAAAACGAAAGAAAAGAAAAAAGATTTCAGAAGGGGAGTTATCCCCATATCTCCATCTCTCACTAAGCTCCTGTTTACATTATAAGCACACCAAAATATGCAGCTACACAATTCCATAGCATATAAGATATTAAGAATTAAAAGAATGTTCCATTTTTATTTTAGGTCCAAGGCATTAGATTTTCAAATGGCATTGTGTGGTATGCAACCAAGGCACCAGAAGAAGTGCCAAAAAAGCAGAAAGTCAGTAAAGCAATGAAAGCATACCTTCAAAGAGCTAAGGAGCATGGTAAGTTGAAGTTGTACTCTAATACACACTACTTTTATACAATTTAGTTTGTTAGAAAATAGGTTTTATGTTTGGACAAGTCAGTTGCAAGCTCAAGGTTCTTACTGACTGGATAAGTCTCAGAAAAGTTTAACAAAGAGCCAAAAGCCCAGAAAATAAATTAAAATACTTAAAAAGTTGGCAAAAAAAAAACCATGCATATCCATCGTCTTTTAAAATTAAGATATAAAGTTGGTCTTGTCAATATCTGCCAAAAAGGAAAGAATACAAAACTTTCCTAATCAAAACTACTGGAAAACGTTTAAAAAATCTCATATGTTATGTTCCATGGTTTTCTCTATTGTTCATTTATATCTTTATAATTTCCACCAATTATTCTTACAAAACTTATTGTTCTACCTTCTTTATGTTAATCAAAATAAACATTTGCAGAAATCTTTTCATTGCATATTGTGAGAAACAACTGAAGTAACAACACTTACAAAAATTAAAGTATTGAAAAATTGAAAACAGCAATAATGAACATGTAAGAAGTGACTAATGCCAAAAAGCCTTATTTGAAATAAAATATAAATGTTTTAAAGAGATCTACATTTTTACTTTCTCTAGCAAGTATTTACAAAAATTTGACACCAATATTTCCCTAGAAATACATGTTTTAAAGGTCCTAAAACAAACAAAAAAACTTTTAGAAAAATTTAGTGTGTGCATGTGCATGCACATGCCTGTAGACAGTATAACTCAAAAACAAAAGGTCAGTTAAATACCAAGAATACAATTTGAAGATTTTCAGAAAAATCCCCAAACTACCCTTTGCATGGAAAAAATGTCAAAAATGTTTTTTTTTTTAAAAACGGCTAATGGTTTTGATTAAAATACTGTCTATATAAGATTTTACAAGAAAAATAAAATATATATATATATATATATATCAAATTTTCTGGGAGTAACCTCTGAAGACTTCTTCATTCTGAAAAAATGTTTGTATAACTGCTAACCCATAAGAGATAGATGAAAACTTACTGTTCAGAAAATGTAGAACTTGTTAAAACACACAATTTATGTCATATACCTTTTTTGTCATAGAGCTAACCATTTCAGAGATATTTCCTATTATTGGTTTCAATTTTAAACTCCATGGACTTTTCTCAAACAGGAAGTCATATTTTATTTCACTCCTGGCTTTGCAAAGAGAATCAAATTTCAGTTGCTCACATAGCGACCAGCATTTTAGAACATTTAACTATTGCTGTGTTGTACTCACTATTTTCTTCCTGCCAAGAAGAAAGCAAGTAATAAGACAATTTCTGCTAATGTTCATCTCGATTAGCATGATGTAGATAAAAAAATACTTTTTTTTTAAGAATAGTTGTGGAAGAGGTAGAGAAACTCATGTGAATGTCACACCTCAGATTTTTTTATGGTAAGCTTTTGTTCATTCTTGTGGTATACTGTTAACCAAAATACCTTCAGAATGAAAAGAACTTTACAGATTTAAATTTTATTAGTCAGGCAGTGTCAATTGTGACCCATATTGGTATATGCTTTGTAGCAGGCCAGTCCCTGCATGGCTGGCCAGAAATTAGAAACCACTATAGTCTACATTTTAGCATGAGGAATATACAGCAATGGCTGCATTGGAAACGGCAAGTACGAATCGCTTGGAATCGTCTTATTCCATTGGTATTTTAACCTGGAATGGGTAAAAAATTCCTATGCAAAGTTCCTATTGTATACTATTGTATATAATAATATACAATAGCTTTGAGCTAGCTCACCTAGATTTGATTGTTGCAAGACACAAACCGTATATAGATGGGGAGTTCATCAAAGACTGCATATTAACAGCGGCTAGAAATGCATCTCCCAGTGAAATGTCCAGGCTGGCGTCCATTAGAAGGAAGAAATACTGTTGCCAATTGTGCTAAGGAAATTGCTAGTGACCTGGGACTACAACTTATCAATGAATGTGGTAATTTTTTGTGGTTTACTTTAGCTTAGTGACACAGCATAAATGACTGTGCATATTCAAGGAATCAACCATCGAGGAGTTTCTTGACCTTTTACTAATGAGCAGAACTACAAAAGGGTAAGACATTTTTAGTACTGTTGTTGAATATATGGAGGCAAATGTCTTATGTTGGGACTGGCTAATATCAATTGCAACAGATGATGTAACAGCCATGGTTAGTGAAAGGAGAGATTTTATTGGGAGACTTAAATCAAAATGCAGTAATCTAAACATGCCAGAGTTTATTTTGGTTCATTATCTTCTCCAGCAAGAGGCTTTGTGTGCTAAAAGCATGAATTTGAAAAATGTTGAATACAGCCATGTACATAACTAATTTTATAAGGGCACAAGCATTGAATCACTGCTAGTTTAAGGCATTATTTGAGTCACTTCACTCCGAACACGCAGACATTCCTTAATACTGTGATGCTAGATGGCTAGGCTGGAAAACTGCTGCATCATTTTTTGTTTTTTGTTTTGTTTTGTTTTTTTTTTTTTTAGCTAAGGGATGTTACATCAAAGTTTCTGAAAGAAAAAGATAAGGCAGCAATCGAGTAAGAGGATCCACAGAGGTTTGCAGATCTTGCATTTCTGACAGATTTAACAGACCAGTTAAATGCCTTAAACCTTAAATTACAAGGCAAAACTAAATTGGTCACAGAAGTATGAGATTTAATTTACGGTTTTAAGAGAATGTTGGTTCTCTGGAAGTTAAGAAATTTGCTTCACTTCACTTTTCGCAACATAATGTTTCTTCAGGGCATTGAAACAGCTCAACTTCAGAAGTACAGCGAATATTTGTTAAATTTGACAGTGGAGTTCAATAGGCGTTTTGCTGTTGTTGCAAAATTGGAAACACAGTTTTTTGTATTTGATATTCCATTTTGTTGCAATATAGATCACGTAAATTATGCTGCAATTCAGCTAGAGCTGTTAGAATTACAAGGTGATTGTCGCCTAAAAGGAAAATTCAACGATTCATGCTGCTAAGCACTGATTGAATTCTACCAGAAACTGCAGTGTTTCCCAAACTTGATTTCCAACACAAACTATGGCAATGTTTGGCAGCATGTACCCTTATGGACAGTGTTCCTTCATAATGAAACTCCTTAAAATCTGCATACAAACAAGCTGTCAGATAGCAGTTTGCGATCCAGTCTTAGAATCTGTCTTTGTAAAACATTAAGCAAAACATAGAGAAGTGTGTGAATTCAAAGATATGTCAAGATATCTACATATTTGATCCTACATATTTGTAATATATGGTATTTTTATTTGCGTTCAGTGTAAGATAATCTCAAATGGAGTAAATAAATAGGGAGTCTAAATCCTAACACCAGAAATTTCTATGTTACTAGCTTAGGCCAGTAGTTTTTAAAAGAATGTACATACAGAACTTCCCTTCAATTTTGGAGGAAATCGTAAACCTGTATTACCAAATATGTTGCATGTTAAATAAAATGTTAAATAAAAAATAAAAGAATTTGAGTCGATTTTGTAACACAAACATCACTTGTTTTTACTTACTGGGACCGGTTTCAGGAACATTTGTTCCCATTTTCAACCCTCAATTCCGACTAAATCTTTCTTCGTTGGCATCAACGATGGGGGTGATGGTGTATCAATTGTGGAGGCATCTGTTGCTGGATCAATGAACTTCCAGAGGTTGCTGTATGGTGGTAAATAAAAATATGGCTTTTTTTCTTCATGATGTAGATCTTCTCCCAGACATGCAATTCTCTGGGTTTATATGCTTGTTTTAACAGTTTTATATTCGGTATGATTTCGTGTCCTGATGGCCAAAAATGATAGGCAACTGCTGATTTTTCTATTTGCTTGTATTTTAGGTTTCTCATGTGTTCCTTTAATCTGGTCTCCAAACTTCTCTTTGTCCTTCCTATATACACCAGCTTACAGTCTGAGCATTTAATTTCATAAATTCCCGGTTTTTTGTCTGCAGAGATAGGATCCAGTAAGTAAAAACAAGTGATGTTTGTGTTACAAAAACCAACTCAAATTCTTTTACTTTTTATTTAATCACATCACTGTCACAAGCTTCAATGCATATTTGCAAGTTTTGAATGTTGCTTGTTATTGCACCTCCTCCAAAAAATCAAAGTCATTATTGTCTTATTTATTTTATTTAAAGAAAGTAGAATCTCCACTTCCAGGAGAACAGGATTTGAAAGCTGTAGTGTTATGTTATACTTATTAATACTGTATAATTCTTTTATATATTTATTTTAATATTTAATTTTGACATTCTTATGCCTCAGATTAAACAATCATAAAAATCAGCTATCTTTTAGAGGCATGTAGTTGTCTAAATGGTTGTGCTTCACAATTTGAGAAGTGCTAACCTAAGGGCTAGGGTATTTTTAATAATCTATAAAAGGTAAGCCAAATTATCTCAAAGTTGCAACAGTTTTTCATTAATTTAATAAACTTGGATAACTACCTTAACATATAAATAGTTCTCTATTTATGATTGTCAAATTAAGAAGCAGTACTCTGTTAATACATCAAACCTGTAGTAGGTACCTGTACTATGTATGCTTCTCCTAGTTCAGCAGTTCTGAAGATATGCAAGGTTGTATGTTTAGGTGCAGCCAGGCTGCAAGTAAGCAGACAGGTGATGGCTGATAGTGCTCCTAGCATTCACATGTGATACACCATTCTTTATGGTGGGCCACTGTTACAACCAGTATCCCACTTGCGACCTGAACTGCATTTAAGGTGCATCAATTCAAGGTGATGTAAGGTATATCAATTCCGGCAGGCAATGTGTAATTTCTCATGTGTAAACAGCGGCAAAATATTAAAATGCTCAGCAGTCAAGATCTTTTGTTGCTGATGCAGTTGAACAAATATTTAATTCATTAGATTGTCAATTTCAATTTTAAGCATTTTACAGAAATGCTATGCTTTTTATGTCATTTATCTGCAATTATTTATTGTAAGATGTCTGATATTTATCTTTATGAAGATTTAAAATGCCTTATTGTTTAACGATCTTAATTTCAAAAGACCAATATGTGAGAACCCATCCATGACATCTGTAATACACTGAAATGGAGGACGCAGCAGCCGGGCAGTACCCCAAGGCTCATAGTGAGCTGTGCCACGGAGTCAATATGTGAGAATGTGGTGATGGAAACTAGTTTAATGTATGGCAAAATTTTCAGTTGTTTATAAAGCCTGTTAAATTCAAAAGTGGAGGTTCTCCTTTTTCTCCTACTGAGTTTTTCAGATAATAGTAAAAACAAAATCATTAAGACAGTCATTTTTACTTAGCATTTTCACAAAAAGGTCTGTGTGTGTGTGTGGGGGGGGGGGGTGCGTGCGAACATGATAACTCAAAAATGAAAAGGCAATAAAATACCAAACTTGGTATTTAAGTTTAGTATCTTCCAGAGATGAGACACAAAGATTTTGAGAAAAATCCCCCCACCCTAAACTACCCTTTGCATGAAACTTTTTTCGAAAATTTTGATTTTTGCAAAAATGACTAACGATTTTGATTAAAATATCATATATTAAAGGTATTTACCCAACAAACAAAATGTATATCTTGAATTTTCTGGGAATAGCCTCTAAAAACTACTTTATTCTGGACAAATTTTACGGAATTTTGCATAACTGTTAAACCATAAGATTTAGATAAAAACTTACACACAAGAAATGTAGAGCACGTTAAAACCCACAATTTATGTTATACACATTTTTTTCGTGGAGTTCATCGTTTTTGAGATATTCATTGTTTTTTGTTTCAGCTATGAAAAACTTACTTTTCTAATATGGGAATTTGTCAACTCCTGTCCATATAAACAAAGCAAATTCAGTTACATAGCAACCAGCTTTTGACTATCACTTTAACCTATGGTACTGCCTTATTTCGTTTCTACTTACAAGGAAACAAGTTATAAGAGTATTTCTGCTAATTTGTTCTCGAGTAGCATGAAGTAAATAGAGGCATAAGCTTTTTAACAATAATTTGTTGCAGAGATGTAGAGAAAGTTATGTGAGTGTTACACATAAGATTTTTTAAATAAAGAAGAAAAAAAATTTGATTTTTCAACAAATATTCAAAAGGCTTAAAACAAGGGATCTTGGACATATATTTCCAAGCAATAAATTAAAATAATATTCAAATCTATATTTAAATAAAATTTTCTCTAATCATAAACCCAAGAGGATATCATTTTTAGAACATAATGGTTGTCTGTCAAATATAAACTCAAAGTAACAAAATATCTTGAACTGTTACAGAAATAGTATATTATAATATATTGGGAAATTATGGATGATAATTGCTCCTGAGGCACCATCTTTCACAGCTTATATCTTGAACCTTTATATGTATAAAATACAAAAATTCAGGTTTCTTACTTTGTCTTGAATTTTAATATATGTTAAATACTCTAACATCTGGGATTTGAACGTACTATGTCATAAATTCAAATGATTTTGAACATTTTTGAAAAAATTAAAAATTTAAAAAATGTTTCTATGAAAAGTGTAATTGGGGCTTGAAAATTTGTGACATCTTTGGAGGATACTAAAGCTAATACCGAGTTTGTTAATTATCCTACATTTTTTTTGTTTTTTGTTTGTTTTTTTCCCCGTCCAATTCAGTGTGCTGGAAGACATGCATTTCTAGTGAAATTGGGTATCAAATTTTTTAGAGGGATACAATACTTCCTTTACCTTTTTGGTTATTTGGTATTAAATAAAAGGGAACCTATTTTAATTCAAAACTGTCCTTTACAGATCTACAGTTTGAAATAGTTACAAGATTTTTATGACAAAAAAACAAAAAAACACTCTAACAGAATTATGGATAACAAAATTAATTACCAATACTCTCTCCTTTTTAAGGAAATTACACTTCCTCAAAGAACTTAATGTGTATTTTTGGATGTCACTGAGTATAAATAAAAATAAGAAATGAGATTAAATATTTTTATTTAGCCATTACATATGAAAGTGGATATGCTTTATATTTTATAATTAATGTTTACCATGTTTCTTATTTTCCAACTACGTACAATCTACATAGTAGATAGAGAAAGTATTGCATTCCACACAAAAATTTGATACTAAGATTTCACCAGAAATGCATTTTGAGGAACCCCAAATTTTAATATATATAAAAATAAAGTAAATTTAAATTTAAGTTCACTTGGTATCTGAACAGCATAATTGTATAATAAATAGCTGATTAAGTACCAAATTTAGTATTTCGGTACATTATCTCCCAAAGATGTGACAAAGATTTACAGAAAAATCTCCCACACCAAACCACCCTTTACAGGGAAAGATTTTATAAATTTTTTTTCCTCAAAAATGGGTAATGATTAAAATGTCATATATTAAAGCTATTTACATGCAGAAATGCCTTATCTTAAATTTTCTGGGAATAGCCTTTGAAGCCCTCCTCATTCTGGATGACTTTTGCATATCTGGTAAACAGCAAGAAATAGCCAAAACCTTGCCATGCCAGCTCTTAAAAGGGTTGGTTAACTCAGCCTGTGTACTTTATTATTCACCTTGAACCTATAAGAAAATATATAATTAAACCATTGCTGCCAGTGTTTACCTTAATTAGTGTGAAATAGGTAAAAGAAAAGCTTTTATAAGAATATACTTTTGTAGAATAGGTAGAGAAAGTCATGTGAAAGTAACACATCAGACTTTTTAATTTAAAGTTGATAAGTAACACAATATTGGTCATTTAAATTGGAAAAAATTAAAGTTGTTAATAAAGGTAGCTGTGGTTGTTATATTTTTATGAAAACATTATATTATTTCTTTTAATTGTTTTTGCCAAGAATCAGAGAAAATTTTGAAAAATACTCCAGGGAAATTTTGTGGAATTCCTGAATTTAGATTGTTTTCTTACTATGGGAAAAATAATTTAGTCATTCAAAAAGGTAGTGCACAGTGAAATATACAAGCTGTATATAAGAATTTTTTTGTCTAATGCTATGTGTACACAAAGAAACAAATTGTATGCAGGCATTCATAGTACAAACTGTTCCTTCATACTACTGTGTCAAGAAAGTTCCGGTAATTTGCCAATACAACACAAAAAATGAATTATTCATCCAATTTTATTTTATCGCCTTCAAAGTAGACCCCTTCTGAAATTATACATTTATAACGAATAATCCAATCATCAAAACATTTTTATAGGCACTTTTAGGAATCGATGTCAATTGTCGCAGCAAATTTTCCTCTATGTCTTCTATCGACTGAAAATGGGTGCCACGAAATGGTAGCTTGAGTTTTGGAAAGAGAAAGAAATCAGCAGGAGCAGATCAGGTGAATACAGTGGTTGTTCAATGAAATTTGTTGAGTTTTTGGCTAGAAATTCGTTCACAATAATAGCCCTGTGAGCTAGTGCGTTATCGTGGTGCAGAATCCATGAGTTGTCGTTCCACAAATATGGCCTTTTTCGCCATATTTGTTCTCTCAGACACCGCATAACGCTCAGATAATAGTCTTTATTTACCATCTGACCTTCTGGCAAGAATTCTGAGTGCACGACACCGTGATAATCGAAAAAAACTATCAACATGACCTCCAGTTTTGATCGAGTTTGACGTGCGCTTTTAGGTTTCGGTTGGAAGGCGCCATTCGGAAGCTTGTTGACTGGTTTGAGTGTCAAACTCGTAAACCCACGTCTCATCACCAGTTACAATACGTTTCATGAATGTGGAGTCTGAACTGGCCCGTTCTAGCATGTCTTCAGCAATCTTTATACGATTGAGTTTTTGTAGAAAATTCAAGTCTTTCGGAACTAACCGAGCTGCAACACTTGTCATGGCCAAACAATGGTATAAAATGGTACGAATCGATTCGTGAGTCACAGAAAGGTCAGCGACAATCTCTCTCAGACCTAAATTACGATTTTCAGACACCATTTTCTGCACTTTAGCAATGTTCAGTTCAGTTGAAACCGTTAATGGCCGACCAGAGCGAGGCAAATCTTCCACCACATCTCGACCACTTTTGAATGCACTGTACTACTCATATGCACGTGTTTTTGATAAAGTCGATTCACCATAAGCCCTCTGTAACATTTTCAGCGATTCGGCACATGAAATACCATTTGCAATGCAAAATTTGACACAGATTCTTTGTTCAATATTTGTATCCATCGTAAAATCGCAAATCACCTTTGAGATGAATTAACCAAATTGCGTACTGTAAAGAAACTAGATGACAGATGAAGATCAAACTCTGCGTGGGTATAGAGGAAAGTTGTACCAACTTAGCGACAACAATAATTTCAAATCCCCTTTTAAACAGGATTTTTAAATGATCAATTCCCGGTACTTCCTTGATAGAATGTAATTTTAATTACTGACTACTTTTGTATAAGTATCTAATTTTCTCTTTTTAGATGACTTCATAAAAGAACAATTACTGCAATATAATGTGGGAAAGCGACATCTAGCAAATATGATGGGTGAAGATCCAGAAACATTCACTCAAGAAGATGTTGATGTGAGTAAAATATAAATTCATACTGAGGAGGTTAAAATAGTTAGACAGAAATTATACATGTTCAATGTGATGAATTATGTTGTTAAGTTGTTTTAGATGGAGTCTACAAGCATTCTCACATTCCCATATTGAATAATAAATTAATATCAAATGAAATATAACAAATCATGGATTTTAATCATTGTGAAACAAATTTACAGTTAAAGAAAAAGAATTTACTGGTTGCCTTCCTTGTTTAACATTAATTAAAAGTATCACAAAATATGCAGTTCATGAAAACAAAAGCTCTTCAAGAATAGATGGTGTTTAATTTCACACATGATGTAATAAAGAGGAAATGGTGCATTTTCTCAACTGTACCTGATGTAACAAAAAATGTTATTTCAATATCTACAGAACAACTAGTAACAAATATCTTTCTTTACAGTTGCTGTTGAACAATTTTACTCGTCGTTTCAATGAGTTGATGACTGCTTCAACTCTCTCTAATCCAACTGCACTCTTCGAGTTCTCTGTCACAACTGACCTATACGCTAGCCTTCATCCCTTTATTATGTAGCAAGAGATTTCCAGAGGTGGGAGTCATTGCACATGTTCTTTCACGCAAACTTAAGGACACCTGCTATAATGCAGGGAGCTGATGAGAAGTAGCTGATTGTATATGTATTAAAATCTCTACAGTTTGGCTTGGCCAGATACGTAACAATTTTCATACACACCTGCAACAATTTAGGATGGCAGATAGTTACACTCCTCAGGGTGATCACCTTGACCAGCACAATCGAAGAGGATTAGACAATTTACGTGTACTACTGGTCTCTTACCTTGATCAGCTTCTGAATGCAGTAGATGACATGAGCAATCTCTTCGCCATGAGGTACAGCCCTTGTTATGGTTGCTGAAGTTTGGGGCATCATCTCTTGTTTTAGGTAGGGCCATATAGGAGCCACACAATATCACCCTGTTGGAACCTTGGCCATTGGCTTGTTGGTCACAATGATTCTTCATCCAGTTGCATGCCATCTGGTGCTGACAGGCCATATCAAGTATGTTGTGAAGTCAACCTACTCTCTATGCTGTAGTCATATGGTAGATGCAGCTCCCTGCTAAAAACCAAGTTGGCTGGTCAACCCATGGTGTCATAAGTTGAAGAGCATTAAACCAGCAAGAAAATTGGTACCCTGACATCCAGTCTCTCTGGTGATTGGTTATGGTCTTCCTCAAATGTTCTTCCAGAGTCTTGATATGCCACTCAACCATACCATCTGACTGTAGGTGGAAAGTTGGTGTGCACATCTAGGAATGACATACACCTTCAGTCACCTGCCATGATCTAATCCATGACCACCAACAGATATATTTTACCCCTGTGTGACACAGAATGGTCAAGCTATTTCGACAGTAATGTATTTAAAGGAATGCTTGCATGTTATACTGCTGCATGTGACCTCAGCTCCTGGCCTGTGGGTCGCGACTTGCTCTACACACCTGATATTGTCGGAGGCACCTCTTAATGTCTGCCCATAGCCTCAACCAAAAGTACCATTGTTGAAGCTTGTTGACTGTTTGGTTGGGCCCAAGATATCCTCCTGAAGTTCCCACATGTGCTTCCACCAGGAGATTCATCATCTTAATTCAACAGAGGATCAACTGCTCTCTCTATATCTTCCTATAGGTGATTCCCAAATTTTAAACCTTATACCTTCCTTGGTTCTACAGTGGGTAAATTGGCCCCTGTAGGACTACATGTATTACTCCTGGATGCCATGTCTTCCTAGGTTGCTCTAGTCCTTACCTCCACTTCTCTAAGAAGCGGTGCCAAGTCAGTGTCAGCCAGCCACTCACTCCTCAGACCTGCACTATCCCATCCATCTGCAGGCACTGCCAAAATCACACAGATAGCTGCGGCATGCTCTTCCACCTTAATGTAGTGACCCCACTCTTCAGGGCATGGTCTTCTTGACATCGCATTATCATTGGGATGGCTCCTTCCTTTCTGGTGTTCTGATGTGAAGTTGTACTCTCAGAGCCTCTGGACCCAGTGAGCTATCTTCAAGTTTATGAAGCTCAACGGTCAGGTGAGAGCAGAATGGTCAGTCCTCATTTGGAATGCCTGACTGTACAGGTACTTAAGGAAATATTCAGATGCCTTTACTACAGCCAGGGGCTCCCACCTGTCAATGGTATAATCCTTTTCTGCCTTGGAAAGCGTCTCTTTGTAGCAAAATATTACTCACTCCTATCTGGATAGAAGCCTCCAATATTGGTGTCACTGGCATTGGTGCCTGCACTAAATCACTGGCTGGTTGTGGAAATCCTAAGACAAGTGCACTGTGGATTGCTGATATTAGGTGCCTGGAATGCGCCTTCCACCTCTGTTGACCATATGCAAGGCCAGAACTCTTCCTTCAGACAAGTGAGTGGTTCACGAATATTTGGAGACATCTCTGATGATCTGGCAATAGTAGATGCATAGGACCAAGAAATTATAACTTTGTTTGTTTTCCGGTTAAAGCAAATCTTTCCAATAGCCACCCCAGATGTGATACTTTGTGGACCAAGTACTTCACAACCTAGCTGAAGAGTTGGCACTTCTTTGCATTCAGCTTCAGGTAGCTGAGCAATATTAGTCAGGTTCTCAAGGTGGTCTTTGAAGTTGCTAACAACAGTGATGTCATCCAAACATAACAGCCAAGTATTGTAAATCAGCCTATCATCATTGATTCCGTGAAGCACTAGAAGGTGACAGAGGTCAAAGTCCATAAGCATAAATTGTCACAGCTCTTGCCTGTTAAGAATGAAAGAATGAGGTTTTTTTCCTTATCTCTGGGATACAGACCCATTGCTAGTATCCCAAATTCAAGAATTACTGAGCACCAGCAAATGTAACTAGGTTGTCGTCAATCCAGGGTGAGGGAAACAAGTTCTTTCTGATGATGGCATTCAACTTTCTATAGTTCACTCAGAAACATAGCTTATTGTTCTTCACATGACTACAGGGGAGTACCAAGGACTGTTGGACATTTCAATAATTCCCTTGGATCTCTGTCCTCCAGCATATCTTGTACCTTTGCTTGCTTAACTAGAGGAACACATTTTCGTGACTTTTGTATATGACAGGCATCTCCGGTATCGATATAATAGAGTATTCAGTCATTGCAACCATAATCACTATTCCCTTGACTAAAGATACCCTGTAACATCTAAGCTCATTTGACTCTCCCTAATTGTGTTGTAGTCAGATGGTCAGCTGCCCTCTTCAGTAAGTCATCCAGCTTTGGCCCTAAATCTTGTGATGGTACTGGAACTTTGGATACATCAAATGGCAATACACTCACAGTTGGCTTGCATGTCCCTAATTCGTTATCTGGATATCCTGATTGGTGTCTGATGGGTCCAGCAGCCTTGGGGACCCTTTCTCCCTTCATGGTAGCAATGCCCTGGCAATGGATAGTTATCTGTACAAAGGTGTCTTCCTGTCTAAAACCAGTTCTTTGAACATTAGTGCTCCAAATGCACCTTCACCACCACCTCACTTCTAGCAGACAAACTACATTGTCAATCAGGATCACTTCATCTCAGCCAAATCACAAGACCCTCTGGCCAATGTTGACTATTGCCTCATACCTCCTGAGGGCATCCAGACCCTGTGTCACATCCTCAGCCAACCTTACGTCAAACAGCCCTCTGCTCTGTCCCAGTGCTAATTCCAGCAGTCTTCTTCTTCACAGCCAATGTCTTCTGAATCCATCACTAGTTGGTAGGTTTGACTGGGTTTTTGTGTCGGCAAACCTTTGCCACATCACAACTGATTATAGGCTTGGTTGTGAACGGCCCTTACTAGATGACCTCGCTGAACACATCCCTTGCACAGATCACTTCGCCACTTGGAGATCGTCATTGTCATATCTGATTGTTCCTTTGTACCAATCATAATGAATACCCTTGGTTTTTGAGGTGGGTGCAGCTTTTATCCTGGCCATCTGCTTCCTCAATACAGCCGTTAATGCATCATAGATTGTGATATATTCATCGAGCATTATACCCATCACATCTTGGCAAAGGAGTAGGTTGCTTCCTGAGACGTATTACTAGCTGGGTGGTTCACCAGGGCTGTTCAGCTGCCAGGATGAACTACTGCATTGTCTCCCCTGGCTTTGCAACCTTTGAGTAAGCTGGCTGAGAGTACATGATTGCTGAAACATATAAACCAAAAAAAAAAGCTCAATTAAGAGTAAAAACATAGATTACACTCAAACTTCACTCTTGAAATAAAGTAACTTACTTCAGACATCTGGTGGCTGTTGCCACCATTTTCAACAGCGATTCACTGATAAATTTGTGGTAGTGGTCTGTGGAGGTCTCTCTTCTGGATAGATGAATTTTGAGATGAGTCCATTTGTTTATAGTATGTCAAAATTTATGACCATGTTTTTTTTTTTTTTAATTAATAGATTTTAACATTTTTCAGAGCTTTGATTTTGCATTTTACAAATGCATTGAATAAATTTATTTATGCACTGTCATTTTTACAGAAAAATTAGAGATTAAATATGCAGAGTTGTCCAGGAATTTGATATACTAAAAATACCCTGACATTCTTCATAAAGACTAAGGAATACTTGTAATAAAATCCTCAGTCAAGCAGTTTGACCTACCAGAATTCAAACTTAGACTTAGGCATTCATAATTACACTGTTCCTTATGGCAACCAGAAAACATCAGAACTTAACAAGTTCACAATAATGAAAAACCTTAACTCCATAATAGCTGTAAAAATAAAATGTCCTAGAAGGGTTATGTATATGTTATGGTTTAAATATTTTTATAGAACTTTGAAAATAAGGTAATTAAAACTTTTACTTTATACCCCATTATAACCTCCATCACCACTTTGAGAGAAATAATTAAGCATACCATATAAACTCTTTTCTTTGTTTGGTCTAATGTGCTAAGTTCAACTGCATGGGTTGGCTAAAGTTACATAGAGATAAATTCGCCCACCAGGAGCATTCTTCTCTGACAAGGATTTTCCAGTTTTATTAGGTTTTCTTATATAAAAACTTTTAATAATGAAGAACCATTCCAGCACTAAAACTATCTGTAAATCTATCAATATATTATTTTTACACTTTTGCTCGTAATAATGTGGTACTACGAAACATTATGAGTTCCTCAGGTATATTATTGGTCATTAAGTTGTAATAAAATAATTTTTATTGAAATATACCACAAGAACTTTGTTTTGGTTCTTTACAACAATTTCCATTGTTTCCCTAGTTTTCTGAGAGAGTCAAATAATTTATATGAGGATCACTGGACAAATATTGGGACAGCAAATAAGGAATACTAGTAGAAATGTTTTATTTATTCTGGTTTCTAAAAGTAAACTCTCTGGTACTGTATGTAGTGTTCCATCCTCTGAAATCACTTCTTTAATCGTACATGTCACTAATTTCTTGCACTGCAGATAATTCCTCTTTGTATGCTGCAACAGCTTCTTCAGTGCTAGAAAATCGGTTACCTCGAAGCTTAACAATTTCTGAACTCTGAATTCTGTGAGAAAATTAGATATAACAATAAAGCTAGAAAAATTGATAAAAAACCAGTCATATGAACTTTTCCAGGCATCTTTAAACATGCAATAGTATTTCTTTTTCATTTCTACTCCTGATGAACTAGCCATTACAATAACCAACTTATGACTAGAACCACTATCAAAGTCCTTGGCTCAAATTAGGCTCTTATTTCTATTTGTAAATATAGCACACATAAACCTGATGTTGATGCAACAGTTGGTTTCCCTTCTCCCTCCCAACCTCAACACTGCCGGCACACAAATCAAAACACTACTATTTCCTTCTACGCACTGCCAACCCTTGCTTATGGTGCAGTGTACAATATTGTTCGTGACACATTGAAATTTTGTAAAGTTAGTGCTCGTTGGGTGCCTAAAAACCTGACAGACAACCCCAAGGACCAGCTTGGATCACTTAACATGGCACACCGCAAAAGGGCTTGACTTTCTGAAAGCAATTGTCACTGGTGATGAGCCATGAGCATCCATTACACACTCGAAACAAAGCAGACAAGTTGCAGCCTGTTTCCACTCATGTAAAGAAAAAATTCAAAGTGATTCAATCACTAGGAAAACACTTGTGACAGTGTTCTGGGATATGCATGGTGTTTTATTGGTGGACTTTGCTGAACACAGGACCACTGTGAATGTTGCATCCTACATTAAAACTTTGATGAAGTTGTGTCGTGCCCTTTGTGACAAATGCAACAACATTAATGCTGACCATGTCAAACTTCTTCATGACAATGCTCGTCCCCATGTTGCAGCTGCTGTTTGTCAGAAAATCCACAAATTTGGTTGGAGGTGCTCCAGCATCCACCACACAGTCTGGACCATGCGCAATCAGACTTTAATCATAAAAATTATTCTGTGTTACTTTTCGATCTGCCCTTGTACATCTATATTTCATCTCCTGACAAATCTTTGCAGCATTTTTTGACACCATTCCACCCTATGGAGCTGAAGTGCTTCAGATAAACTATGGGGCACCCATCTTGAAGAAACTTTTTTTTACACAAAAGGTTTCATGAAGGATGGTTAAAACCCTCTGCAAACTAATTGTTAATACCAGCTCAATGTCTTATTGGTTAGTCTTGGATCTACCCTAATCATTATTTCTACAGTGGTGATATTTTTCTTAGTCACTAATGTTGTCGACCTGTCACTCTTATCTTTGTCTGTAAGAGATTGCTGCCCCTCTTGAATTCCCAAACCAGTGGAACATAGTGGTATGTAACAGAAAATAGTCCCCAAAAGTCTCCAACATTCAAGTGACTGCTTTTCATTTAAATCACATTTGAAGTCATACAAGAACATTGCAGGGAAATGTTGTTTGTGAATCTCCGTTGTACTTGCAAGAATGTTCACAACTTCCAGACTTCAAACATAAAATGAGAGGAAAATGAATGATGCAACAATGCTCTACCTGCTATTTCGACACAGCAACAATGCTTTCCATAAGGGTGGCCAAAATTCCATGTCTCAATACTTTTCTAATGATCTTTGTATAATTCATAGTTAACATTACCGTTCATGTCGCAAAAGTTAGGACTACTAATATTTTAATACAATTTGTAACTGTATCGAAAAAATTCGGAACAGATGGATGGATAGGATGTGAATGGGATGGACATTTTTTTCATACTTTCTGGCATTTAAGAAAGTGTCTTGACAGGATGGGTGGTGTAGTTGGTAATTTCAAGTCATGAGGATAATATCATGGCTTCTAGATGCTCTGCATGGATAATAAGATTTGTTTAATTTTTTAAATGTGCTATATTAGCTGCTGTAACAGTTTTATATTGTTACTATAGCCAGTTCCAATATGTATGGACTACAAAATGTGAAGACAGAGTTAAACCCAAGATTCATAATTAATATAAATGACTTTGAAACCAAGACATTATAATACTGAGAATTATGTCTGAGTACTATGATTTTTATGAAACATTTTAAGTTGCTGTCTTGTTCTCACTATCCAGTTTCACTTATTGATATTTCTCAGTATTGGTTTGAAAAACTATTTCCTTCATCAGTTCTTGGTCAGGCTTGGGTAAAATTCCTGTTTGGTGTCTTTTGTTCCCCTGTAGGGTTTTGAATAAAATTGAAGGTGGTGACATCAACTTTCAAAGCATACACAGAAACCATTTCTGTGTATTTTGCAACTATTTCAATAAATCAATTTTTTCTTGATTTCTTGGTTTTCATCTCAGAAGTTGGTTGCAACTGCAAACTTGTCTACTTGTTTATATAAGATTTCTCCATTTGTAAATATGTATGTATTTAATGTTCCTGCAATGCTCTGTAAAGGAGCAAGTAAATGAATTTGTGGTTGGACTCCACTTCTGGAACTTCTGGAAAACATGAAATTGAAGAAAATAAAAATGAACAGAATTAAATGTTTGGGAAAAATATTTATATTAAAAGGTCCAGGACCTTTTATTTAAATTCCTTATGGTACATGATATCCCAGGAATTGACATCAATTTGAAGTTCAGCCAATCATCGGAAAAATAAAAGGCACCAAATACCCAACCATGCCCGTGAACCAATAGTTGGTAGGCAAATGCAGGTAAATGCCTTCAAAACACCGAGAAATGGTAATGATAGAAATAAGCAAAACTGGATAGTGAGAGTAAAAATATGACTTAAATATTTTATATTATTCAAGTGTTTCATTGTGTTTATTACTTTTAATTAATTTGTATACTGCAGTTTTACCTCACTGTTAAACAAGGTAGATCCAGTGCAGGTAGATTCAGTAACAGAGATAACTTTTCCAACAAATACATGCTTGGATTTTATAAATGAAATCCTGTACAGTTTTATATTATCTTATTTTCCAGAAAGCCATTGAATACTTATTTCCCTCTGGTCTTTTTGAGCGGAAAGCGAGGCCTATGATGAAGTCTCCAGAAGAAATTTTCCCCCCAAAAAAGGCAGCGGAGTTTGATGAAAGTGGAAGGCCACATCATTTTCTATTTTATACTGGAAAGCCAAATTATTATCAGCTGTTATATGTAAGTTTCATGATTATTATCCATACATTCAGTTGGTTAGTTTTATCATTGAATAGTATTTTTGTATGTAATCACTCACTGTTTGAGCACACTGAAAATGCATTACAGCAACAAATATTTCTGCTGTACTGTAATTATGAAGTGAAATATCACTCTGCTGCACAACTATATATAGTCTACAAGCAGATGGAAGAGCAAGAGCATTAGAACAACGCAGAGAAGCTCACTTCTGTCTTTACTATGTTAATACAGGTTATGGTTCTAAGTAACTTTTGTAACTATGCTACACAGAGTATCTTATTCTAATTGGTTGATGTGTTGGCATCTTAATAATATTTGAAAATAAACTACTATATGGTAATGCAAGTTGCTAAAATCAAAGCCTCTTTTGGAAGTTATATTGCCCAATTGAAGAGTTATTTGCTTCTATCACAATTACAAGAGCAGCAAAAATAAAGCACCTGAAAAGTGTTTCTTCTAGATACCCAAAGACAGGTAAGAAAATGCCAAAGTTATAATTTGACCCATGTGTTTGATTATGCATTTTTAACGTCACTTGAACTTATTCATTTCAGATTAATGGGAAGATTGCCATAAACCAGATACGGTTTTTCATAATAATACAAGAGCATGTCAGATCAGATTTCACAAGTACCTTATGCAAAAATTACACCCATATGTCTGCCTAGAGGTATAAAAATTCCAAGTAAGAATTAGGTAATATTAACAGGAAACAAAGATACCACAATGCTAAGTTACAGATTGCATCATCCATCCCCCAAGTCAGGTTAATTAAGGGCTACAGAGCTGTAGTCCAATAATTAATTTTTCACAAATGTGGTGTAAAATAGTGTGCCAATAATTTTTAATATATTGTGACTTCTGTCAATATGTGCAGTTAATATTGCTTTCTGGTACCTTAAACTATGCAACCCATATTAGTTGGAACTCAGCCCTCATACAGGACAATTTATTGACTGTGCATGTGACTGAACCCTCTACTTTCTTTCTTACACACAGGTATCGTTAGGCAGATGGCTGACAAAAGTGCAGCTTGATTTGCAACAACACAACATAGCAAAGACTGACTCTGTGGTCTGTGATTAGCATTCCAAATCCAGAGGTCATGGGTCATTCCTGGTTGGAGGATGGGAATTTTTCTTTAACCAGAATTATTTCCCCACTCTCCCAGAGTCTGGAAGTGTAAATGTCTGTGCAAAAATAATGTTTATAAAGAAAACCCAATGTAAACAGAAGGATTAACAGAACAGTAAATGAGTGAACATCATTGTTGATAAGCAAGTGTTCCAAAGGTAAAGCTGTCGATATGATCTAGATATTAAAGGAGGCATATAGATGAAGAAAGAAAATAAATTTCATCAGGAGAGCCATTCTGTCTCGGATTCAGAAATGACAACAGATGTTATAACAGCAAGATATGTTAATTTAAAAGATGATCAAAGAAACAATGTAGAAAATTCCAGAATGCTTTATTACTTCCATTTCTTTTTAATTATTCTCTAAAACCTCATATATTGTATTGGCATATTCAGGTATAGTAAGTATATATTTGAACACAAGCTTATATTTACGTGTATAAGAAAAAATGTCTACCTGTTCTGCATCAAACTATTCTTACAAAAAATAATTCTTATATGTACTACATTTTAATTGGGATAAACATTAGCAGACATAGGTTTACTACATATCTCCTTGTAAGTCAACAGGTATCATGGAATACTGTACGGAAGCTATAGGTTGGGATGGTTGCTGTGTGATTACTTTGAAATCCCATTATCTCTTTGCAATTCCAGGATGGGGGAGAAATAAATGAATAATATATTCTCATTTGAAAACAATATAATTATTGAAACATTTAAACCAATGATCAAATTTCAGATTCTATCCTTCACTCTGCAATGAAACTAGTTCCATTATGCTATGGGAAAGCCCCAGTGCTGTCAATCACATTATAAAAGCAAAAAATCAAAATCTCATTTTCTGTTCGAAATTGCTACTGGCCAACAAGCACTTTAATTTTACTAACATATTAAAGACTTTAAGTTAAAAAAAAAAACTAAGAGAGAACCAAAATTTCATCAGGTCAAAATATTTGAAAGTGTTGGTATGTCAACTAAAGCGTTATTGGAAATTTTAATCAAGGGATGAATTTTATGTTCTATTACTTATGGAAGTAATCATTTTAAATAAAGTGTTCTTTATTTAGATTGCTCTTAATTTTATTAAATGTTGTGTATCTGTAATGTGTATCACTGAAAACTAGTGATAAATGATATATTAGCTGTCTTCTGCAAAAAATGTCCCAAGAAAACAGTTGCTCTCTTCAGACTAGCCACTAGACATGACTGTTTGGCAAAACATCTACATAGGTTTGGTTTTGTGAATGACAACGCATGTAATATCTGCAAAGCTGACAAGATTTTAAATGGAGAACACCTACTGGAATGCACAGAATTAAGGAAAGATATATAGACGGGAAGGTATATAATCTACATTAGTTGGCTAGGGAAAAATTTCTTTTTAATAATAATATAAATTTATATTCTTTAAACATCTCTATAGAATTGGCTTTTCAACTTCACCAAGCTGCCCATTATGTACCAAAGAAGAAACTATGAATATGGAATACCTAGAATCATACCAAGTTTTGAAGATGTATCCTAATATTGTCACCAAATACTGGAAAGCTAGAGGGAGAATGATTTCATTGTCAATTCCTGTGCATTAATCTCTCTCTCTCTCTCTCTCTCTCTCTCTCTCTCTCTCTCTCTCTCTCTCTCTCTCTCTCTCTCTCTCTCTCTCTCTCTCTCTCTCTCCCTCCCTCCCTCCCCCCCTAGTTTTTATTATTAATTTTATGTATTTTATTAACTATAGGTAATTCTGTACAATAATGAATTAAAAGTTTTTTTGATAAGTAAAAACATTTGCAATATACATTCTGGTTTGGGGAACTAGTTACCGGAATGGCATTACAGTTTTATTATTTGTTTACTTTTATTTATTTTTTTATCTATTGTGTAAACTGAAATTTTGTTTTGACTGTTGTCAATCAAATGCCTGTATTTAAATGTGTAAAGTTGTATGCCAAATAACATATTTTGTTCACATCCTTCTAAATAATAAAGGTTTCAAAAATGAAATTTAATAAAAGGTTGTAATTAATTATATTTCCAGTATTTACATTAAATAAAATATAAAATCATTATTGATAGTCACATCCTTAACTTGAACTTCATTTAGTGTGGTTCTCTTTTTAGGCACAGTTTCAATCAAACTGCCTATATAAGCTATTTTTTTATTTAATATGCCCAGATCCCAGTAGCTTCTAAATATCACTTTTCTGTCTTCATCAGAAGAGTGACAACTTCTCTTTACATTCATTTTTACATTATCTGAGTCCTTTAATTTGGCTTTCTTTTACTTCTTTTCCTGTCCTGTAGTGTAGCTTTTTCCACTATTTCTAGCATTTTATCTTTCTCTCATAATATCTCTACTTTTGCCTTTATTTTTCACTGGGTTGGATGGCCCCCTTCTTTATTTTGCACACCATTTTAGAGTGTTGAATCTTAAACAGTTTTTTGGAGAGGTTTCAGCAGTATCACCTGATTGATTTTCATTAAAATTTTATCTTACCTTTTTTCTTAATGCTGCTTGTGGTGAATCAAATGATTAAGGTGATGATAAATTATTCCCAGTCAAGTATGGATCCTTCAAGGCATCATCAAAGTTAAAGACATTCTTCAGTTCATCAAGGATACCTTGATGTGAGCTTCATTCAAAAAGAAGAAAAATAATATATTGAGCTGATTATCATAAATTAATTACTCTATTCTAAACGATTTCTTATACAAGTCTCAATAAAAGAAAAAGTTGTATAAATACTCGGTTTCTTAACATAATTTTGAAAATGTAATGCAACATTTAACTTACCAGAATCAGTACTATTAAGCTCTTCACTATTATGGAGTTATCTTAATGCTGAAAGCATCACTTCCTCCCTGGAATACATTTTATTTTCTGACTGCAAGAACACTAACAGTGCAGACCGCAAACAAATGCAGCAATGAAAACAGTGGAAACAGTAACTGATGTGTAAATAAGGCCAGCTAAAAATACATCATTGCTTTTGGTTCCGTTATTGGAACATCTCTAAGGATGGTTAACATTATACAGGGCTTATAATTTGAGTAGGCACAAGTCATCAGCTCATCACTAACGAATACATGAAATTATACTACAATAAAAAAACTAGTTCACAGATTGCCAATTTTCATATTGAAGAAGTGGGTGAAGTGTAATATTCCAAGAAAAGTGGAGATAACACACGTTAAATGCCCAGTAAATATTCTGAAAAGTGATAGCAATCACAAAACTATGCTGTTGCTGAATTAACACAGAAAACATATATCTAATTGAGACAGAAGTTTACACACTCTACACAAATGTGTGTCTTGCATTCCTGTACATTATGAAAGTAAAAACAAAATTAAACTTATTGTAAAGTTAACACTCACTTTACGTACCCATCCACCATTTAAGATGCCAATTTATCTTGATTCAAGTTGTAATAAGCCGATGCATAGCCATCTATGCATGGCATTTGTATTTACTTAACACTAGAGAAAATATGAAAAAACACTCTTACTATATATTACGTTTAAACATTTTCATTTTTTAAAGTTGATACTTCAGAAACTCTTGTTTGTATTCATTTAAACTGAAATCAAACTTGTTTTCTTTTAGGATGTAGTTGAAAACTTATATTCCTTAAATGATTTTGAAGACAAAATGATAAGAAAACATCTGACCCCAGACAACAATCAAGCTTTGTAAGTACTGGATATTTTTCAGTTTTTAATGTTGCACTTAAACAGATTGGTCATCTAAACAAAATACTTACAGGGGAGAGAAGGAGGGTAAAATTGCTTAAAACTGGAAAATATAATGTGCTAAAAAATAGGAAATTATATTGCTTGTGTGCACAAAACATGTGAAATTAATTACTTTAATTATTTTGGCAATGCAGGTATTAGCTAGCCAACATTAATAGTAGTTAAATCAAAAGAATTTGAGTTAGTTGTAACACAAACATCACTTAGTAATTACTAACTGGGACTGGTTTCGGGAGCTCTTGTTCCCATTTTCATCCTTAATTACAACTAAATTTTGCCTTTGTTGGCATGAAAGATGAGGTTGGTGGTGTATCACTTGTGGAGACATTTGGTGCTGAATCTATGAATTTCCAAAGGATGCTGTATGGTGGTAAATCTAAATTCATGATATGGCTCTTTTTCTTCATGATGTAAATCTTCTCCCAGACATCCAATTCTGTGGGTTTATACTCTGGTTTTAACAATTGTATATTAGGTGTCATTTCATGTCCTGATTGGCAACTGATTTTTCTGTTTATATTTTAAATTTCTCATGTGTTCCTTTAATCTGGTTTTCAAACTTCTTTTCGTTCTTCCTATATATACTAGATTACAGTCTGAGTATTTAATTTCATAAATTTCCAGTTTTCTGTTTGCTGGGATAGGATCTCTTAATTTTTTTCATAGCAATTTCTGAATGCTGTAGTTGCTTTTGGAGAGCAACAAAAAACCGGGAACTTATTAAATTAAATGCTCAGACTACAATCTAGTATATATAGGAAGAATGAAAAGAAGTTTGGAAACCAGATTACTAAAAACCTGTAATAAAAATTACTAACGAAAAATTGTCACGATTCCCGAACAGGAAAGTGTTTATTAGTATGTGACCCCAGTATTAGGAAGAAGGTAACCACTGCATTTTTCATCTAACTAGAAATACTGCTTGTTATTTTCATTGGAAGCTGAGATTAATTTGTGTTATGAATGCCAGTATTGGAATTATGTAAGCTACAACAATTTTTAGAATCAGTCAGATTATAATGAAATCTTACACTGAGCAAATATACTAAAAATAATACATATTTGAGGTTAACTAAACGTTCTTCATAGTTTCACTTACCATTTGACAGAGCACAGCCTACATGGGAGGTTATTGCTTAAGGACAGTTGTGCCATTATCTCTGAAATATGCAGTATGAAGGAAAGTAGTTTTTATATTGCAGCACATTTACTTTCATGTTCATTTTGTGCACATTTGCAAACTGATTAGTAAGCATAAATGCTTCACTTACAGTGACCTTAAATTGTTCTTTGTATTTAGATTATAGTTTATAACAATGCAGTATTTTAAATATTCAAAATCAACAGCAGTATTTCTTAACAGAAGCTTTTTGGGAAGAGAGAGAGAGAGAGAGAGTGTGTGTGTAATTTATTATTAGTCTTATCTCTGCCCAGCAAGTAATGTCTAATGAATTTTATATCTTTCTAGGAATATGTTAGGAACTAACTGGCTGTCATTAGAGGACTTGCAATTACTACTTATGGAAACTGTAGATAAAACTGAGGTAAATATACATTCCCATACCAGAAATCTATTAAGAGATGCTTTATTGCTTATTTAACTTTTCTGTGCATTTGCCACATGTGATTTGCTAAATTGTTTCAGTATGAAAATTTTAAGTTGGCAATGGACAGACTACTGCAGCATCCATACTCATACAAAGTAAAGGACTTTATAGACAAGTACAGAAAGCCCATAATGAGTAGAGGAAAGACATTTGACATTCCAAAGGTTAGTAATAATTACTTTTCGCAGTCTTAAATGAAGGCAGGTAAAAGTAATCCATCCTGCTGGTATATAAAATTATATTAAGTAGGCTTTGAGAGTGGTGCATTAAGGAAATACAATTCATAAGTAAAACCTTATTACCAAAGGAAGTAAATGATAAAATTAAATATGACAATATCTAATTACTAATTAAATACTGCCACATTGTTGTGTGCATTGGCAGCTTCTATATAAGAGCTCAAGAGCATGTGAACACCCAACTTTTGACACCTTGTGGATTAACTGGATGTTTTTTCTTTGGTAAATTTAACATATGTAGTAATTTAAAGTATGTGGCATTTAAATGTAGTGTGCTACTGTTCTCTACTCAATGAAATGTAGCATCAATATCAGTAGCACATAATAAATTATATACATTTTAAGTAGCTTTTGTGCATGTGCAATTGGTATGATATAATTGCCTTATTGGTCAAATTATGTACACAACACACAAAACTACTCATTCTTTTATAAGACAACTTATGCAAATTATCATCATCATTGTCATCTTTGTTGAGGCTGTGAGAGGCTGCAAGTGTATCAACCTGTTTGTAAGCTATTATGCAGCAGATGCCATTCACATTTCTAGGGCTATCCACTCTTAAACTTTCGTGAACACTCAGAATGTATACTTACAAACTGCTACTGGTTATGTGAATTCCAATGCTGCTTAATGAAGTGAATGAAATGGCTGGTCTGAAACCTTCAGAAAATTAAATTCTAGTAAAATTACTAATTTTTTATAATTTGCCAAATAGAACTAGTTAAGACCCCTATTGTAATGAACCTCCTAATATGTCATCTCATTTCTTTTTTTTAGCCCCAGTATGATGCAGATGGGAGAGCATATATCACAACCAAACGTAAGGCAAAACTATACAAGTCTCTAATTATTGTTTAAATAAATAGTACTCTATAATTATATTTTTTTACCAATATTTCAAGTTAACTTACAACACAATTTTTTGAATGTCAATGCTTTTTAGCTTCATTGTTATCCAGAAACTTTTCACATTGAGTGAGAACAAAGAATATTTAGGTGGGAGATGGAATGCAGAGCATAGTACAGTTGAACTTTTATTCAATACTTTTCAAGAGACTGATTTGAAAAGAAGGAAAAGAAAAAAGAAAAAAAAACAAAAAACTAATTGATGGATACAGTGCATGCTAAAATCACGTAAAAAACTGATAATACACATATCTTCAAACTCTATATGTTGCATCAATTGCTCCCGCAAATTTATCAGCAATGCTTTCTCCCTCAGGATGTTGCCATGAATCAGTATGCCTTTTTCATTTCTTTTGTGAAGTAAAACATAATGAACAAGTGAATATACCTAAATCACCACATGCAAGCTGCCCCCTATGGAATATTTAGTTGTATGACATATAAAGAACTTTTCTATAGTGTATGGGGAGTGCACATAGAGGAATTTTTAAGATCAATCTGGAAAATTTGATGTTGATCAGAACTGCTTAATAGTTTTAATCAACATAGGTAATGTGGAAGTTTAATATAAATTTATATTGCAGCATAATATCATTTTTGAATGTTTTAAGCTGTTTGTTGGTCTATGCAAATCACCTATAGTATTGTGGTCATGTACATCATGACATGTTGTAAAGTTGCTATCAGCAAAAGTAAATATTTTTTGGGTTTTAAATAAGGGCCAACATGAATGATGGAGCCTAATGCCTCTGATAATAATGTGTATGTTTTTTTTTTTGTGTATAAACACTATAGTGTGAGCTGAATTACCCCAGAAGATTTTCTTATATTGCAAAAAGGAGTGAAAACAGGCAAAATATGCTATTTTTACGACATTTGGGCATTTCTTTGGCAAAGCAAGCAGATCTAAGTTTTGGTAGTATAACTTTTATGTATTTTTTCCACCTGATCTCTTTATCTATTTGAAGCACAAGAAATTTTGCATAAGATAATAATTGGTGTGATCATTGTAACTGATGGTTAATATGATGTTGAAAATGAGTCGGAATAGTAACACTCACCTCACTTATATGTATTATGTCCAAAACATATGTTTCAAGGGCAATTGCCCTCTTCTTCAGTTGAAGTCCGACTGATGGTAAATACTTCATTTATTTGTTTATGCTTTGTTTTCAATGATATTTCTTTGATCTTTATTGTTACTTTCAATTGTGTTTATAAGCTACTGGTTCACAAGTAGAGTTCGTTTGTAAGTGTTGTTCATATTAGTTCAAATTTTGCAAAGTTAATCAGCAAGATTTGCATGTTACTTTTATGTGAACAGGAATACCCTGAATGGGTATACATAGTAAATTAATTTTATCTATATTGTTATGGTTAAGTTTCAATTATTTATTTATAGAATGCTTAAGAAAAGCTTCAAGAGGAGAAGTGACACTAAGAGTCCCAGGCACAGGAAAATTTATAGTCAACAATAATGGCCTTGAGTATTTTGAAAGCATTCAGGACAGAGAACAGGTAAGCAGCATTAATTCTTATCACTCAAAAATGTTTAATTAATTTTTGATAAACACATGACTTACCTAAAATTTTTTCTCTTTATTCGATTTTCAAAAATCAATACATGTAGGATAAAGAACTTTATTGTATTTGATAAAGGGGTAAGGTTTTGAAACAATTTTGGTTCAAAAGTTAATAAGTTTTGAATTGCTCTGTTGTTCCTGAAACTTATTTGCAGACCATTTCCAGTTTCTTGGGGGATAGCACCTTATAGTTACAACAGTGTGATTTTTGTGTTGAAAAACTTTTACTTTGGGATAGTCTAATAGCTAAAAGTCAACGAGATGGTATTTAGAAAACAGAAAGCTATAATAATTTCAATGGTAATTATACTGTAGAGACAAGGAGTAAATTGGAAACTGAAAAATTAACAACTAATTTTAAAAGACCTTGAATAAAAATCTTGTGCAGAACAATAGTATTCTTAACATTTCATAATAAAGGAACTATAATTTGGAGATGAATTTCCACAGCCATAGCTAAAAAAATTATTAACAACTATAATTTATGCAATTGTGAAAAAAAAACAAATATAATTAAATAAGAATTGAATCAACTATATGAACTAAACCTGATGTAAACACATGTCATTAATTAGTCTGCATTAGGTAGGAAAACAAACCACACCATAACATTTAGTGTCTTAAAGTTTATCTGTGGGTTTTCAAGAGTAAAACTAAAGAAAGTTGCATTTAATTCAGTCAGAGGCTCTCATCTGTGTTGTATTCATATGATATCAACAAGCAGTTGGAACGATGCTTCTAAAGCGCTGCTGGCTTGATAAGTGACAATGAAGCATTCTAAAGGTAGTCCATTAAAAGTTGCAGGAAGAATTGTGTTGAGGGTGTTTAACTAATTAATGCAGAAAAATCCACCTGTTCATTGTGAAAAATGTTAAACTAACCACTGATATATTAGTGTTTTCGAGTTGAGTTTACACCTGCAGATAAAGAACATTGCAAACACCAGAAAGAAAAGAAGCAGTCATAAGCCAGAATTAGAAAAAACAGACGACTTCACCAAAAGTTCTATTCATAGGAAAATGCACAAGTTTTTGTTTAAGAACCCCAATGATGGTCAAAGTCTTGAATTCTGTAAAATATCTTACATTGCCACAATAACTTTCACAAATTATTATTAAAAATTGGAGTTAGGTTTGTGAAGAGAAATAAAATGAATATAAATTAATGACAGAGAGAATATTTTGTGATGGAGACCAAGATATTACACTTCTACAGATTAACATTTTATTTAAATTATCGTTAAACTGCAGTGACTATTATAATAATGTTTAATAGAGTAGTACACAGATGTATTGCATTGTAAGCTTGAGACTTAAGTCTGCATGACTTTTTTGCACATTTGTCCCTTGCAGCTGACATGAGGTCAATGTAAAGGGATTCAAAATGTTTTGTTTACATCAAGCCTGGTTCAAAGGCTGAATTAACAGTACACTCATAAGGTTTCACTAGTTGTGGGAAAATGGCAGACAAAAGAGTTAAATTAAGAACTGGCAGAGAGATTTAGACAGAAATGTAAAAAGTACAAGAAATGCAAAGGAGGAAATAAGGAGTAGCAGTATTCAAAAGACCTCCATACTTCCTTAAGAGACTAATGAACAGAAAAACTATGCTGTTGGTAGAATGAGATCAAATAAGAAAGGTATTATGTTGCCTGTTATATCTCACGATAAAGTGAAGCATGGCAAGAGTGAATCATGATGTAGATAGTAAGAACAAAGGCACAAGATAAGGAAAGGAAAAAATGGAGATTATGGAGGACTGGAATAAAAGATGTAATTTAATAATCACAGGCATTGAGGAGAGAAGAGGAGTTGGAGCATGGAAGGAGGTAAGTGAGCTATTAGAAAGGAAATTAGGATTACAACTAAGAGGATTTTAAATGTGACACATTCAGAAACTGTAAAATAAGGGGAAGGAGAAACATCTTGATGAAAATTTTCAAATATGAGGGCAGTGTAAAAGATCTTGAAAAGAGCAAAAAATAGTTGGGTTGGTTATTTTTATTAATGGAGACCTAGGTCAAAGAAACCCAATAAAAGAGAATAATATGAAAGAGAAGACAGGTAAGGTGCCTAGGAAAGATAGCATATATCAAAAGGTTAAGTTATGGATCATTCAAATGAGAGGGAAAATGGACCAAAGGACAATAGAAGCATGCAATTAGAATGCAAAGGATTAGAGACTTGCCAGAGTCAAAAAAAAAAAAAAAGAAAGAAGTCATTCAGAGCAGGAAGAATGCACATATAGCAAACAATGAGGCAAGAGAATTCTACGACAGAAATGCAGTGAAGTGTTTATTTGCTATCAAAATAACAAAGCTGGTACATTACACCCGTAGGCAACCTCAGAAGAAGAAAAGACAAAAGATGAGGTAAACCAAAATGTGCCCTTCAGTGTCAAAAAAGATTGAAAGGAGTCAGTTTGTAAGATTAGATGACAGCTTTGTTTCCTATAATATGTACGCAGCCTGACTTATATGCATTCAATTGTTTCATTGTTTTTCACAATGACTGTTGAGATAAGGAGCACTACATGAACTTGAGAACCAAAGTCTGTCATCAGCTCATAAAATATTGCACTACCAGAGTTCAATTCTAGGGGCTGGCCTGCAGCTTGGGATACACCATTGGGACTGCAAGCTATACACCGCTTTTCCTCTGCACCTTTCACTCACAAACAGGAAAGGGGGGAAAATGCAGCAAAAGGATGTGTTGTGCTTCATTTAGGTAAATGACTACACACAGCAATCATATTAGGCCATAAAAGCTAGCAAGTCAGTGCTTCTAGTATCTCTTGTGCAACATTTTAGAACATAAATTATTTTAGTTAATTTTTATATTTTTAAACTTCATAACGCACTCGTGCAGCTGTACAGTATTTAATTCAGAGATATCATCAGATTTCTTATTAGATTTAGGTTGGTACTATTTAGTCAGTCTCAATGGCGGATTAGTGCAAAATTAATATAAATAAGTAATTAGTGCAATTGCAACATTATGAACAGTGCGTCAGATAGGTCATGCTCGTGAACTGTTCAATCTAAGTTAATATGCAAATGTAGGGTTTGCACTTTATGGATTTTAGAAGAAAAGATTAAATGTAGACAAGAGAAAGTGAAGCTTTCATCATCATTATTTCAGAAGGTAAGTGCATAATTTTATTATAATCTATATCCATTTATTATGTATCTAAAGTTGATCCTTTGCATTTTAAATTCAGTAGTTAAATAGGTATCTACTTGCAGATGTGTCATATTAAGTTTGTTTATTTATCTTGTTTTTTTATTTTGTTTATATATAATTTGTTTTTACCTGCAATTGTTTAGCTCATTGGGAGTGGCATTATGATGGTTCTCTTTTTTAATTGTTTATGGCAGGTCTGACAGAGTTAATACACCTAATTACTAACAGCACAGAATGGAGCATATGACAAAAATTCCCAATAAGAAATTTTAATAAACTCACTGAATAATACAGAGTGGGCCGCTTGAATGTCCCTAATTTCAGTTGTATGTAACCTGTAAAGGGTTTAAGATAGAAATTTTTAACAGCATTTATATAAAAGGAAAACTCACGTGACTGCTCATCGATACATCTCTATGAGAACTCTAGCAGTCACTGTGACATTGTCAAGCCAATGAACAATATCTTGCTAAGTACGTTCGAGCATATTTCTGAAATGCTCCCAGTAGCCTCTATGATGCACTACCAAAGAATTTGAAGGGTACTGACTAACGTGGTGTAAACTTTGTCTTTGACATAGCCCCAGAGAAAGAAATCAAGTTTTGTTAAATCAGAGGATCTTGTAGGCCAAACAATCAATCCTCCCCTTCTAATCCAACTGCCATGGAAAATATTATGCAAAGTCATACAAACTTCATTGAACAGTGTGGAGGAGCCCCCGTCCTGTTGGAAAAAGATATTAGGTCACAGATGCTCAATTTTTGGAAAGAAGAACTGCTCCAGTATGTCAAGATATATGGTACCATGAACAGTTTTCTGAGTGAAGATAAATGGTTCAATGGCTTTAATCTGTGACAAATGTTCATATGGGACTATTATGAATGTGTTCTTATGTAGCTAGCGTGAGGATTCTACAATACCCAGATCCGCACATTTTGCTGGTTCATCTTGCCTGACACATGGAAAGAAGAAAATTTTGGACATGTAATCAGGATTAATGTCAAGAGGTTCTAGCATCATATTGGCAAATTCCACTCATTTGAGCTTGTCATGCAGCTTCAGACGCTGCATTACCTGCAATTTGTATGTGTACACTTTGAGACATTTGGGAACATTTTGTTGCAATATTGATTTCAGTATTTGAAATTTCCACAAAGCTCTTCTTAATAATTTCATGGGCTTCTCTCAAATGCAGGTTGAACATTTGCAACCATTTCATCAGATGTTTTGTGACAGCCATCGTGCTTCTTTAACACTCTCCAAATAGCTAAAAATGTATTGTACCACTTCCTTTATACTTTTACCTGTTGGAGCATCATGGTTTAAGACTCGTCAAACCTCCCTTTGAACTCTGACAATTAATTTAAACTCTGCATACCACAGATCAGTTTTCGCTTTGAATCTGCAGTGTCGCCATTTTGATAAACAATAGAATCCAATGATGAAAGTTGTGTATTTGCACCACTTACCAAAATGTGTTGAGTTTTCCTTTCATATAAATATTGTAAGTTTCTGTGTTCAACTGTTTATCCCTCATATAAAATTGAAAGTAAGGACATTCAAACTGTCCACCCTGTACACTTCTAATATTGCAGTAAATGATACACAAAATCCCAATGTACAAGCAAAGTTCAGCATCTTTTCTTGTGTTTTACAGAATCTCTGGAATGATAGCTATAGAAGATACTAGCCCCCTCCTTCTTGTTTATTATCATTTAAACATCTAAGTTCATGCTAAAAGAGACATTTTCTCAATTGTATTTCTGGAAAGAATTATGAATCAGTCCATTTCAAAATGGCCAGAAAAAAGAAAAGAAACTACCTTGTACTTTTATAAAATCAGCGACATTTTGTGTGTGTATTGAACCACATCACTAATACAATTCCTTAAAAAATGTTATACCTCTATGCAAAGTTGTTTTTGTTATAATAAATATTCAAATAATGTCATTACACATAATCTTTCTAAATAAATACAATACTAAAAACTATGTATTTTGGAATGACAATACATATACATAAAGATCAGTAGGGCATGCTGATATAGTCATTATAATATCATATTTAACCATGTAATAGTTGGTTTAATACAATTGAGTTTAAATAGATGCTGCTGTTTTAAAAATAGGAAAAAGTTTTAAAACATTTTACTCACAATGTGCAATATTTACCCATTTAAAAAATTCTGGCACAATATTAAACTTACAACAAAAAGGACATTGTCCTTATATATTAATCATTCATTTCTCTTCTCTTGGTGGACATAATGTTTTTGGCCATCTGATGCACAATCCCCCAATTCTTTGTATAGGCCAGCATTTTGAGAATATGGTTTGTTGTAAATTCTATTTGATTTTTACTTTCTCTACACATATTATGTACATAGTGTATAGAGAAGGTATTGCACTCCACCCAAAAACTTGATACGAGATTTCACCAGAAATATATGTTTTAGGGCCCCCTGTATCCAAAAAAAAGTATTTTCAGAAAAAGGTCTGTGTGTGTGTGTGTGTGTGTCTGTGAAGACGGTAACTCAAAAACGAAAAGTTGGTAAAATACCAAACTTGGTATTTAAATTTACTATCTTCCAGGGATGTGACATGAAGATTTTGAGAAAAATCCCCCCACCCCAAACTGCCCTTTACATGGAAAAAATTTCGAAAATTTTGATTTTCTCAAAAATGGCTCTAACGATTTTGATTAAAATTTTGTATATTACAGATATTTACCTGACAAATAAAATGTATATTTTGAATTTTCTGGGAATAGCCTCTGAAGACTACTTTATTCTGGATGAATTTTACGGAATTTTGCATAACTGCTAAACCATAAGAGATGGACAAAAACCTATCACACAAAAAATATAAAGGACATTAAAACACACAATTTATGTTATATGCACTCTTTTCGTGGAATTGATCGTTTTTAAGATATTCATTGTTTTTTTTTTCAGCTTTGATAAACATACCCTTCTCATGCAGGAATTTGTCAACTCCTGTCCATACAAACAAAAGGACTTCAGTCACAGAGCAATCAAACTTTAACTATCAGTTTAACCTATGGTACTCCCTTACTCCGCTTTTACTTACAAAGAAGCAAGTAATAAGACTATTTCTGCTAATTTTTTCTCGATTGGAATGAAGTAAATAGAAGCATAAGCTTTTTAACAATAATTTGTTGCAGAGATGTAGAGAAAGTCATGTGAATGGAACAAATCAGATTTTGTAATGTGTTTCTCCTTTCTGCCATCCTAAACATACAAAAAAAAAATCTGATGTGTTACATTCATATGACTTTCTCTGCAACAAATTAGTGTTAAAAAGCTTATGCGTCTATTTACTTCATGCTAATCGAGTAAAAATTAGCAGAAATAGTCTTCATACTTGCTTGCTTGTAAGTACAAGCAAAATAAGGGAATAGATTAAAGTCATAGTCAAAAGTTGGTTGCTATGCCACTGAAGTTCCTTTATTTGTATGGACAGGAGTTGAGAAACTCCTGCATGAGAAAGGTATAAGTTTTTAAAGCTGAAACAAAAAACAAGGAATATCTAAAAAACAATCAACTTCACAAAAAAATGTATAGAATTTAAAGTGTGTGTTTTAACATGCTCTACCTTTTTTGTAGGGTAAGTTTTTATCTATGTCTTACAGTTAAGCAGTTATGCAAAATTTTGCAAAATTCACTCAGAATAAAGTAGTCTTCAGAGGCTATTCCCAGAAAATTCAAGATATACATTTTATTTGTCAGGTAAATATCTTTAATATACGATATTTTAATCAAAATTGTTAGAGCCATCTTTCAGAAAATCAAAATTTTCGAAAAAAGTTCCATGTAAAAGGTAGTTTGAGGTGGGGGGATTTTTCTCAAAATCTTCGTGTCGCATCCCTGGAAGATACTAAACTTAAATACCAAGTTAGGTATTTTACTGACTTTTTGTTTTTGAGTTATTGTGTTCACAAACACACTGACACATGGACACACTGGCCTTTTTCTGAAAAAACTTTTTTTGGATACAGGGGACCCTAAAACATATATTTCCAGTGAAATCTCGGTATCAAATTTTTTTGTGGAGTGCAATACCTTCTCTATACACTATGTACATGGTACGTGTAAAAGGAAGTAAAAAATCTGATGTGTTCCATTCACATGACTTTCTCTACATCTCTGCAAAAAATTATTGTTAAAAAGCTTATGCTTATATTTACTTCATGTTAATCAAGGAAAAAAAACTAGCAGAAATAGTCTTATTACTTGCTTCCTTGAAAGTAGGAGCAAATCAAGGGAGTACTATAGGTTAAAGTGATAGTCAAAAGCTGGTTGCTATGCCACTGAAGTTCCTTTGTTTGTATGGACAGGAGTTGACAAATTCCTGTATGAGAAAAGTACAGGTTTTTCATAGCTGAAACCAAAAACAAGGAATATCTAAAAAAACAATCAACTGCACGAAAAAAAAAAAATGTATATAATATAAATTGTGTGTTTTAAAGTGATCTACATTTGTTGTGTGGTAAGTTTTTGTCCATCTCTTTCAGTTTAGCAGTAATGCAAAATTCCGCAAAATTCACCCAGGATAAAGTACCCTTTAGATGCTATTCCCAGAAAATTCAAAATATACATTTCATTTGTCAGGTAAATATCTTTAATATACGATATTGTAATCAAAATCATTAGAGCCATTTTTAGTAAATCAAAAATTTCGAAAAAAGTTCCATGTAAAGTGTAGTTTGGGGTGGGGGGATTTTTCTCAAAATCTTCATGTCGCATCCCTGGAAGATACTAAACTGAAATACCAAGCTTGGTATTTTACCAACTTTTTGTTTTTGAGTTATCGTCTTCACAGACACACAGACCTTTTTCTGAAAATACTTTTTTTGGATACAGGGGACCCTAAAACATATATTTCTGGTGAAATCTCGGTATCGAATTTTTTGGTGGAGTGCAGTACCTTCTCTATACACTATGTACATAATATGTGTAGAGAAAGTAAAAATGACTGATTTGTGTATCCTTCTGACTACATTAAATATTCATTTAATGCAAAAATGATATAAGCATGTATTAAAGCATCGTTAAAAACTTAGAATAGGTAAATATTCAGATCATATTTACCATCAAGGTCTTATATTATGAATTAGTTGCTTGGTCCAGTTTATTATTCCTCCTTCAGTATCCATATCTGCTGCCAAGTAGCAATCATTTTCTGAGAGGCATTTACCCAATCTGCATTTTATTCTGTATTTTTTCATTATTTAGCCAAATTGGTGATTAGTGGAATTTGTGCTGAGTAGTAGTTCTACACCCATACACACACATATATAACGCCCGATTTTACTACTTGTGGCACCGCAGGCGATAACATTGGTGATACATGGTATGATAATGTAGCACTGGTGAAATGCCATGATGGGGGAAACCGGAGAACCCGGAGAAAACCTGTCCCTGCGCCGCTTCTACCACAAATCTCACATACGGTCGCTTGGGATTGAACCCAGGCTTTAGGTGAGAGGCAAGTGGACTAACCACTCGGTCATGGCGCAGCCATGTGTATGCATTTTTTTTTATATATATATATATATATAAGGAAACTATAGATAATGAAAAATAAGAACTGAAGCTTTCCTGAAGACGAGGAAGATGCACTTCTTCGAAACGTTGGTGTCAAACCAAGTTTTTACCTGGCTAGAAGCCTGAGGAGATTTTGAAATAATGAAAAATGAAATCAGTCAGACTAAAAGCAATACTGTAAAAGAAATTATTTAACACATCAGAATTGGTGCAAAGCAGGTGTTTGCCTCAGGTAATTAGGACATATCGCGCAGACACACACTTTCCTAATTTCCTTCCGACCTGGATGTCCTGATTGGCATCAATTGAATTAAGCAGCCTCACAGGCACTTCCTTCCGACAAGCCAACAATGGCCGGCAACACATAATCAGTTCAATTGTATTTTTCTGTCCAAAACCAGATTCCTTGATCGTTGGCTCTCCAAATGCTCCCTCACTACTACCGTGCTTTTTGTAGGCACAATTACTTCGTCCGTCAGGATCACCCTGCAGGTCCCCGGGTGTTCGTGGGGATTCTGGAACAGTACTTGTCTCTTCCGAGTAGCAAGATCCTCTGGCTGATGTCCGTCGACTCGTAGCTTCTGAGGGCATCGAGTCCCAGTATCACATCCTCAGCCACTCTCGCGACGAACACCCACAGGCTCACAGTCCTTCGTCCCAGTGTCAACTTCAACAGGGCCTCCTCCTCCACCAGTTGGTAGGACCGACTGTGTTTTTGTGTCGGCAAGCACTTCGCCACGTTTGTTGTCATTACAGTCAGGCTGCACTTGCGTCGACTAGTATCCGATACTGCATTCCCTGTTAAGCTCTCTGAAACGAGGTTGTCGTCGACTCTTCTTCCCAATGCACGTAACTTCACTCGAGGAGGTGGTTAGATTCTTATTCGTTTTCCGTTGCTTGTCGGCTTGGTGTGTACTAGATGACCTGGCTCGTCATAAATCCAGCACACTACTTGAAGGTCGTCGTCCTCATGCCGTTTCTCTCTCCCTGTCGTAGCAAATACTCCTGGTTTTCAAGATGGGTGCAGCTGTATCTTGGCCGCCTCCATCCTCAATGCGGACATGGATTATCTTATAACCGTCCAGCATCAGGCTCTTGGTATTCGGCATCATGCACCCTGTCGACGGAGTAGGTTTTTTTCTGAGACACATATCTAAGTGGAAAGTTCACTAGAGCTTTGTTCAACAGCTGTTCAGTTGCGAGGGTGAACTCGTGCATCGTCTCCCCTCGTTTGCAGCCTTAACTTATGCTGACTGTAATAGGCTGTAGTCAAACTATGGTCTCCGAGCCGGTTCTCGAGAACCTTTCAAATGTCTCCGGACACCACCGATGTTGGAATCGCATTCACTACTTTTGCTGCCCATCCTTGGGGACTATCAGCTGTGTGAGTTCCTTCTCTGCTGACCATCGGATGTAGGCGGAGACGGCAGCGGCGCATGGCTGGCGGAAGACTTCGAAGTTTGCCGTCGCGTTGTATTTGGTTTACTTGACGCGTACAGATGTGTCGCCTCATGGCGTCTCGATCTTCGAAGCCTTCAATCTTCCGTCGAGCATCTTAGCCATCATGGCGTTACCGTCGACTATTCCCTCCAGGGCGAAAGTAGTTTCCCAATGTCTTCCACTTTTTCCTCAAGCTTTTTTATGTCCTTCATGCCGATTTTAGATGATAGCTCTGCCTTCATTTCTGCCTGAATCTTCTCTATCCTGGATTCCATTTGCTCCTCCATCTTCTCCCTTCCTGCTTTCATTTTCTCTTCCAGTTTCTTCATTTCCTCCATTCCAAACTTTGTGGTTTTTAAGCAATAATATTTTCATCAACTCCTCACTTCTGACACCAGTGTAGCAAAATTACTTTATTTATTGCCTATTGTGATGTTACAACTTGCCTTTATTCCAGTGCTACTATACAATTTTATTTCCTGTCGCAGTACAATTTTATTTTGTTGCTTTGATGTACTCTCAAATTTAACTAAACCCTTGGGCCTCTCTGTCCAAACTGAATTCTGCAGAGGTTTTTCCCCCTTTTTTTCTTTTTCAAGTAGAGGGGAAAAAAGCATTAATGCATTCAATCCCCAGCTGGTACAGACAGGTGAATATGTGGGGCGCTCCTCTCAATAGTGGCATACCCACTAAAAAACCGCTCCAGCAGTATTGGGCGGAAAAAGGATTGGTGATACCACATGATTGCACCTGCAAATACAAAGGAGAAAATTACTGGACCGAGAATATCGACCAGAGGAGTAGGAAATGAGGGCCGGGAGACAGACTTGACTGAGGCCCAGACTGCCACCACAACAGATTCAGAGTGAGGAATTGTGTAATTAAAGATATAGGTATGAGGAATTCGTGGTAGTTATGTGGGCGGCCTCTCTGATCAGAGTATGACTGCCCTGGCAGATTTGCTGGCTCTTCCGGCATCTTTAGAAGGTTGCTCACCATTTCCCCTATGATCATTCGGAAAAGTAAAATTCTAAAGTAAAAATTGCAATAATTTGTTATCTTGATAATTGTAAATTTGAATGTTAAATATATTCACATTTTGCAAATACCTTACTGTCTTTAGTCCCTTTAAGTATAAAAAAATTGAATTAAAAATAAATGATGAAAGTTTTCCAATGTCCAATTTCATGACACTTATGACAAGGAAATGGTTTAGAAATTACCTACTTAATGTACCACTTGTTGGTGTTATCCAGCTTGAGTGTTTTCTAATATATAGTTTATCTTGACTGTATTGTCCTTATGCTCTTGTGTAGATTTTGGGAGGATTTGGAAGTTATGTGCCAAGCTGACTTTCAGCTTTGCAGCAAGACAAAACCTGGAGAAATGCCTAGTCAGTTTCATTGACATAAGAACATTTGTATGAACCTTAATTCCTCCTGAATGCTTGCTTAGGCTTTACCACCAACAAAATGGTCCAAGTTTCTGTTTTCGTTTATTTATTAAGCTGTTTTATTAGTAATTCTTTTTGTGGACTCTAAAAAAGATTTCAACAGATCTTGCATATCAGGATTATATATAGTTAGTAACTTACAAAGAAATATTCACAAAGTGCAAAGTTCCGAAAGTAGTAGAAAACATTTGAATATTTGAAATTTTACCTATAAAATGTGGGATGATTCTAACTACTCCCTTTTTGTGACAAGAGATTGTATTTTATGCTAATAGTTACAATTCTCCTAAGTCCATAGATTATAGGAAAGTAAGGTAGTATTAAGGAACTATTTTCGTAAAACATTTGATTGTGACATTCAGAAAATAACAAGATTTTATTTAACAATGTCAATTATATAAATGTATATAGAATTCTAGAAGTTGCTAGAAGGGAAAGGTGTAGCCTTCATATCTACAAAAGACATTGTAAGCCTTTTAAATAATTTTAAGTATACATAAGCATGTTATATATTAAAGTAAAAACAGTTTAAAGATTAAAAATAGAATAAATTTAAACATAGTATGTCTTTAAGCATGACTTTGATTCGAAATTTGCTCCATTTAACAATGTATTAGAAAGTATATTAAACATGCAGGTATGTGACACAATGCTGGTATGTCATTCAATCATGTATTCCAACATAATCAATTAGAAGATTGAATGGCATACTGGCATGTTGTCACAGCAGCTCAATGGTTAGAACAACCGCATCGAGAGTGGAAGAACTATGTTCAAATCCCTGCTGCAGCACTGAATTTTTCAACTGCTTTTAATAATAATTGGTTTAATGGCCAGAAAAAGATAGAAAACTAGGCTTTTCAAAATATGAAAATTAATGTGCAGTAAGTTATACATTAATTTATACAGGAAAAAAAATAGAAAAAGCTCATGTATTACATTCGCATGACTTTCTCTACCCTCCTGCAATAAACCATTCGTACAAAAGCTTATTCTATCTACTTCATGTTAATCAAGACAAACATCAGCAGAATGATTTAATTACATATTTTCATATTCTAGGTTCAAAGAGAACAAGGAAAGTATCTATGCTTAAGTGATAGTCAAATCCTTTAAGAGCTGATTGCTATGCAATGGTATTGAAATTTCCTTCTGTTTACCTGAGCAGGATACAAATCAAAAGAAAAGGGAAGACGACTTCTCATTTGACTGAAGTATAATTTTGGGAAATTTATACCAAAAACAAGGAATATCTTGGAAGTGGTTGACTTAAAAAATGTATTTCAAATAAATTGAGTGCACTGTCTGCATTTTTTGTGTAGTACAATTTTAGCTATCTGTTATGGTTTACTAGTTGGCAAATATAATCCAGAATGAAGAGGCTTCAGAAGCTATTCCCAGAAAATTCAAAATATATCTACATTTTATTTGTTGTGTAAATTTTAACCAAACTCATTAGAGCCATTTTTGAAAAAATGTAAGATTTCAAATAATCTTCCATGCAAAGGGTAATTTGGGAGGGAGGATTTTCCTGAAAATCTTTATCATTGAAAGATATTGAATTTTTGTTAGTGAAATCTTGATATTCAATTTTTGAGTGAAATGCGATATCTTCTTGACCTACTATGCACATTATATGTTATAAAGAAAGTAAAAAGAGGTATAAAAATAATGAGATAGGTTTGAAAATGAATGAAACGTATATTTCTCCCATGTTCTAGTTAGAAGAATCTGAAAAGAAAATTAACAACAGCGGTTTTGAAGCAAGTCTTACAAAAAGCTTTAACTCTTATGAGTTTAAAGTTAGGTACTCTTATTTCAATAGTGTGATGCCTATGTTTGAAAAATTAACCTTTGGTATATAAAATCAGTATTCATTCTTTATATACTCAATATCAATGCTAGCAAATTACTAAATAAAGACGAACACGACAAGAAAATTACCAAGTAATGACCTAAAATCAAAAATTTGATGACCTTAAGTATATAAAATGACGTAATATGCATTTTCATAATCTGAACCCCGGACCCAGGTTATAAATAAAGATAATTAGGAGTCTCGCTCAACCCATCCTTCCTAAAAATGTACTATTGGTTCATAATCTGTCGGTTATTGAGCTAAATAATTCCCCTATTCACATTTTTACTTTATTTAGCCCCGTAAGTACAAAAGGATAGAGAAGTATTGTATTCCACCCAAAAATTCGATGTCGAGATTTCACCGGAAATACATGTTTTAGGACTCCCTGGGGGAAAAAAAGCATTTTCAGAACCTGGTCTGTGTGTGTGTGTGTGTGTGTGTGTGTGTGTGTGTGTGTGGACAGCATAGATCAAAAACGAAAAGATCGTTAAATTCCAAACTTGGTATTTAAGTTCAATATTTTCCAAGGATGCGATACAAAGATTTTCAAGAAAATCCTCCCACCCCTAACTACCCTTTACATGGAAAAATTTTCGAAAATGTTGTTTTTCTTAAAAGTGGCTAACGATTTTGATTAAAATGCCACATATTAAAGCCATTTCTATCATAAATAAAATGTATATCTTGAATTTTCTGGGAATAGTTTCTAAACACCTGTTAATCCGGATGAATTTTGCTTAATTTGGTATAACTAATAAACCGTAAGAGATAGACAAAAACTTACTATACAAAAAATGTAGAAATTGTTGAAATACGCAAATTATGTCATATACATTTTTTTCATGGAGCTTACTGTTTTCGTTGTTAGTTTCAATTGTGAAGTACTTTTCTCAGACGGAAGTGTCCGTTTTTCTTTCGTTCCACACCTGGCCAAGCAGTGAAGCGATTTACAATGACAATCGCATAACGACAGCTTTTAAAAATTTGACAATCACTTTGGCCTAGTGCATTCCCTTAGTTCCATTGTATTTATAAGGGACTAAGTAATACAATTCTGCTCATGTTTATCTCGATTAGCATGGTATTGAAAGAAGAATTATCTTTTGTAAGAAGTTTGTTTGTAGAGTAGCTAGAGAAAGGCATGTGAGTGTAGCGCTTCAGATTTTTCTCATAGGACTCGGTGCTGTTTATTATTATAATTCAGTTTATTTACCCCGTGGGAAAATTGTATGTCATAATTTGCTGAAATTCTTAGATGTTCACACAGTCGGTTGACACGTCTAGCGATGTTGAAAGAAAACAATAGGAAGCAAGCAGATTTTTCTTACCGTAATTATTGCGTATGAGTACTACATCAAGATAGCAAAAACCAAGTAAGGCTCAAGCAGCTGCTAGAGAACTTGATTAAAGGCCGGGCCGTGCCATGGCCGAGTTCTAATCAAGGTTTCTATCCCAGGCGACCGCATGTGGAATTTTGGTGGACAAAGCGGCGCAGGAGCAAATTTTCTCCGGATTCTGCGGTTTCCCCCGTCATGCAATCCACCGGTGTTCCATCTTCCTTGTATCATCAAAATCATCGGCTGTGGTGCCATATGTAGTAGATAAAAGCGGCCGTTAAACATTCAAAATAGTAATAAATAAATAGCAAGTCACAGGGGAATATCGGATTGTCCTAAGCTTGTAGTTTCAGAAAAGTTATATTCAAAGTTTTTGCTCAGTAAAAGAAAGGAAATAAAAAATTTCGAATATATCGCTAAAGTCCACGTTAGTGTTCGTCAATCAACGTAAGCTTCAAGACAAAACAGCGTAAATATGTTTTACTGAATCACTAAGGCACTGAACTATGGAAACAGCTTGCCGCCATTAAGAACCAAACAGTTCATCTAGGACTAGCTGAAATGCCAGCATGTTATATCATGGTAACTCAGATGGTTGGAGCAACAGGACGGAAAGCGGGAGATCCGTAGTTCAATTTCCAGCTATGGCATTGCATTGTTTAGTCTGATTCTACCTAACCAACGTCAGAGTGTCGAATAAAATATACGCCAGCTGCGCATGCGTTTCTCTGGAAATTGAAGAAATGTCATTTTGGTTGAATCAACGTGGCTAATTATTTGTAGAATTACGAATAGAAACCAAACCCTGTAGTGAGACATTGACGATTGCCGGGGGGCTTGAAAAGCTGCACTGACCGACATAGAGTCCGAATCTCTTGTATTTGCTAACTTTCTATTTTTACTTTCTCTACACGTACTATGTACATACTATATAGAGAAGGTATTACACTCCACCCAAAACTTCGATACCGAGATTTCACCGGAAATATATGTTTTATAGTCCCCTGTATCCAAAAAAAATTATTCAGAAAAAGGTCCGTATATCTGTGAACACGATAACTCAAAAAAGAAAAGTCGGTAAAATACCAAACTTGGTATTTAGTTTACTATCTTCCAGGGATGCGACACAACGATTTTGAGAAAAATTCCCTCACCTCAAACTACCCTTTACATTGAAAACATTTTGAAAATGTTGATTTTCTCAAAAGTGGCTCAAACGATTTTGATTAAAATACCGTATATTAAATATATTTACATGCCAAAGTGTATATCTTGAATTTTTTTGGGAATAGCCTTTAAAGACCTCTTTATTCTGAATGAATTTTGCGTAACTGATAAACCGTAAGCGTTAAACAAAAACTTACTACACAAAAAATGTGGATCACGTTAAAACACACGATTTCTGTCATATGCGTTTTTTGTGATATTGATCATTTCTGAGATATTCGTTGTTATTTGTTTCAGATTTAAAATACTTCAACTTTTCTCACACGGAAAGTTGTAAACTCCTGGCCCTACATAGAAATGGATTTCAACCACATTGCAACTATCTTTTTAAAGATTTGACTATCGTTTTAGCTTAGTGTATTCCCTTTTTTTTCCATCAACTTGCAAGAAAGCAATTAAGACAATTTCTGCTAATGTTTATCTTGATAATCATAAAGCAGATAGAAAAATATGCTTTTTAAAAATAATTTGTTACAGCAATGTAGAGGAAGTCGTGTGAATGGAACACTTTCCCTACATGTAGGTAGAGAAGATACTGCTATCCACCCAAAAATTCGATACCGAGATTTCACCGGAAATACGCGTTTTAGGATCCCCTGTATCCAAAAAAAACCAATTTTTTTTTTTTAGAAAAAAGTCCCCGCGCGTGCATGTGTGTGTCCGGTGTGTCCGATAACTCAACAACGAAAAACCGGTTAAATACCAAACTTGGTATTTAACATTAATATCTTCCAAGGATGCGACACGAAGATTTTGAGGAAAGTGTCCTCACCCTAAACTACCCTTTAGATGATTTTTTTTTCCGAAAATGTTCATTTTCTAAGAAATAGCTCTTAACGATTTTAATTAAAATAAGTATATTAAAGATATTTACGTGACAAATAAAATGTATATTTTGAATTTTCTGGGAATAGTCTCTGAAGAATCTTTAATCTGGATGAATTTTGCTGAATTTGTCACAACTGGTAAACCGTAATAGACAAAAACTTACTATACACAAATGTAAATATTATAAAAACTCACAATTTATGTCAATTACATTTTTTTCGTGGAGTTGACCATTTTTTAGATCTTATTTCGGTTTTAAATATTTAAAATTTTTCTCGTACAGAAATTTGTTAACCCCTGGCAATACAAAGAAATGGATTTCAACCATATGGGAACCGGCTTTTAAAAGATTGACTATCGTTTTAGCCTAGTGTATTCTCCCATTTCCTTTCTACTTACAAGAAAGCAAGTTGTAAGACTATTTCGCTAATGGTTTTCCCGAAGCACAAATCAGATAGAGGAATAAGCATTTTAACAATACTTTGTCTCGGAGATGTAGAGAAAGTCTTGTGAATGGAACACATCAGGTGTTTCTGTGTTCTTTAACGCGCCTCAAGCTATAATTGTTTTGAACTTTATATGCAGTTATTCACAGAGTTGCAGAAGAAATAGCCTCCTCCCCGAATACAAAACGTTGATCGTTGCATATCAGATCACTTACAGTATCTCCAGTTTCAGTGTAGGATAACTGCATTAAATCCTCTTCGGGGATATGAAGGTATGCAGCGTGTATTTGCAGCCATTGAGGCATTGGTCACGCAGTATCATCAGGTTACGTGCTTAATTATTACAAATAATTTGAAGTTTTCCTGCCGTATCCTATCTGGGAAATCATTGCGACCTTCAGAACTAAAGCAGCGTATTTCTGAAGTTTGAACTCTGAAGTAACATAAAAGCATTTGCGATTATTGCTATTATGTGTTTATTTATTTAATGTCGAACAGACATTTTAAGCAATTATACAGTTTTCGAATTGGCAGTTTTAACAGTTATGCTCTTGAAAACTAAAATTATAATAATGTACAATAAGGTGTTTTGAAATTAAAATGGCCAGAGACTATAAATTAAATGTCGCAGTGATGTTTTAGGACGCTAACAAATTAAAGAGAAGTGTCTAACATTTATAGAAAGGGCTAATACATTAAAATACCTAGATTGTATTGCATAATGAATAATATAGAGATTGTTAAAGTAAGTTTATTTAACAGTTATGTGTAATCGTGCTTCAATATTAGGAAGGACTACAAAATAACTCGACTGAATTGTTATAATCAGTCATTTTGTTCGAAGGAAAACTATTTATTGAAGGAAAGCAAATTACATACGAATGAACTGTGAAACGAAATTATAAAATATATGACGGAATATAAAAAAATGATAGTTCTAAATCTGGTTGAACGAGAACGACGACAAAAGTCAAAATATGAGTCTTCACAATTAACGGAGATTTCCTGAGCACGGAAAGGAATACTTGTCAATTTTAGCTTTCTCGTTCTCATGAATTTAATGAGAATATTTAATTTAAAATGTATTAGTTTTTCTTTAATTTTTAATTTTTTTATTTCGAATTTAATTTTTTTTCTTTACAAGTTTAATTGAATAGTTGCATGGCATATTAGAACCCTGAACCTTATTTATGCACCGTAAAAATGATATAATGAATGAACCCGCCGTTAGAGCTCTATTACAAGTCTCTCTAGCAGGGAAAATGAAACAGGAAGAAATCTTAGCAAATGTACATACTGACCACAGATGCTGAATTGCTCAGATGCATCGAGCGTTGGTAATTCTAGGAAAAGCGTCATCCGCAGTTTATATGCATTTCAATACTGGCTCTTGCGTCTAAAACATCAAAAACGTACACAGCAATAAGCAATGTTAATGTAAGTTACCAATAAAGGAATGAATGTTGCTACTACTAGGCATTAGAAATACTATTGTTAGTATTTAGAAAATCTTTATGAATTTTGACTTTGCTGAATTGGAAGTTCGTGAAACATTATCATTGGTGAGTTAGAACGTTGCAATGCGCAACATCGTATTTTCACTCTTATATCGATATGCAATTCATATTCGGGATATTGTGAACCAAAATGTCGGATGATTTTTTTTTTCTCCCCAATTTTGGGTTATTGTGAACTATCCTTAAAACGCGTCAGCAAGATGTTGGAAACATGTAGGTTGTAGTATTACTAGCTTCTATGTAAATCAAGATGCGTATCTTTACTGATCACAGAAAATATGTTGATTGAGTTTTAAAGGAGCGGAACAGCTGAAGTGCTGAAATTGGCAACTCTTCACGGCTTATAAACTATTCATCTTTCTCTAAAGCGCATTTCGTCGGTAGAAACGGGACGTATATTAATGAAACAACGGAGCTAATCCCGTTAGAAACAAAATGTACTTATACTTGACAACGTGTACAAGAAAAGGTTTTGGAAATCGTATGTAGTCCCATTATTAATGGGTATTTCAACTCGAGAACCTTCAAAAACTTGTCATTTTGAAATAAAAGAAGAAAATGTTCTAGGTCCTGGATGAGGGAATGCAGGATACATTAAGAGACACTGGGAGTAAATTTTGACCACAATCGGCCAAAAAAATATGAAATTACTTTTTATTACAAATAATTGTTGGAAACGTTGGGCATTTATCCTCTCCTTGCTTCTGGGTCTACAGTCATTTAAAGATCGTACAATGACCTGTTTCCTGGCATACTATTTCATTAAATAGCGTACCTAGACGGCCCGGGTTCGCTCCCAGGTGACCGTATGTGGGATTTGGTGGACAAAGCGGCGCAGGGCGGCTTTTCTCCGGGTTCTCTGGTTTCCCCCGCCATTGCATCCACCGGTGCTCCAGTCGCCCTCCGTGATGTAGTGGTTACCATGCTAACTTCATATACCCAAGGTCGCGGTTCAAACCCGGCGGAGGACGATGGATTTTTTCGGGTGTAAAAATCCTTAGCATAGCTTCCTTCGGAAGGGAAGTAAAGCCGTTGGTCCCGTGTCGTAGATTTACGGTACTTAAAAGAACCTCAAGCCTGATAGAGAGGCTTCTGAGCAAAATTAAGCGGCCTTTCACGCACAATTTAGAATGGGACGCTGAGAACCACAGCAGTTAAAGAGCGTCCATAAATAACACGCCATTTACATTTACCGGTGCTCCATCATTCTATGTATCACCAGTCTTCACCTGCGGTGCCACAAGTAGTAAAAACGGGTGTTAAACCTACAAAAATGAATTTTGCCGAATTTTGCTTAACTGCTAAACCAAAATTAAACAGTGTTTTTCTCAAAACTGCATTTTCACACTTTCAAACTGCTCCACAACCAATAGCTTTTATGCAGAAGTATATATTGTAACATTAAAAAGGACAAATTTATCCTAAAACCAATAGTAATTTTTCGAAAAAAATATTTTTATGAAAATGATTATAAATTTTAGAAATTAATATTCTAAAATTTAAACATATCGATTCAGCAGTCAACATTACTGACAACCTCTTTAAAGTTGTTGCGTGTGATTCAAATCCCCAGTTTAAAAAATTGTAACCAATTTCTCAAATTTTGACGCGCTTAGGACATGTTGATTATGCAAAATCTTCCAATGTATTTAACCAATTTGAATAACATCTGGTATCCATATTCATAATAACAATGCATCACAGTACAATTTTCAGAAAAATCTATATAGAAATAAAAATTTGAAATTTCACTTCCAGGGTCCCTTAACTGATACTCACTTCTCGTTCGTTTCATTCCGCATCGAAATTCATGAACTCAGGGCGTTGACTAATGTATTCTAAGGATCATACTAAGGTGGTCAAGGTATTCTCATTGAGGACAATACATTCGAAAATCTGCTTGTATGTTACTTCTGGAATGTACTCTAAGGTTGTAACATCGCTACACTCACATGTTTGAAAATAACCTTATTGCTCCTGCGTGCCATAGTGAATGCCGTTATGGTTGGTGTGATAGGCCAAGGATAAGTTTATCTGCTGGGAAGGTTTACTTGAATGTAAACGGAAGAGCGCGAGGGCACTGCCCAGTGCATTGAACCGTAATTCACAAGTCTCAGTGACCTGATTTAACCAACAGACAGAAAGTTGACAGTAAATTGCGGTGATGGCGTTCTCTTCATCGTGCCTTCCAGCAATGCAGGTTTTGCGAGTTTTCAGCAGCAGATTTTAAATTGTAACATAAATGTACGAAGGAAGAGTGAAGTGTTAACAATAGTATTGTCTGCGTATTGACACAAAATATTTGCTTAAATTGCTTTATTTAACATTGCCCCTCATTGAAGCAAAATATGCTGATAACCTCAATATTAGTTTCATTTGAGATGGCAATTTTTTACTAAATTTATAGAAGCCATATTTCTTTCTCTACACTGCTGTGTACATAGTGTATAGAGAAGGTATTGCATTGCACCCAAAATTCGATACCGAGATTTCTCCAGAAATATGTTTTAAGACCCCCTGATTCCAAAAAAAAGAATTTTAGAAAAAGGTCCGATCGCGTGTGTGTGTCTGTGGGCATCTTAGCTTAAAAACCAAAATTCGGTTAAATACCAAACTTGGCATTTACTCGTAAGTTCATGTTTTCCAAGGATGCGACACGAGGATTTTCAAGAAAATTCCCCACCCCCAACCACCCTTTACACGGAACATTTTTCGAGAATTTTGATTTTCTCATAAATGGCTCTAACAATTTTGATTAAAATACCTAATGTTTAAATATTTTATGATAAACAAAATGTATATCTTGAATTTTCTGGGAAGAGCATCTAAGACCTGTTCATTCTGGATGATTTTTGTATAATTGACAAACCGTAAGAGATAGACAAAAACTTACTACATAAAAAGTGTAGATCTCATTAAAACACACAATCTATATTTATTATATACTTTTTTGTACCATTAACCGTTTTCGATATATTCTAGATTATTAGTTTCATTTTAAGCCAGTTAAACTTTTCTCAAACGGAAAGATATCTTTCTTCTCGGTTCTCGTTTATTTACTCCTGTCAAGTAAAAAAGAATGGAATTTCAATGTTTCACATAGAGATCGATTTTTAAAGGACTATGCTTATCGCTTTAGCCTGTGTATTCCCTTATTTCTCTCCTACTTATAAGGAAGCTAGCAATAAGACTAATTCTGCCTATGTTGATTAGCATAATTTAGATAAAACATGAATTTTTTGAATAAAAGATTTATGTGCCGAACAGCTAAAGAACACCATCTGAATGGTATAAATAAGATGTCTCCTCTTCTATTTACAGTACACCAAGTAATAAGTTCAATTTCTGCTAATGTTTATCTGGATTATCATGAAGTAGATAGAGGAATTTTAACAATAATTTTTTACAAAAATGTAGAGAAATTTATGTGAATGGAACACATCAGATTTTTAATAGCTTCTGCAGACTATTCTTATTGTGGATACTTTTCCATTTACTTCATGTCAACTGAGACCAACATTTGCAGATGTAGTTCCATTACACAATAGATAGATATTTAAAAACGGCTCCCTGCATCTTGGTTCTAAAATACTATACTCTTTCCATGGTATTGCAAGTAACCAGTGAATCAGACACCATTTAACAAAATTAAATTAATTGAAACCAACAAATTAACTGATTTTATAATTCCACAAAAAAACGTATTGAAATAAATTATGTGTTTTAAAAGATATGTAGATTTTTTTATTTATTTATTTATTTTTTATTTATTTTTTTTTTTTTTACAACTCTTAACAGTTACACTAGTTTTTTTTTTTTTTTTTTTTTTTTTTTTTTTTTTTTTTTTTTTCCTTCCTATTTATGACTCCATAAGACATTTCCCGAGCATTCAGAATATACATTTTGCAACGTAAACATCCTCTAAGTTGTTTTTTACTCAGTGGGCCGAAGCCTGTATATACAGTGAAATCTGGAAGCGGTTCTTAACCTTTCCGCATGCGACAATATATCGTTGCGGAAGTTAAGTTTACGAGACAGATTTTATGCGCGCACCTTCTCTAGGGCGCTTGGCTTAGTCTTCATTCGGCAGGTTTCGCGCATTTTCGGAAGCAGAGCAGAGTGACGACATTGAGACATGAAGTACGCTATTCATCCTGAAATATAGTGTCTTCAATGCTAAGATTTCATTTTGCCTGTACATCCCACAGTTCATGCACATGGACATGCGCTGTATTTCGTTTAATAATCTCACTAGATCGCGATAAATTAGACAACCTATATACCATAATGGCTGAGAGCCTCTTGACAAATAAAATGCGAATATGCTACCCCGAACCTACCGGGGCATATACTCAAACTTAAATTTGTTTCAAAATTAAGCATTACACATTTTATCTATAATTTAATTTTTTCAGATAATTTAGTAAACTACAAACTAAAATTTGAAGTTAAAATCAGTAAATAAAGATTAGAATGTAAAAAAGGAGTTAAGGTGTAAATGCATTAAAATTAAATAAAGAGAAAGCAAACTATTCTAAACAGAAATATTTCTGAAAAGCCAGCAAATTTGCAAGTGGTATACAGGTGTTTCCTATTCTACGCCATAAACTACATCTCTGGTATCCAGCGAAAGTTGCTCGTATCCAGCGCCTCTAAGCTGGATATTAATTGCAATAGGTGAATTTATTTTACTATATAAAATGTATTCTTATATACACATATTAATAATAAAATTTATTTATATGCATTTAACTGTATTACTTTTATTTATATAACTTAATATATTTTATTATGTTATACTAATAAATTAGTTTTCTGTAATTATTTTTATGTTAAGTACCCTTTCATATTGTAATAACTCAATATTTATTTACAACTGAGAAAACTATTATTTACTATTTCTTTTGTCCATATTATTTAAATACATGTTTAATATTTCAATGTAGCTCTTGACGACACTACGGAAGGACAAGCGGCTAGTTCTCTCTTCATCCTCCCAGTCCTCGCTTACCCATAAAACTGCGAGGTTGGTACGGTTGTATATGCCCACATTTGATGTTCGAGATTGCAGGTTCTAGTTTGTTTTTAGACTAAGGCTCTTTCCTGAGCTTTCCTATAGGAGATAATATGGCTACATGACTGGTGAACGAAGGTTTCGAGATTTCGTCGAGGTTAGGCTACGTTAGGTTAGGTGTATGTAAATGAACTGGATCGAAATAAGGGGTAAAAATGGACTTTCTTCCTTCTAATGCGAAATGCGCAATCTTCCGTTCGTTCTGTCTCCTTGCGTATAGGCAACCATGTGGTCTATCGACCAATGACAGATTCAAATCTAAGACTGAACTGGAATCTGCAATGTCGCGTTTGATGTAGCATATAGTCAGTAGTGGCGGACCGCGACAGAGTTTCAATCGGAAAGTCGTCTGTGGCAGATTCTATGCATGCACATATAGTTTTGGCTATCCTTGTTGGTAACACTCTCTGTAATTCGGACATGCCGTGTTGAAAGGGTGTAAAGAAAAAACACTTAAATGAGTTTACCAACAAGGAAAAAAATCAAACAAGTGTGATGCAATTAAACCTTTGCTGTGCAGTTGGGACTATGTCAAGGACAGTTACAATTTTATCATTTTCCCTCTACAATTCCTCCAAAATAATAATGAGAACAGGAGATTTAAAAAGTGTATTTCCTTACCAGGGTAAACGTTTAGACGGAAATGATCTTGACCTTTTCTTGAATCCTGTGCTTGTCTAACCTACAAGCGTAAGACTGGATTTGCAACTACAATAATTAATATTCATGAAAAATAATAAATTTTTAAAATAGTTTTGCCACGTGAACATGGTGTTATTCTACTGAATTATCAGTTGCAAACAAACACAATTTAAATTCTTTGTCTATGTTTGGTTCTACATATTTGTGTGAACAACTGTTTTCACAAATGAATTATGCCAGATCTCGTTTAATTGACGAACATATGTTGACGCAGTTGAAAACAATCTATCGGAAGTAACCCAGATTTTAACGAAACAATTGCAAATGTAAAATACGTAATTAAAATACAATGTCGTTTGCATTATTTTACTGCAGTCGCCACTGCACTCGTCTTCGTGTTTCTTCTCTCTACCGGCTCTTTTCAAACTGTACGGTGTTAAACCTACTTTACGGATTGTCTGTCGAGTGGTTTGGGATTTACCTTTACTTGATTTATATTAACACATGAATCGCTGTAGAAATGACATCATTCCCTCTGCTTGGCTCCAACAAGTTTGAGCTCCAGTACTATCATGAATATCATCTGGCGCTAAGAGGTTAATATGGCATAAAAGACTTACACTAATGTTGTGTTATAGAACAAGGGGACAGTTAAATGGTTAACAGGTGTGTTGATTCACGAGTTTCGCTACCCATCCCTCAATAAACTGCTCTTACAATAGCTTATTCTATCTAGTTTTGGTAAATGATAGATCATTCAAATATTTTAACATCTGGTAGCTGTTTAATGCATTTGAAATTATCCTGTATTTGCATCATCAAGAGGGGCTAAAAAACTAATTACTACTTTTCATTAAAGAAAGTTTTTAAGTATTGGAAGATTTAACCAACAAGGAAAATACTTCAAAAATAAAATTAGAAATCACGAGTAGTTTGTCTAACTCGCCAGTTTGTCATGAGGATGACAAATGAAGAGGACTTCGCAGGTTATTCCCAGAAAATTAAATATGTGCATTTAAGAAAATAAAACAAATCAAAACAGTTTCGTTATAAAGTGTAGTTTGAAGTGGGAGAATGTTGTTAAAAATCCTCTTTTCCCATACTGAAGAGCTGAACTTTAATACCTAAGCTTGCTACTTAACAGGTTTTTCGTTTTTAGCTAGGATGTTCACACACACACACACACACACACACACACACACACACACACACACACACACACACAAACCTTTTACTAAAAATACTTTCTCTATGAAAGGAGTCTCCAAATGTGTATTACCGGTAAAATCTCGATATCGAATTTTGGGTGAAATAAAATAGTTACTTCCTCTACTTATTATAAATATAGAGAAAATACGAGGGCCGTTTTTTTTCAACCTCCGATAGGCTATCAATAAAAGACAAGATCATAGAAAACAATTATTTTATTACTAAAAGTTTTGTACACTTATGGTTACTTTTCAACATAATCACTGAAAAGATTGAGACATTTATCTTACCTGTGCACAAGCTTTGTAACACCCGCTTCAAAAATGTTGGCGCTAATGATTTCAAATGAGCATTGACGTTGTTTTGAAGAGCTTCGTTGGTTTGAAAGTGCTGCTCTCCTAGCCACGTCTTCAGTTCAGGTAAAAGATGAAAGTCGCTGGGTGCCAGGTCAGGACTGTACGTCGGATGATCGAAAATGTCCCATTGAAATTGTTCAAGGAGCCGATGGGTTGTGCCAATAGTGTATGGACGAGCGTTGTCATGGATCCACACAATTCCTGAAGTCGGGATTCCTCTTCGTTTGTTTTGAATGTCTCACCGCAAACGTAAAGTACGAAGATCCTCCAAACAATGTCAATGTTCATTTGAAATCATTGGCGTCAACATTTTTTGAAGCGGGTATTGCATAGCTTGTGCACAGGTACGATAAATGTCTCAAATTTTTCGGTAATTATGTTGAAAAGTAAACATAAGTGCACAAAACTTTTAGTAATAAAATAATTGTTTTTTATAAACTTCTCTTTTATTTATAGCCTATCGGAGCTGGAAAAAAAAAAAGTCGTCGTAAAAAGATCACATCAAAAGTGTAAACAACTTCTTCTTGTCCCAAAGTCAAAGTCATATCACCATAGATGTTAAATATGCATGAAAGAAATGTATGAGCAACCATCCGCAAGAATTTAAATAATGTTATGTTTACAAAAGCAAGTAATATAGTCTCTTATGTATTTCAAAACAGCTGTAACTGTTTTCATAAGATTTAGGACACAGTTCCTGCTAGTTCCCAGTGTGCTTCTGTAGGTGAATTTTAAGGCGGACTTACAAATCAAGTAAACAATTGGCTCAGGTAAATTTATCACATCACGTAAAATACAATAGTGGTATAGATAGCCAAAGGCAGTTTTGTACGATAAAGTGCATTAAAAGGCTTGAGAGCACAGACTGTGACAGCTGAATAGCTGATAACAAAGTTGGATGAAAGGGCGCGCTGGTGCAGTTGTTGCTTCAGAAGGTGATGCAACCCTACCACCGATATGGGACTTCACCTACCTGCATATGAGCAAGTGAAGCAAAAAGAGCGAGCTAAGCGTAACTCATTGCGCTATGAGGATACATTTGTTTTTTTGTATTTTTTTAAGAATAATGCACCATAAAAATTCACCGTGCATCAGATTCTACTGGTAGTACATTCCGCACCATGACTATGAACACCTCAATTAGAAATGTGCAAGATTACCGATATAAAAATGCAGCTGATAGTTTTGTAGCAGAAGATATAAAGAGCCCCTTCTTACCATTAACAATCTGCATCTTTGTTATTTGCAGTAATAACCATTGTCTTTTTCGTCCTAGCTTTTATGAACTCCAAATTCTATGCCTCTGATTGTTAGCACACACGATGAAAATGTACCATTTAATTGATGAATAAGGAAAGTATTAACGTATTTACTCCATATAGTGTAGCGTTGATCTATTCCTTCATAGTATTTAATTGGTAAAATAATACAACTGCGTTCAAATTGTTGAACAAAAGGTTAAGCTAGCTTTTTGCTTTCTCTAGCCCCGTATGTACAATATACATAGGGATAGAGAAGGTATTGTATTCCACCCAAAATTCGATGTCGAGATTTCATCGGAGATATATGTTTTGGGGTCTCCTGAGTCCGAGAAAAGCATTTTAGAAAGAGGTCCTCGCGCGCGCGCGTTGTGTGTTGTCTGTGGAGTGTGGACAGTCCCTAAACGAAAAGACCGTTAAGTATCAAACTTGATATTTAGGTTTGGTATCTTCCAATGATGCGACACGAAGATTTTCAAGAAAATCCCACCACCACAAACTACTATTTACATGGAACATTTTTCGAAAATTTTGATTTTCTAAAACATTGCTCTTAACGATTTTAATTAAAATACCATATATTAAAGATATTAACATCCCAAATAAAATGTATATCTTAAATTTTCTGGGAATAGCCTTTGAATACCTCTTTATTCTGGATGAATTATGCCAAAATTGCTTTACTGCTAAGTCGTGAGAGATAGACAAAAAAGTAGACTAAAAATGTAGATCTCGTCAAAACGCACAAATTATGTCCTTTACGTTTTTGTTGTGGAGGTAACCGTTTCCGAGATATTCCTTATTAGTTTCAATGTAAAGTACTTAATACTTTTCTCAGACAGGTAGTTTCCGTTTTTCTTTTGTTCTACTCCTGGCCAAGCAAAGAATCGATATGCATTGAAAATCACATAATGGTAGCTTAAAACATTTGACTATCACTTTAGCATAGCGTATTCCTTTAGTTCCTTTCTACATACGGAACTAAGTAATAAGAACATTCTGCTAATGTTTATCTCAATTAGTATTGTGTGGAAAGAAGAATAATATTTTCTAAGAAGTTTGTTTGTAGAGCAACTAGAGAAAGCCATGTGAGAGTAACACAGATTGTTTTTAAAGCATTATATTAGAATTATTCCTATTATTATTTATTATTTTAAGTAGTAATAACAATAACTACTGAAGTAGGTATCGCCTCCCTTTAGCACGTCATACCACACCCGGTAGTGTTTTGTTCGATTCCAGGCCGGCGAAGTGTATTTTTATTTATTTATTTTATTAAGATTGTTTCCTATTCTCCATAGAGTCTGAAAGTGTGGATGTGAGAATGAATGTGGTGTGAAAAAACTCAGTTGATGCTAAATGTGTCTAACTGAAACTTCATTGAGTTTGCAGAGTTTAAATCAGTACTGCTCAAGTTCTATTGGTGAATTTCCAGGATCGTTAATAGGATGGAGTTGGCAGACAGGTTTTAGGGATCCAGTACAGTATGGAGCCTGGAAGGATCTAAATGATTAAATATTGCAGCAGTATGGCATTATGTTTTCCCTATTCGTATGCCACCCTACTTTTTATTTTGAAATAACGTCAAACATTGTGATGATTTGAGTCTATTCTTCGTGACCAATAATGTGTGAGTGTGTGTGTGTCCGTCCGTCCTTCTGTCCGCCCACAACTTACTGGTGTGGTTGCTACAACCTGTAGATTTGTGCGCATCATATGACGTTTCACATTTAGCACCGCCAAGAAATAGAAACGATTATGATCATAATAATAATACCAAAGATGACATTTTCACTTGATTTTATTATAACTAGAGCCCCCGACATGAACAAAGGCTAGTTACAAACCCTCAACGTCATGGTCACTTCTTTCCTGGCAATCGGCGGTAGTCTGTTTCAGCGCATTTGTGTGATTGTTTAACATTTGTGTCGCCTGATTCGCGCCAAATCGCCAATGTTAGCGACTACTTCCACCTCCAGCGCTGCAGCTGTCATTTGCCGCCTTCGTGACGAGAGAATTACATGAAATATGGAATAGCATATTTGGCACAAGTTAGAAAAAAAAATAGCCTTTGTATGAGTGAAACAAATTTACTAGCAGTTGCACGCACTTAAACACCAATTTTAATGCTTCATTTAGATGTTAACCAGCTTGCAAACTGTTGCCGTTTGGCAGCAATAAGCATATTTTTTGTTATTTTCAATTTATCCTGACATTTAGCAATAAGATAGAGTTTTTGTATCTGTTTTATATCATAAATATATTAACTTTAACAATATGTTGTATTGGTTTAAGTACATAACGCAAAATCCACGCAATTCTAATATTTAAATGTAACTCCGACAGCTTCCAATCGTGTCATATCACGGGTTATTCACGTATACCCTACCTTTTATGTCCTTTACCACAGGTACATTACATTTGACTGCAGTTGCTGGGATGCGAACTCGCGATGGTTAGCCAGTCCATTATCTATTGCTTTATTCAACCGCTGACATCAAGGTGTCTATGGCAGGGATATCTAAACCAGTTCAAGAATTAGATGAGTGGCATATGCAGTAAAATAATTCATGGATTGCAGGGATAATCTGCCTGGCAGAATCCGAATGTTTTATGATATTCCGAGAAAGCGCGACTTCATAAAGATGTAGAGCCAAGAGATAAATGCTCAGTTATATTTCCTGTTCTCCAAGGTTGTGTATTTTGAGAATTTCACTAATTCACTATCCAATTCACTATCAACAGAACCGAATGGATTATTGATAAGCACTTGCAGATGCTGATAAGCACTTGAAAACGTCTAAATCTGCTACTAAATTCAGACACCGATTTTTCAATAGATACTGATATGAGAAGCGGGAGATCAAATTCATGCATGTATTTTACATTAGATTTACATTAAAAAATCTGAAGGTTATATTTTATTTCAATGTATATTATATTACTTTAGTTTCTTTTGGAAAACATTTATTGTGTTTAAGCGCGTGCCTGCTCAAAAAGAATTCTAAGTAGTCGACCGACGGATGGAAGACGATATAAAGTGATTTGCCACGCGAATCCCTAGTTCGTGACAATTCAAACCCTCCACATAAAAATTCATGAGAATACTAGGTAACAGGTTACTAGGGTGCCAAAAATACTTAAAATTCTAATTAGTTACAAATCGGTACTACGGAATTGATTTGCAGGATAACATGTCAAACGTGCCGCGATGAACAGAGTTGGTTTAATGTTTGAAGGTTGTAACTTATTTCCAACAAGACGGTATAAGTACATCTAAAGATTTTGTAACAGGCTTTATGGCACATAGTTGCAATATGCTAGAAAACATGTCGAGGCAGGCAACCAATAAATGTGTCTTGTCAATTTCCTTTTTTTTTAAATGTGCCGTAAATTGCCGGCACTGTGTAGTAATACATAACACATTCTTATTAGAACTGTTCCGGAATAGTGGTAACGAAGAAACTAGCAAACGTGTTAATTTTTAAGTTGAATGGTCAGAAGCTTTTCAACACAGAAGCATTAGCAGACCACGGTGAAATAGAAGCAATTAGAACACAACTGAACAGTGATAATTGGACAGATGAGATAAGGTGCTCAGAAAAAGAATATGACTACATTGAGAAGCGCTACCTGTATTTACATGTTTCTTTTTAGTTGTCTAGCAGCATACAAGGAAAGCTAACTTACTCGTGTAAATGTGTTCTCAGAACTGGTGACTTGAAATTATAGCTAGTGTCTCACTTTGAATCAGCTAATCCACAACAATTAGAAATTGCTATTAAAGGAGTGTCGCAGTCAGATTTGGTTCTGGAGGGGTTTAATAATGTTAAGTTTATTGGCAACTCCAGCACGCCTATTAATATCTCTGCAATATACGTGTATCCAACAAAATTGTGTATCCACCAGCTTGAAAAATGTGGCATTTCAGTTTGGTTAAAATGGGCACAAAATTAAGGGATAGTTCAAGTGGTGAGCCTTCAAAATATTCTAGGCGAGCATTGTCTATCCTGTATAGGTATCTGATACTGCATATGCCACTCATCTAATTCTTGAACTGGTTTAGATATCCCTGTCATAGACACCTTGATGTCAGCTGTTGAATAAAGCAATAGATAATGGACTGGCTAACCATCACGAGTTCGCATCCCAGCAACTGCAGCAAGGTTCGTTGGTGGTTTCTGTGTTTACATTTCTAGTGGTTTATGAATACTTTTTTCACTGTCAAATACAGCCAGTATTGGGGTATCATTTACTTTCTTGAGGTACGTTTGTTTAATACTCAAATCTTTGTTATCATGGCACTGTTTATTTAATGGGGTGGCTTGCTACTCAGAATCATGGAAATAAGTATTCATACAGTACTGTCATTGACATTGACCACTGATATTTCCATATTAAATTAAATGACAACGCTACGATTCTGTGGCAAGCTATACCTCCTGCTTGTTGGTTCTGTTACGTAGTGAATGCCGTGCGACAGAAATATGGGCCGCAAAGGTAAAGAAGCAACTGTAGAGGAAAGACAGATAGTTATCTCTCAATATCAAAAGGGAAAAACATTTTCAAACATTGCTGATGTTATTGGAAGAAGCCGGGCAACTGTGCAGTTCATAATAACACGATATAGAGAAGGAAATTCTATCATTAACAGCGAAAGAAGACAACGACCACAGAAGCTAATGCAAAGGGAAAAGAATATGTTAATAAGAATGATAAAAAATGATCCTAAATTGACAGCCTCTGCATTGTCTGCCTATGTTAACGATCAGTTCGGAAAGAAAATAACACCAAGGGCTGTTCGCTATATTCTAAGTAGTGCAGGCTATGGAGCTAGGGTACCTAGAAAGAAACCACACATCAGCAAGAAGAACAAGAAAGTCAGACTTGAATTTGCTCGAGAGCATCTAAGCAAGAACACGAGTTTCTGGGACAGGGCACTATTCACAGATGAAAGTAAATGTAATGTATTTGTAAATGATGGCAGAATTTTGGTGTGGAGAAGGCCAAATACTGAGCTTGAACCCGTGCACCTTCAAGCCACATTGAAGCATGGTGGAGGTGGAATGATGGTATGGGGATGCATGGCTACATCTGGTGTTGGGGAACTTGTTTTTGTTGAAGATAACATGGATAGATTTCAGTATTTAAATATCCTAAAGAATAATCTGCAAAGGAGTGTTGATACATTGAGTTTAGGCACAGATTACTACTTTCAACAAGACAATGATCCTAAGCATACGGCGGAAATTGTTCGTTTGTGGTTGTTCTACCATACACCCCACGTTCTCAAGTTTCCAGCACAGAGTGCAGACCTTAATCCAATTGAACATCTTTGGGATACCCTTGAAAGAATGGTCCGAAAGCATGACATCCGAAGGAAGGCAACTCTGAAACAATGTCTTCAGCAAAAATGGCAAAATATTACCTTATAGACTACAAAAAACCTGGTTCATACCATGCCAAAGAGGTTAACAGAAGTAATTCGTAGAAGAGGAATGCCTACAAAGTATTAATTTTGTTACTGTGTTGTATTTAAACTGTCATTTTCTTTGAGTGTATGAATACTTTTTTCCTTGTTTTGAGAAGCCAGCTGGCACAAATGTTTTATGTACTTTTTGAAGAGCAGTAATTTAGGTCATGCGTTTATATGTATAGATTCAGGAGGAAATATCATACTGTTAATTTACCATATAACCTCTCTGGATATTAACTTTAGTTATAATAAATTAAGTTTTTCTACATAAACACTAGTGTATGAATACTTTTTTCCATGACTGTTTGTGGGAGTAGGGTTGTCGGTACACTTGGAATTTGGCTGAAATCTGAACTATATTAATGGTAGTTCATTGAGAGGTATCTCAATACTTAAGACTTCTAGACTATCCGCGGTAGACATGGAGTTGATATTTATATATATAAAATATTTCTGTACAAACTTAAGAAATGTTAATGGTATAGAAATTCTCCAAAATGTAGAAAGGTTAAGATTATTTCTAAAAACATTAAAAATAAAACATGCTGGTGTGATATCGATTATTTCCGCCACAAAATGAATGCATATTCGCCTATAGGCTTACATCTAAGTATTTAAAACGTATTTATATATGTTGCATTAATAAAAATAAGACCAGGTCAAAATGTCTCTTCTTCCACACTACTAGTAACCTGAAAGGCACTGCAACATAACCACAATTGTCAACATCTTCGAGCTTGACAGCCTTGTTAATAGTAATCCTTGGTAAGGCTGAAAAACCCGTGTCTGTATTACACATTAAACCAAAAGTATGATGCGCGAAGGACACACAATAACGCTAAAAATGATTTGTTTGTTAATGAAGCTCTCAGTTGCCAAGATATTAGCACCGCCGTGCTATTGTGCCGGAATTGCGTTCTGCAGGAGTTTTTTTACAAGCCATATGACACTAAATCTACTGACATAGGGCTGTCACATTTAAAGTGCATTAAAAACTATTGGTCTGAGGTCGGGCTTGAACCCACAATCTTGGGATCAGAACTAGCTGAGCCGCTCAGGTCGACACCATGGACGCTGAAACAAAATATTGAAGATGGGGCTCCAATTTGGCATTTGACCATTAGTAGTCATTTTCTCTCTCACGTCGCTTTCAGCTAAGGGTTCGATGTCATAAATAAGGCGCTGCCAAACTAATGTGAAGGCAGCCGTGGTGTTGGCGCGTTTCTCCGCGAAAGGGTCGCGGGTTCAATCATACACTGGGGTGTATGTTTAATGTTTTGTATGCTTCTGTGTTAGTGTGCTATCAAGTCACACTCTCCTCCTGAAAGCCAATCTATTTGGAGGAAGAATAATTTTAACTCATTTTTTATTCCTCCATTTATTATAAAAAATAATACCTATTTTTTCATTTAAAATCTGATGTGTTCCGTTCACATTACTTTCTCTACCTGTTCCACAAACTAGTTTACAAACGATCATTCATTTATTTACATAATACTAATCGAGGTAAACGTTAGCACAAATTGTCTTTATTCTTGCTTCCTGTAAGCAGGAGGGAATACACTAGTAGGCTAACGCGTTAGAAGCTATCGCTATGTGAAACAATTGAAATTCGGTTCTCTTTGTATGAAACGAAAGATGACTGAAAAAAGTTTAAGTAGTTTAAAAGTGAAACCAAAAACAAGGAATATCTGGGAAAGGTTAACTCTACAAGAAATGCTATATGACGTAAATTGTGTTTTAATGAGATCTAACATTTTTGGGTAGTAAGTTTTTATCTTACTGTTTACTAGTTACACAAAAGTCATACAACATGAAGAGGTTTTCAAAGGCTATTCCAAGAAAATTTAAGATATCCATTTCGTTTGTCATGATAACTTAAACACATGGTATTTTAACCAAAATCATTAGCCATTTTTGAGAAAATCATAATTTTCGAAAAACGTTCCATGTAAAGTGTAGCCTGAAGTGGGACAGGGATTTTCTTCAAAAACTCTGTGTTGCATCCTTAAAAGACACCAAGCTTAAATATCAAGTTTGGCATTTCGTTTTTCAGCTATGTCGCACACTGACAATTTTTCTAAAAATGTTTTATATATATTCCAAACATGTATTCGAGGTAATTAACTAACAAGTAGTTATTACTGGTTACCAATAATGCGCCGTATATTTCTAATTTTATAAAGCGGTGATTTCACATAGTGCATAAGTTAAACCGCAACTTTACTTCTATTAGCTGCTCCAGAATCAGCCATTTTGTAATTTAAATGAAAAGAGATAAATGAAATAAAGTCCAATGGTTGATGTGTAGTGCGTCACTTCGTTGGGCATCTTCAGAGGAGGTATTAAGCTACTTCTTGTTTACATTTGCTTCTTGATCACGCATTTACGTTTTGCTACATCAGTGCTGGCTGTGTAAACTTAAGCGATGTGTACAGATAACGTCGGCGTATCTAATTGGGTGTTATGAAATTGGGGAAAACAGTCTTATTGTGCTTCTAAGTGTTCGGTCTTATAAAATTTGACGGTGAGCAAGTAGCACAGAATTGATTCTTAAATACATTTGAAGGTATCTTGGGCCTTTAATAGTAGCTCATTTATCTGGTAGGTCATCCCGGACGATGAATGGAATCGGTGAAATGATACTCAAATGAGCCTGGGTTCCCTGGAGCTTAAAGTTACTCGGCATTCGCCTTCAGAGGACGAGGGAAATTTCCGGAGAAAACCTTATCCGTGTAACTCGCCCTAACCGAGATTCGAAGAAGAAATATAGTATTTCACCCAGAAATTCGATATTAAGATTAACCTTAAGTACTTGTTTTGAGGTCCACAAGTAAAGAAATTAGAAAAAGGTGTGCGTGTGGTATAACTTTGAAACAAAATTCCGATAAATACTAAATTCGTATTTCATGTCAGCATCTTCTCAAGATAAACGCGAAGATAAACTATCCTTTACGTGGAATAAAACGCGTTGTTATTTATGTTGAAAAAATTACTGGTGATTTTAATTAAAATAACATGTTTAATATACTTGCATCTATTGATCAAAATTTTACATTTGGGTTTTTCTGTGAACAGCCCGTTATGCCTCTTCATTCTGAGTGAATTTTGTGTGATAAACATAAGAGAGAAATAAATGCTTACTTCATGAAAAATATAGATATCATTAAAACAACATTTTTACTTTCTCTTCTTCGTACATTGTATATAGGCAGAGAAGATATTGCATTCCATTCAAAAATGCTATACGAATACATGTTTTGGTATCCCCGAATCCAAAAAAGGCATTTTAGAAAATCGTCTGTCCGTGCGTGCACAATAACTAAACTCGAAAACGAGAACTTCGTTAATTACCATACTTGATATTTAAGTTTAGTATCTTCCAAGGATGCTACAGAAAGATTTTCAGGAAAATCCCCTCATCCCAAACTATCCTTTACATGGAAAAAATTTCGAAATTTTTTATTTTTTCAGAAATAACTAACGATTTTGATTAAAAATGTCGTATATTAAAGATGTTTATATGCCAAATAAAATGCTGCATATTGAATTTCCTTGGAATAGCCTCTGAAGGCTTCTCTATTCTGGATGACTTTTGGATACCAGTAAACCGTAAGAAATAGAAAAACGTAGATATCGTTAGAACACACAATTTGTAATAATACAGAACAACGCACAAACTGTGCAGAAAACAATACATGCGTTTACCAATACATGAATTTAGTTGTCCTTGCTATGAGCAGCGATGGATTTACATCGAGTTTGCACTTGAGTATATTGTAATTTTACATTCCTCTGAGCATAAAACACAGATACGTTATCACTAGGTTCATGGAAAACTTTTTTGGAGCACACCTTATGGTGGAAACCATTGACTGACAATTTTGTAGTCACATGGCGCATTTCATAGTTCGCCTGTGTTCATCCTCTCTCTTGCATCGCACAGAATGTATAGAACTCCAATGTCCCTTTTCTGTTCTCATGTGTAAAAGTGCATTTGTAGGCTTGACTAAAAGGCAAAAGCAGTGTCGTTCGCAGATCCTCTAGTAGAAAGGTTTCTCTGTTGAGTTCATAGACCAGCCTCGATCTCGTGCTCTGAGATACTCCTAGAACTTTCTTGAGTATCTGACTTTTATTGTTTCTATTTCTTTAATTGTTTATACATGATATGTTCCCACACTAGTTTGATTCCATACACAAAGACAGGGAATATCTTTAATCTGAACAGGACCATAGCTGTATCAATTGATAAGTCTAATGTGTCCGATCTCATTCATGGCCCTAACTGTGGCCACCGTTTTTTGATGTGGAATCTAAAGCTCTTCCCTGTTCTCTGTATTGTAATATTTGAAGTTGTTCGTTCTCTTAAGGAATTTTCCGTTGCATTTTACCTTTTCTCCTTCGGTGAGCCTGCCCTTTTTTCTAAATACTACGATTTCTGTGTTCTCTTCATTTATCTTTGTCGTTTATCTCGGCCATTTGCTTATTGTATCTATCGCTATTTGTAGCGAGCATATATCTCGTTGCTATAGCCATGTCATCGGCGTCGATGTACATGTCGGCTCCTGTAATTACTTTCGCGATGTCATATGTTAGAGCATTAAATAGTATTGGGCTTAGCGGATCGCCTTGTACGCCATACATTTGGGATAACCACTGTGATGTTCCTACTCCGTCGTCTATTTGGAGATAGTTCTTTGTCAGGGTGTTGTTCTGCCAACTAATTCCTCTAGCTTATCTTATAAGTATATCTCAGTTGACCATATCGAAGGCATTAGGTAGTCGATAAATACTGGTATAGTTTTCCTTTGGCCTCTTCTAATGTAATATTTATTTAGTCTAGTAGGTTCTTTACAGTCATAACCGTAGATTCCCTTTTCTGATTCCAAACTACTCTTTTGGAAGTAGTGGTTCGAGCCTTTTTGCCAACCGCTTCGTTAGGATACTCGTTAAGATTTTCAGTGCAGTATGCTGTGCATAATTTATGTCATATATATTTTTTCGTGGAGTCGAGCATTTCTTTAGATATTCCTTGTTATTGGTTCCAGTTTTAAAGCACCTATTTTAACTTTTCTCTTATAGGAATTTATCAACTCTTGGTCATGCAAAGAAACGAATTTCAGTCATATGGCAATCGGCTTTTAAAATATTTGAAAATAGATTTACCCATATTTCCCTTCTTACAAAGAAGCAAGTAACAAGACAGTTTCTGCTAATGTTTGTGTCGATTAGCATAAAGCAGAAACTTTTTAACAATAATTTGTTACAAAGATGTAGAGGAAATCATGGGAATGGAACACATCAGATTTTTTAACAATTTCCGAGATATTCCTTGCTAGTGGTTGCAATTTTTAAAGACTTGAACTCTTTTCAAATGAGAATTTGTCATTCCTATTTCTTATGTTTTGTTCCTGGTCATACAAAGAGAACCACATTTGACATACATAAGAACCAGCTTTTCAAACATTTGATTTTCGCTTTAGCTTAGTGTATCCTCTGATTTATTTTCTGCTTATAAGAAACTATGTAATAGGACCAGTTCTGCAAATGTTTTTCTTGATTAGCATCAGGTAGATAGAAGAATAAGCTTTAGTAAAATAATTTGTTAAGACTAGGTAGAGAAAGTCAAAAGAAAGGAACACATCAAATTCTCTTTCTTTCTGTCCTTTCTTTATCCATTTTCAAGATATTCAGTGCTTTGTGCTTGAACTTTCCATGCTTTTACAATGAAGTACTAAATGGAAATGGAGTTTTATTTATGAATGTTCTTTAACTACTGTGGTTCTCAGCGTCTCGTTCTATATTGGGCGTGAAACACCGCTCAGTTTTTGCTCGGAGGCCTCTTTATCAGGCCTACGACACGTAGCTAACGGCGTTACTTCCCCCCGAAGGAAGCTATGCTAATGATTCTTAAACCCGAAAAAAAATCCATTGTTTTCCGCTGGGTCAGCGGTGTTGCTTCAAAGCCAGAAAGTCACTTTTGTGTTTTATTTTATTTATCTCCCACATTTTGCTCTCGCTTCTACCTAGTAGGTTTTGATGTACATTTAGCAAACTGTGTAATGAAACCATTGCTGTTAACATTTAACTCGTATGAAATAGGCAGAACTGTAAAAAATTGTAAGAATAGTTTTCAGAAGTTTTATGTATAAAAATAAACGGCAGTGGGCAGTGGAAATCCTGTGAGGCTTAAAAAAAATCAGATTTGCCCCGTGTCACGCGCATTTCCTTAACGCCAGACCCATCCGTCTGCCTAAGTTATGCTTAAATGCCTCTTACTCCAGTTACCTTAACCAAAAACTGTTGTTACTGAAGTTGAAATGTGGTCAATGGATGACGCATAGCGGAAGATCTTTTTGACCAAAGAAAGAAACCAACCAACCGCAATATCTGTCTAGGATTTCCCGGTTCCAAACAAGCCTAAAGGAGAGAGTAGAATATGAGACTGGTCAGTCCACTTGCTTCTCTGCGTTGGTGGGAGTGTCGTAAGCTACGTGACCTACGCATATTTATTTTCCTACTTTGCCGATGACTCAAAACTACAACAAAGCAAAACTCCTTCCAACGAACAAAGCTTTAAACGACGGATGGGTAAGTTGCTGTTATCTAAAATCAACTAAACACATTTTTGATCTAAATAAGTTGGTATCTATTGCTACACCTTGATTCCATGATTAACATTCAGCGTTCAGAAACGTGTCACTTAAAAATGAGGTTATATTAATTTTTACTTTCTCTATACGCACTATGTACATAGTGTATAGAGAAAGTATTGTACTCCACCCAAAAATTCGGTACCGAGATTTCACCGGAAATATATGTTTTAGGGTCCCCAATATCCAAAAAAAGCATTTTCACAAAAAGGTCCGTGTGTGTGTGTGTGTGTGTGTGTGTGTGTGTCCGTGTATCTGTGAACACGATAACTCAAAAACGAAAAGTCCGTAAAATACCAAACTTGGTATTTAAGTTTAGTATCTTCCAAGGATGCGACACGAAGATTTTCAAGAAAATCCCCCCACCCCCAACTACCCTTTTTATGGGAAAATTTTCGAAAATTTTGATTTTCTCAAAAATGGCTCTAACGATTTTGATTAAATTCTCTTATATATAAAATATTTACTTGCCAAATAAAATGTATATCTTGAATTTTCTGGGAATAGCCTCTGAAGACTACTTTATTCTGAATAAATTTTACGAAATTTTGCATAACTGCTAAATCGTAAGAGATGGACAAAAACTTAACACACAAAAAATGTAGATCACTTTAAAACACACAATTTATACTATATACACTTTTTTTCGTGGAGTGGATTCTTTTTGAGATATTCCTTGTTTTTCGTCTCAGCTTTTAAAAACATGCCTTTCTCATACAGGAATTTGTCAACTCGTGTCCATACAAACAAAGGAACTTCAGTCACATTGATGATCAGTTTAACCTATAGTACTCCCTTACTTCACTTCTACTTACAAGGAAGCAGTAAGAAGACTATTTCTGCTATTTTTTTCTCGATTAGCATGAAGTAAATAGACGTATAAGCTTTTTAACAATAATTCATTGCAGAAATGTAGAGAAAGACATGTGAATGGAACACATCAGATTTTTTTTATCTTGTTTTATTTCTATAGTCCCTTTAACTTCTATGGTCATATCGGTGGCTTCTGACCTGTCAAACAACTGCTGGTGCTTTGTTCGCTGAACTGTAGGTTTCTTAATTTTGGTTTTTCATTGCTAAACTTCTAAACACACAAAAGCTATGCTCCAGACTCTGTGGTACATAGCGAATGATTCTGGTCAAAGACAAATTTCCCGCCCCAGCCCGGAATTGAACCTTGGATCTCTGGATGAGAAGCCAGAACGCTGACCACTTGACTGCAGTCAGGTTTATCACTTCTTTCCTTTTAGACAGACTTCTATAACTTTTAAGCAAAACACTATATAAAACCCAATGTTAAAAGTTTTCAATCAATTTAGTTGAAGGCTGAATCATAAATTCTTAAATCGTTTCTTAGCTTTCAAAAATAAATTTAAGGTTTTATACTAAATGTTGTACATCATTTGCATATTTACTGCATCGCGGGTGAGTTTATTCAATCAATTCCGGTTCCACTAATTTATCTGCATACTGAAATTATAAAAGCAATTTTTCTTTTTATATGAGCATGTTATTTACTTGTTAATGGTTCATAAAATTGTCACAATTTTGTGTGCTACGTTTAGTTCAAGGTTTTTTTTTTTTTTTTAATTTAGCATTGTAAATCGTATTTTACTTGAAAAATAAATAACCGCACAACCTCCGTTGTATAAACATCTATCCGATGTTTTAATTACTTCACTTTTCGGGATGTTGAAAATTTTCTGAGAAACTGTGTGAACTTTCTGTACTGTGGAGCAAATTAAATAAGCGAAAGTAGGTACTTAGAAAAAATGGCAGCAAATCAAATTTCAAGTGAGAAAATGTATTGTAGATTCTTAACGAATAGGTATACAGACAAGTTAAACAATTGTAAAAAGCGTATTATTTCATTCACATGACTCTTTATCCCTATAGTATGTTTTTATATATTTTAAAACTCGTCTTTATTACTACTACTACGACGACGACGACTAACTGTTATCATCATCATTTGCAGAAATGCAAACACATTTCATTATATGGACGGGGGTACGGGCTACACATAAGCTTTTTAACAACAATTTGTTACACAGCTGTAGAGAAAGTCATGTGAATGGAACTCATCAGATGTTTTATCTCCGATCATCAGAACATCAAAATGCTAAAATTTGCAAAACCCTCTCCTGTATATGAAATTAGGCAGATAAAGCAATACAAAGGGTTAATTCGTTTACTGCGTTCACGAAATGAATTGTTTCATTTCTGATAAAACTTTAATGAGAGCTTGGGGATTATGGTGTCACATGCTCACAGAAACAAAACCACTCATAGAGAGGTATGCCTAACACCTTCGAAAAACTTTAATTCTTAGGGGTCGTTTCTAAACGTACCGAAGTCTTGTGCTACTTTACAACAGAGTGCAGATAATAGATACCCGTTTTGCCTTTCCACGTTATACCTTTGCAAGTGAACTAAATTTGAATAATTGATCAAAGTTAAAATAAATAACAAAGACGTAACAAGAAACAACGGGTTTTCTGAATAGAAACAGAACAACAGAAAGGTGCATCGTTATCCACAGATGTGTTATGTGTTCCAGGCTCATGACTTACTCTACATATTCTGCATTTTACTATTCTTACAAAGTTACAGTAAGTTATAAGAACTTATTCTTCTATCGACTTCATGCTAATCGAGATAAAAATTAACAGAAATTGTCTTATTTTTTACTTATAAGTACAAGGAACATAAGGAAATACACTAGGCTTATGCGGTAGTCAAGCCTTTTAAGAGGTAGTCGCCATGTGAATACGGCTTTCTCAGCCATAAAAACAAAAAACAAAAAAAACAAAAAAAAAGGATTGCGACTTCCCACATGAGAAAAGTAAATATTTTGGAAAATTTAAATCAGTAATAAGGAATATCTCAGAAATAGTTAACGCCACAAAAACGTGTATCTCATAGATCTGTGTAGTAAGATTTCGTGTATCTCTTACGGTTTATCAGTTATGAAAATGTCATCCAGAATTAAGAAGACTTCAGAGACTATTCACAGAAAATCGAAGCTACGCATTTCATTTGTAATGAAAATGTCTTAACATGTGGTATTTTAATCAAAATCTTTTGAGCATTTCTGATAAATTAATATTCGTAAAATGTTCCATGTAAAGAATAATTTGGGAAGTACGATTTTCTTGAAAATACCCCTGCCACATCCTTGGAGGATATTGAATTTAAATATTAAGTTTGATATGTAATATTTTGTGTTTAATTAGACCGTTCACACAACACACACACATACACACGCGCGCGCGCGGAGCCCTTTCTGACAATTTTTTTTTTTTGGGGGGGGGGTTCAGGGGATTTCAAAACATATATTCCGGTGAACTCTCGGTATCAATATCTTGTAGTTCATCCAAAATTCGAGATAGAGATTTCTTTGGATCCCGTTTGAGATCCCTGAATTCAAAATAAAGCATTGTTTGTGAGAAGAAAAAAAAAAAAAGTCCGCGCGCGAACGCTCATGCGGATCATACTTAAATTGCACTTTAAGTTCAGTAACTTTTAAGAAAGAACACAAAGATTTTTCAAGAAAATTCCCCCCTAAACCCATTGTTTTTAAGCTTTATTTTTTCAAAAATGAATTTTGTTATGTCATATGTTAAGATTCCGTGTTTTTCATGAAAAAAGTGTGTGTAGTCCTCTTCATTTTAAATGGATTTTTATATATTAATGTATTAGTCTTTTACATATATCGTGTAGATAAAGTGAAAAACTGAAATACAGAACACCTGATTTACCTGGAAAAATGAGATTCAGGTGGAGAATTAAATGTCGCATAGACATGTACCTCAGTTGGTTATAACAGCGGCATGATAAACTGCGGTTTAGATAGCGGCTATGAAATGCGTTGTTGTTTTTTTTTTTAACCGTTTCAAAGACTTTTGTATACTTTTGCATAACTGGTTTACCGTGAGATAGAAACTCACTACACAAAACATATTTATCTTGACAAAACACAACAATTTATATCAAATAAATTTAAATGAATCAAGCATTTCCGATATTTATTGTTACTGGGTTAATTTGAGGAGCCCCCTCCACCGCCTTCAAAACTGAACATGTCTACATGTCGTTAACGTTAATTAAGTTTGAATTTACCATAGGTATATTAAAATTAGTACATTCACACATAAATGAAGATGGACATGTTAATCATGAGAGCTTTTTATTTCAAAGCTAAACATGCCCATCAATCTTCTTTAACTGGGAGTGTATTGTGCTTAATGTATGGAAAACTCTTATCCTTTTGACCTTTAAACTTATGTAGTCATGTTCAACTTTGAAAAAAGAGTGAGAGAGAAAGAAAGAGATAAAGAAGTTCTTCAATTGTAAATCCTTAATAGGTATTTGTTTTTTGAAGTGATGAATCGTTACTTGTTTCTGTTGGTTATACAGACCAGTTATTTTTAAAGGTGTGTATATTATCGCTTCATCCTTCTTTATACCTCTTGTACCTACAACAACATTTCTGACAAAAGTTTATCTCTGTTAATATGAAATAAAGCGTTTTTAAAATAGTTTGTGGAAGAGAGAAAACAAATCTGATGTGTTCCGTTTACACGACTTTCTCTGTACATTTCTGTAGTAAAAGCTTATTCGTCTATCTACTTTATCATAATCGAGATAAACATTAGCAGAAATTGTCCTTATTACTTGGTTCCTTGTAAGCAGAAGAGAAAAAATCGATGTGTTCCATTCACATAATGTCCTCTAGCTGTTCGGAAACCTATTATTCTAAAGATCAATCTGTTATCTGCATCGTGCTATTCAAGATAAACATATTACTATCTTCCTTGTAAGTAGAAGGGAAATAAGAAAATGCATAGGCTAAAGCGATAGTCTCGTCCTTCAAAAGCCGGTCGCTATGTGAAACAATTGAAATTCCATTGTCTTTGCTTGCCAGGAGTAAACAAACGATAAACGAGAAGACAGCTGCTTGATTTACATATTGGTTGTATCCCATGCTTCAAATGTATCTGTTACTCGGAGCGTCAATATAATAAGATTTACGCGAACCACTACTTATAATCGATAATATAAACCATTTTAGTAGAAAAATTAAGTCTGGGATATTTTTTAAACATTTAAATAGCCCTCTTTAACTACTATGATCATATCGGGGGCTTTGTTTTAAAACTGTTTACCCGATTAACTTTAGGTTAGTTTTTACTTTCTCTACACGTGCTATATACATAGTGTATAGAGAAGGTATTGCATTCCATCCAAAAAGTCGACATCGAGATTTCACCGGAAATAGACTATTAGGGTCTCTTGTACGTAAAAAAAATATTTTAAGAAAAAAGGTCAGTGTGTGTGTGTGTCTGTGTCTGAACGAAAAGTCGGTAAAATACCAAACTTGGTATATAAGTTTAGTATCTTCCAAGGATGCGACACGAAGATTTTGAGAAAAGCCCCCGCACCCCAAAGCATCCTGTACATGGAAAAACTTTCGAAAATTGTGATTTCCTCAAAAATGGCTCTAACGATTTGATTAAAATACTATATATTAAAGATGTTTATACAACAAATAAAATGTATATCATGAATTTTCGGGGAATAGCCTCTGAAGATCTCTTTAATCCGAATATTTTTTTCTGAAAATGCATTACTAGTAAACCGTAAGAGATAGACAAAATCTTAACTACACGAAATATGTAGATCGCGTTGAAGCACACAATTTGTGTCATATACATTTTTTTTTTTTTTTTCGTGGAGTTGGCCATTTTTAAAATATTCCTTGTATCAGCTTTACAAAAAAGTATGCTTTTCTCAATCAGGAATTTGTCAACTCCTGCCCATACAAATGTCGCCCTCCGTGGTGTAATGGTTACCATGCTAATTTCATACACCCAAGGTCACGGGTTCAAACCCGGCGGAGGACGATGGATTTTTTCGGGTGTAAAAATCCTTCGCATGACTTCCTTCGGAAGGGAAGTAAAGCCGATGGTCCCGTGTCGTAGATTTACGGCACGTAAAGAATCTCAAGTCTAATAGAGAGGCCTCTGAGCAATTAAGCGATCTTTCACGCCCAATTTAGAATGGGACGCTGAGAACCACAGTAGTTAAAGAGCATCTATAAATAACACGCCATTTACATTTTATTTTTGTCCATACAAACAAAGGAACTTCAGTCACATATCAACCGGCTTTTTACTACCACTTTAACTTATGGTACTCCCTTATTTCGCTTCTACTTACAAGGAAGCAGGTAATAACGACTATTTCTGCTAATTTTTTCTCGATCAACATAAGTAAATAGAAGCATAAGCTTTTTAATATTAATTTGTTGCAGAGATGTACAGAAAGTCATACGAATGGAGCACATCCGATTTTTACTTTCTCTACACGTAATATGTACATAGTGTATAGGGTATTGCACTTCACCAAAAAATTCGATACCGAGATTTCACCGGAAATATATATTTTAGGATCTCCTGTATCCAAAAAAGGTATTTTCAGAAAAAAGTGTGTGTATGTGTGTGTGTCCGTGTGTCTGTGAACACGATAACTCAAAAACGAAAAGTCGGTAAAATGCTAAACTGGGTATTTAAGTTTAGTATCTTCCAGGGATGCGACACGAAGATTTTGAGAAAAATTCCCCACCCCCATCTACCCTTTACATGGAACTTTTTCGAACATTTTGATTTTCTTAAAAATGGCTCTAACGATTTTGATTAAAATGTCATATATTAAAGATATTTACCTGACAAATAAAGTGTATATCTTGAATTTTCTGAGAATAACTTCTGAAGACTACTATATTCTGGATGAATTTTACGGAATTTTGCTTAACTGCTAAACCGTAAGCGATGGACAAAAACTTACCACACAAAAAATGTAAAGCATGTTAAAATACACAATTTATGTTATATACATTTTTTTCGTGGAGTTGGTCATTTTTCAGATATTCCTTGTTTTTGGTTTCAGCTTTGAAAAACATACTTTTATCATACAGGAATTATTCAACTCCTGTTTATACAAACCAAGGAACTTCAGTCACATAGCAACTAGCTTTTAACTATCACTTTAACCTATGGTATTCCCTTATTTCCCTTCTACTTACAAGGAAGCAAGTAATAAGACTATTTCTGCTAATTTGTTCTCGATTAGCATGAAGTAAATAGAGACAAGCTTTTTAACAAAAATTTGTAGCAGAGATGCAGAGAAAGTCATGTGAATGGAATATCAGATTTTTAAATGTTGGTTCACAATAGCCCGATAACTGTAAAACGGGATTGCATATCTTTCTTTTTCTGCTTGCTTGCTTTTCAATAACCATACCGATCTCAAAGTGGAAAGTCGACTTTGCGCATTGGGATTTCGTTTGTAATCAACTGACCAGTGATATTTTTACTTTCTCTATACGTGCTATGTACATAGTGTATAGAGAATGTATTGCACTCCATCAAAAAATTCGATACCGAGATTTCACCGGAAATATATGTTTTAGGGTCCCCTGTACCCAAAAAAAAGTATTTTCAGAAAAAGGTCCGTGTGTGTGTCCGTGTGTCTGTGAACACGATAACTCAAAAACGAAAAGTCGGTAAAATACCAAACTTGGTATTTAAGTTTAGTATCTTCCAGGGATGCGATCGAAGATTTTGAGAAAAATCCCCCCACCCCAAACTACCCTTTACATGGAACTTTTTTCGAAAATTTTGATTTTCTAAAAAAATGGCTCTAACGATTTTGATTAAAATATCGTATATTAAAGATATTTACATGACAAATAAAATGCATATTTTGAACTTTCGGGGAATAGCCTCTGAAGACTACTTTATTCTCGGTCAATTTTACGGAATTTTGCATAACTGCTAAACCGTAAGAGATGGACAAAAACTTACCACACAACAAATGTAGAGCACCTTAAAACACAGAATTTATGTTATATACATTTTTTTCGTGGAGTTGATTGTTTTTGGGATATTGCTTGTTTTTTTTTTTTTTTTTTTTTTTTTTTTCCAGCTATAAAGACATACTTTTCTCGTACAGGACTTTGTGAACTCGTGTCCATACATACAAACAAAGGAACTTCAGTCGCAGAGCAACCAGCTTTTGACTATAACTTTAACCTATGATACTCCCTTATTTCGCTTCTACTAACAAGGAAGCAAGTAGCAAGACTATTTATGCTAATTTTCGCTCCATTGGATGAAGTAAATAGAATAATTTGTTGCAGTGATATAGAGAAAGTCATGTGAATTGAACACATCAGATTTTTTCTCCTGCCTCCAATTCAGCCAATATAATGCGGATAAGCCAGTCAAAATTCGAAAGAAGACTCTTTCATGTCACAGCCGCCTATAATAACCTCTACAACGAAAAGTCTAATATGCACAATATGGATATGCCGTGCCCGAGAACGAAAAAGTTGAAATTTGGCCAGCCTTTGTTTGCCGTTTCCGACACACGGGATAGCTTCCCTCCCATTAAAATACATGTATTTCAACTTTATTGTTCTCGTTCTGGTTACACTTCTCAGTGACCAGCCTTAAGAAGCGCAGCATTGCGAAGATTAACGCACTGGTTTTTATGTGTACCGGTTAGCAACCAAGGTCCGACCTTTTTTTTTCTTTCTTTCCATCTTTCTTTCTTTTCTTTTTTTTTCTGCGTGAAATGCCAAGGACGCCTACAAACGTTCTTAAGAGAGATATTGTATTTTAGTAATCTTGAAGTTACATCTGCAGCCACATTAGCTTGTTTCAGAACAAGAGGCTCCTTTGTAATAAGTTTTTCAGATACATTTCGATAGTTCCAAATAGTACCACTGTATACTTAGACACTTAAGTTCGAAAACTCATTTGAATGTAGTGAAAGGACCCAAAATTAGTGAACCATTTCAATAAGGTCCAAAGCCAAAGATAAATACATTCCTTGTACTCCACACCCTTCAAATAAGTTAATATCTGCTACGGAGTCCAAACCCTTGAATTAAGGTCAACGAGTTCATATGCTGTTCTTGGGATTCCAAGTTCATTTACCGATCTTGTCATATGGGAACTTTATTCTGGTTAGAAGCCGTTCTCCTGCATGGAGAGAAATGATTCAACAGGTATGTATTTTGATGCGATTATGTAACTCAAACAGAAACATTAATTTGGTGACTCGGTAGCCGCTGGGAATCTGTTCGCTTCGACCAAGATTTAGGATTATTTACTTACTCTAGCACGTATGTATAATGCACATTTTTGGTAGAGAAGGTATTGTATTCGATACCGCGATACTTGTTTTGAGGACCCTACATCCATAAAATACTTTTTTGGAAAAGCCCCGCGCGCGCACGTGTGTGTGGGCAGCATTAGTCAAAACTAAAAGTCCGTTTAATAACAAGCTTGTCATTTTGAGTTGGTATCTCCCAAGGATGCTACACATAGATTTTCAAGAAAATCCGCTCCAATCCAAACTCCCTTTAAATGGAAAAATTTTCGAAAAAATTGATTTTCTAAAAGAAAAAAATGTAATTGTATTAAAATACCAAATATTAATGATATTTCCATGACAAATAAAATGTATATCTTGATTTTCCTGGCAATATTCTCTGAAGTGCTCTTCATTCTGAGTGACCTTTGTATAATTGGTAAACTGTTAGAGATAGACAAAAACTTATTGTAGAAAAAAATGTAGATCTCGTGAAAATACATAATTATGTCCTTTACATTTTTGTTGTGAAGCAAACCATTTTTGAGACATTCCTTGTTATTGGTTTCTGTAAAATACTAATATTTTTCTCAGAGAGGAAATCATTCGTTTTACTTTTGATATACACCTGGCATGTAAAGAAGCGAATTTCAATGACAATCGCATAGCGACAGCTTTTAAAACACTTGACTATGACTTTAGTCCAGTGTATTCCCTAATTTCCCTTCTACTTATAAGTAACTAAGTAATAAGACGGTTGTGCTAATGTTTATCTCGGTAAGCATGAAATAGAAAAAAGAATAATCGTTTGTAAGAAGTTTATTTTTAGAGCAGGTAGAGAAAGTCATTTGAATGGAAGACACGCATATATTCGTGTAACGCCTTAATTGTTACCGCAGATGTGTGTTTTGTCGTTCCCACAATAAAATTTAGTGTGTTGAAAGATCCATGTTTGTATAATTGTCTGATTGTATGTTTCAGAATCATTAACAACTTAACTTTGAATATGCTTAAGTATTTGTTTTAAACAAATTTGTTAAATATTCGTTCATTTTCCCAGAAGGATAAAAAGGCGCTCTTTTCGTAATGCTTAAAATTTGGAGCTTTTGAAATGTCATATACCTGCCTATTTTTGTTATAATTTAAACTTAAACCGAAAAACTTGCCTCATATAAATGTGCAGAGTAACAATTTTTAAGAAGACAAATGTATACCTCTGTGCAGTTTATTCTTCTCCGTAATCATATAAATACAAAACCAACTACATAATTCTGAGTTAGATGTGAACTGTAGTTATGTTTAAATATGACATAGTTATTGTTTCCACAATGAATTTAATTGCAGTTTAACCTCTAACAAATTTGCCCATTTTACGAGCTATGAGCAACGGACTACTTCTGGAAGTAAGTTTCCAGTCTTTGTAAAAAAGACATCATCGATAACCAGCTCAGATTTGCTTATGTTGTTTTTCATTATAGCGAGAATTTTAGAAATGACTCCTTGAAGTTAAAAGAAAATTTCATTTCCAGCTTGACTATAAGTTCATTATCTCCCCATTTCTTTATTCTTATTAAAAAATACCACTTTCATTTAATCCCCCATTAGAAACGTAAGTAAATAATCAGAGTTGCAAATTGCAATCCTTAAGGGCGAAAATATTTGGAGTTTAAGAGTGAAAATTTGTTGCCTGTTGGTTTAGAACGTTTTTATGACCATTATTTAAAACTTGTAAAAAGGACGCATTTTCATTTTATACTATCCAAAATGTAGTTCGATGATGATACTATTTATGAAATCCAAGGCCTAGGATAGGTTACAGTTATCACTAAGTGCAAACCTTTCCTTGTCCGCCTCTAATTCAAATGATTGCTAAGGCTGTAAAAGACAGCTAATGGTTGAAAGCCTTCTTGCTTGCAATTAGACTCTTAAAAGATCGTACTCGTGTGCTTCCATCAGACGAGTCATTAATTAGAATGTCCACCTTAGTTTAGTATGGGCAGCAGCATCTTGCCTCTCACGTAACATTCCCAGATTTGAATATCATTCAATTAAGCTACCTCGTGGAGGCTTCTGGAATTTTTCTTCAGTAGTTACAATGAATATCACATAGATTCGACTGTTCAGGTTCCATATTTGATATGTGTTCAATACATTTTGTGGAGCATATATCTGTATCGTAATTTTTCAACAAACTATTTGGAAAATTAAGTGACTGTGTAAAAATAAACTTGTAAGTTTTTCTCTGATTACGCCACTGCTTTGTGTTTTAAAGAAAATGAAAGCGCAACAATTGCAGAAATTGTGATGACAAAGCACTTCGGATTTGCGGAAGTTTCCCAGGGTCATGGAATTGTAGGTATGATTGGATCGTGGACACCGTGATTACACGGATTATGTGAAAACTAAGCCTTTAAGGTTCTTTCTTTTCACAAACAATGAAATAGCTTCAAAACAATATTATTTCCGTGTGCAGAGTGGGATGGTTGAGAAGAGAACGAACCTGAAGGTGTTTCGCATTCGGGCTCAAACCTGTATACCGGTGAATTTGGTTAATTGCTCCCCTCCCCAGTTCCAGTCATTTGTCATAGAAATGTCGGATTGGATATCCAGTATCATAACCCAAAGTTCTCCCTACAGAAGAAAAGAATTGAAAATTAGATAACCGAGAAGACTACTACGCATTTAAGATCATCTATCAACACGTTAATAAAGCAGACTGTACAGGTCATCTATCCAACATCTCATCTAATACCATAAAGTCAAGAACACCCAGCATTTCAACGATTCTAAAATCCATATTTCGTGTGTGTGTGTGTGTGTGTGTGTGTGTGAGATATCGATAATAAATAGAGAAGTATTATATTTCACTCAAAAATTGTATGTGTATCGAGAATTCACTAAAATACATGTATTGCGATCTCCTAAAGGAAAAAAAAAAAGTGCGTGTGCGTGCATGCGAGTGCGTGAGTAAGAGTAATATGCTAACTACAAAACAATGCTGTGTAAGTACTTATATTAACCCAGGTATATAAATTTAACAGTTTCCAAGCACAGAGGAAGAAGAAAGAAGTTTTTGAAAAAGTTTCAAGTTCCCGCGCCTCAAACTAGACTGTATGAAATTTGTTTTGTGAGTGTTTATTTTTTCAAATGACGATTTTGATTAAAATACTATGTGTTTAAGATGTTCACATTAAACCTAATAAAATTTGGTATATCTGGTAATTTCTACAAATAGCGGAGTCTCCTTTTTAATTAATTTTGCATAATTTTAAGGAATACAAGTTTACTATAACTCCCCCCAAAAATGCAGATCTCTTTAATAATTTGTCGTAGGAATTTGGCCACCACGTTAGGGCGACATTATGCCGTAGTTTTATTGTTGAGTGTCACGTTGGCGCACCAATATGTCGAGGTTTCATTGTTCCCACGTTAGGATGCTAATATGCCGCAGTTTTACTTCTGGTATCACGTTGTTGCGACAATATGACGCTATCGGGTGAATCTACTTGGAGTTGGTCGAGGGTTAAGGCTCGTGAAATTCTCTACATTAAGAGCACATACCTTGTAGATTCCCTTCGGTGCGCTGGCTAGGCTCGTTCTTGTAGACCATGAGTTGTCTCTTGCTCAGGGGGAAAAGAATGACAAAGGTGTGTAACACTTTTGGTAGACTCAAATAAAAGAGAAATTTCACTTAATTTCACTGGTGATTTCTTATTGATGATCTGTGGTTGGATTGAGGCACTAACCCTGCGATTGACTCCCGACATGACTGATCGCGAACTTGATGATATAATTTTGTTTAAGTGCTAGTTCCACTTTTACTGAGTTATTATATTTTTACACTCGTCACTGTAATCTTGAGTTTCACGGTCCGTATAACAGTTACGGTAATAATTGTCAGTCAGATTATTATATAACACTCCGATTTCCTTCACTAGATGCCTCGTGATTTCTTAGACTGTGTCTCGTCACATTTCTTATACTCTGGATTTGTATGTGTGTCCGATTTCTTATACGCGGTTTCCTACCTTGTGAGACTGATTTCTTGTAAGCGGTTTCCTACATTGAGAGTTACATTGGGTGTCCGATTTCTTATACCTGTGAACCCAATTTCTTGCACGCACATCATTTATATACTAAAAGGCCCGAGTATTGCCCTCCTTTTTGATTGGCTGGAAACAGGCGCTTAAAGCAGCGTTGTCACGTGACTGTCGGGGATTTTTCTTTATTTTCCACCCACGTGACCTTTCTCTACAAAGAGAAATTCTCTCTTTGTAAAATATAAGGGGTGAGCCTTTCTTCCTCCCAAGGGTTGTTACTTGGGTCCCTAATGCTCTAAAATTCTTGTTATTTTGAACAAAGCACGTAGCCTTGAAGAATATAATGCGAGCTTCTACACCCTACGGTTCTGCGTTCTACTGAGCAGATATTTCTTATATTAAATATGTACAAACTAATGATTAAATTAATAATATATGCGTCGTGCTAAAATACTGTCGCAAATTGCAGAACTCTAAAATAATTTAACACATAGTTGCAGTTAAATTATTTTTGCAGCATTAACCATTTCCAAAACATCATTGCTATTGATCTGATGTTCCCAGTATTTTTATCATGCAAGTTTTGAAGTGCTAAGACGCCAATATTTTGTTTCTCATGTTCTAATGGAAAGAGTATGGATGGAGTGCTAGCAAAATAATTATTTTAGTGTAACGTATTATTGATTTGACTGTCGCTTCAGTCTCCTATACCCTCTTTGTACTCAAGTGCAATGAAACTATTAATTGTTGTTTCGATTAACATGCAGCAGGTGACAAATAAGCTTGTATAAGCTCATTCCTTAGAAGAGAGATAAAAAGCAAACGTATTTACAAGTGTCCACATATGAAGCGCTCACAAACCACAGAATCAGACATTTAGAAATAAATAGCAGACATGTTACTGACCTCATTCTTACAGTTTTTAATTGAATTAAAAGTATATGTTTCCAGACCAGGGAACAGTTTAGATATTAGGATAAGGGATTGTAAAGTTGGTTAGATTTTGAAAGTTTATAGGATCTTATATAGTTTGCCATGTTCCATAGCGTAAGTTCGCAAGGTTTTATCCATTTGTTTGCAAAGAGTTGAAAATAAGGGCAGGAATGTATTTGTGAAAATTGGGAGAAACGGGGTTTAAAGCGATAACATTGAGAATTTAAACCTACTACATTGATTTTTGCCGGTCTTAAGACGTAATTATTCAATATTTTGTCCAGATACGAATAGCTATTTTACTTTCTCTCTCATATCTAGTTGGAAGAGGAAGTATTTGCGTTCCATTTAAAAGTTTGATATGGAGATTTCACCAAAAACTTGTGTTTTGAGACTCCTGAATAAAAACGTTATTAGAAAATTTTAAGGTGTGAAAAGGCATAACTCAAAACTGAAATTTTGAATTACTAAAACTGCCTTCCAAAGGTGGCGTACAATTTGCATGGATCCCGCCAAATTTTCCTTTACTTTCTTTTTTTAATTATATGTTTTCTCAAAAATTGCAGTAACGATTTTGATTTATATGTGTTATGTTTAAGATATTTAAATTACATAAAAATGTATATTTTGACTTTTCTGGGAATATGCAATGAAGTGTTCTTCCTTCGGAAGGAAGTTTATATATCTGGCAAACTATGCGATAAAAACAATGCACTTCACAAAATATGTAGATATCTTTAAAACACAATTTTTTTCAAATGACTTTTTTGTGACATCAGCCATTTCCAAGCTATGCATTATTATTCATGTGAATATTTCAATATTCTTTTTTAAAGTTTTGTGGCTATTCAGTTGTTTCTCGTAATGTCGAAAGAGTATAGAAGTTAAAGGCCAGCTGTAGCGACCTGTTTCTAACCGTCTATCAATTTGGTTTCCTCTACCCGCTTTTTAGCTACAATGAAATATGTAAGAAACTATTTTTGCAAAGGTATATTGATTAATATGAAGAGAATACGAAAAATAAGCTTTGAGAGAATAATCTGCACACATATAAACACTTGCTTGTTTATTTGAAATCTCTGCCTCAGCTGGAAATCTAACCAATATCTGGGTAGGTTGGGAAACCGAACGCTGACTACTCGATTACGGAGACAGTAAATGAAAATTTTGTTTTGATAATGTATTTTATATGAAGTTTGAAAGCTTTAAAAGTTTTAAGCATATACCTATAAAGCTTTTTGAATTTAAATTATCATTAATACCAAAGTTAAAATGGGAATCTGATATGTTACACTCGCGTGACTTTCTCTAGCTGTTGTACAAATAAACTTCTTACAAAAGATGATTCTTTTTTCTACGCCAGCTAATCAAGATAAGCGTTTTCAGAATGTTTTTATTACTTGGTTCCTTATAAGCAGAAGGGAACTAAAGGAAAGCACTATGCTAGAACGATAGTCAAATGACTATCTCTAGCTGTTCTGCAAATATACTTCTTACAAAAGATTATTCTTTTTTCTACACCATGGTAATCAAGGTAAGCATAAGCAAAATGTTCTTATTACCTGATTCCTTAAAAATAGAAGGGGACTAAAGGAATGCACTGTGCTAAAACGACAGTCAAAAGTTCTAAAAGACGTCAGTATACCCTTGTCATTGAAATTCGTTTCTTTGCTGGGCCAGGAGTGAAACAAAAGAAACACAGGTTAAATTCTGTCTGACAAAGGTATAAGTATTTTAAAAATGAAACCAGTAATCGGGAATATCTCGGAAACGTTTATCTCCACAATAAAAAAGTAGAGAGGATAAATTGTGTGCTTTGACAAATCTACATTTTTGTGTAGTAAATTTATGTCTGTCTCTCATGGTTAACCAGGCATGCAAAAGACAATCAGAATGAAGAGGACTTCTGAGGCTATTCCCAGGAAATTCGAAATATACATTTTGTTTGTCATGCAAATATTTTATATGTGATATTTTAATACAAATTTAGAGCCATTTTTGAGAAGTTAAAAAATTTCGAAAGTTTTTCCTTGTAAAGAGTAGTTTGGAGTGAGGGGATTTTCTTGAAAATCTTCGTCTAGCATTCTCGGGAAATACTGAACTAAAATACCAAGTTCGGTATTTATAGGACTTTTCGTTTTTTGAGTTATGCTGTCCACACATATACACCCACACACATTTCTTAGTCTAAAATTGATTTAAATTCTTTATATATAATAATAATAATAACAACAATAAAATTCAGGGGGTATAAAAACATATTTCCGGTAAAATCTCAGTATCAAATTTTTGGATGGAATAGAATATATATTTTTGTTGGAAGATAGCAAAGGAATGAAGGAGAGTAAATTAATTTCTAGACCTATTCATGCTCCCATTCATGAATTGGCACATAGTGAAATTAATACACCTCTAATTAAGGTTCTTAAAAAGAGGATTTTTGTTGAATTATTGGGCATTAGAAAAGAGAGATTAACTCTGTCTTCTATATCTCTATGTACGTTGTAGAAAGCAAAAATGTTGCAATTGAATATTTTTACAATATTCTGTGTAGTTTCATTCCTCTCTGTTGAATAAAAGTGTCCTAACATGATTTACTAGCTTTACTTTCTTAATTTCAGTGTTAAGAATTGTTCACTATGGCTGTTAACAGTTTCCTGTAACTATTACATGCAGTTGTCTGCTAAAGAGTGTTTTCAAGGTGCGAGCTTGGCAGTTGCAGGGTTCAAATATTGTATTTTAAATGCATTTAAACTTTGATTTCATATAACAAAATTACTAGAACATATAAGCGCCCGATTGCCAAATTAAAATAATTGAAACTATGATTGTTCAGAATTGCATCGGCAATTGTACCTTATAATATAGGACAACGACGTCTGTAGTGGACCGAGATGAGGGACGCAGCGGCCGGGCGGAAGGCCAAGGTTCTGCGTGAGCAGTCGTGCCATGGAGTTAATAAGACAACATTTACCTGATAATATAGGATAACTGGAGGATTACTGCACGGAGAACTGTTTCTGCAGCAGATTTGTAATTTTTTCTTCTTTGTAGATATATATTTTTTTTAGCTTAAAATTACTCGACGTTCGTCTTCTCAGGATAAGGGAAAACACCGAAAAACCCCTTATCCCGGTAACTCACCTTAAGCGAGATCTCGGACATTCTTGCTGTCCAAAATGGGGGCGGAGACCGAGCGGGATGGTTAAGGCGGTTTCATTTGTGGCCTGCAACCTGGATGTGGCGGATTCGTTTCCTGTGTTCGGCCTACATGGGTTTATTCGTGGGGGTAGAATGGTGACAAATGCTGAATAAGTTTCTCCATTGTTATTTCATTCATCCGTCCCCGTTGATTTCTTTCAGTGTCGACGATGATGCTCGGTGCGCCATAACAGGGAGAAGGATGTTAAAAACGATTATCTCCGTCCACCGACTTCGGCTGGTTGCCGGGATGAGGGCGGTTTCTGGACCCTATTTAGGGCGGAGATACCCATCTGTCTACCGACTGTCGGGGTGCTTCAATCTGGAAACTATAGATGTACTATATTCTGTCACTGTTGTGCTAACACGTCTGGTTCCCGTCGCCCGGTGTACTCTCTCTCCCCGTCCCTCCTTCCCGAGAGCGCCTCATCCTGGGGGATAAGGTACAATAACCCAGGTTCGGTTCTGAGTCCCCTCCAACCATATACTATCTTGTCCTATCCTATGGGGGTGGGGATGCACTATGTTCCATTCCTGGTGGAAGCAATTTATCTCGGAGTTTTTTGTTTGTTTTTTCCGATTATCCTTGGTGTCTTCATCATCAGCATTGCTTCCGATGCTCTAAATGCAAAAGCACACGTTAAGCAAACAAAAATTGTAAATATGATGTACCTAGTTCTAACGCTTAAAAAACAGGAAATATGTTACATGCAGGTGGACCCTTACTGGTTGCTTGATAAATCAAGACAGTTCCGAGTTAACATGCCTGCCAAGGTTTCCCAACCAGTTAACTATCGTCTGATATCTAAAGCTATATTCGCTGCTGACGTCATTGGTGCAGTTGTTTTGCTTTACTCTGAATGTGTTGGACTTTTCATGTTTAACATTCTGCTCAGTTTTACCTCCTCCTTGCTGAGCCGTGCTTGCAATGTTCTATCAGATCCTGGTTAAAGCAGAAAAGCTGCTTCTCACATTACATTGTTTTGCTCAGTTGCCATTCGCGGTTGACCTGAAAAGTCAAAAGACCCTTTCACAAATGCGTATCGTTATGGAGCGCTGTCTTAATTCCTTGGTCTGCAATGAAGTTTAATTTCTTCTCTGGTGAGGTCAGCTATCCACTGAACCATATGTGCTTACGGATTTTGCCGTAGTACCTGGCTTCTATTTTGTGTAGGATAAGATTTTGGATATTGCTATTACGCAATAAATGCGCTGTGTTTATGCAGGCGGGATGTGAATAAATGCAAGTATCGGCGTTTTAGCACGATGTGATCCAATATTTGCAGTTTTTTCGCTATTTTCTAAAGTTATGTTTTAAGATTGCTATTATTCCCTTTCTCAGACCTTCGGTGATTGTTTACATAGGAGCTCATAAGGTTGACCTTCCTGCCTTCTGCCATGCTCGACTTTATAGGTAGTGTGATGTGAGGGAAGAATATTGATCGTACTGAAACTTTAATCTGAGTAACCATACGTTTTGTTTTCATTAAATGATTAAGATTTACAATGTGTTCAGGATTTCGTTTAAAAATATTTAACACAATGATATCAAGCTTTATTTAAATGTAGTTTTACTGGACAAATACATAAGCTAGTTGTTCTTTAAACTGCAAAATCACCCTCGTTGCTCTTACAAAGGTAACAAATTAAAATTAAACCTCAAAATGTACCCAAAATATACTTCAATTCGGAAATTAAGAGAACCTGTGTCACAGATCCTGATACACAGCAGAGAAGATGACGATTTAGAAATCGACGATGATACAGTTCCTTGAAGCATTGGATTACATAGCATAAATTGAATGAGTACCGGCATATTCAGTATATATGTAAAGGAATGTTTGCGACCGAATCGGTCCATCGTTTTCTCACGGTGAGTCAGGTGAGTGCAGGTCAGCGGTGTGCGAGTTGTGCTTAACACAGCTGGCCGTTTCACGATGTATTTAAGCACAAGGCAGACATAACTCAGGCCGTTTAAAACGCATTAAACTATTAAGTTTATGCTTTATTTATGATAAACGATATGGGTAAGCGGACAAAATGACACTTATTTGTTATATCATTGTTTTCTACTAAATATCAAATTACATGTACTTATTCACCTCCCATCATGTATATATGTGTTCCTTAATTACTTCCACTTCATGACGTTGTATCTCTTTGGCTTTCTTCTTCATTATGTCTGCATGTCGCACCGACAACGTGGTTTGTATGGTTTATTATAGGGTTCAAAGACGGTACCCATTTTAGTCGCTTACGGATTATAGGTACGTAGTGCACAAATTAATTTGAACCAGGATCTTCGACTGCTGCTATGACCAGGAATTAACCTGGCCTGATGCCAATGCAACATTTCATTCTCCATTTTACTTGATTTTTTCCCCCAGTGAACCATAAGGCGTCCTTAGATGTATTTTAGATAGCATTCCAAAATGGTGTAATGCAGTTGCGATACCAGTGACACGAAAAAGTCGAATATTTCAAATTCCTCAATTCAGTGTGATGTCCTAAATCTCATGTGAGCGAGTATACGAAGACTGCAGCTGAGAAAGTGTTAATTGAGTTTTGACATGACCTCCCAGGTCCCGCTTAAAATAGCATAGCATATATTAAACAGGGAACGGCAGAAAATATGCATATAACAATGTTAAAGCAGATTAAACTACCATAGGTATATTTATAGCAACATAAGATCTGAATAAAAATGTGCCATTCTTTTTCATCTTATGGTTTGAATCCTTCGTCCGCTGTTCCGTTGCGTTGAGTTTCTATTCAGTGCTTTTTAAATGATTACAAATGTTTGTTTTATCACTGGCATCGTAAATATACAAATAAACAACACTAACCAACATCAAAAATAACATTGAGTGTGTGCGCAAGCAGTTAATATTTATTGGAATATGGATTAGGAGGTTGAGTATTAACTGCATACAATGCCAAGTGTGTGTTGGAATTTAGGATTGGGGCAAAAGAACATTATCAATTGTTGTAACAACATAACCGCATGAATTTGAGCATCTCGTATTTTTTCGTTGACTCTCCCTCTTGCTCCTCCAACCACTCTACTGCTCGCTGGTTAACCCGGTTTCGGTTAAGCCAAACCTAATCAAGTACTCAGAAGAAATGAGTACACTTCCTGAAAATAAATAAATATGTATACATGTCATATGTAATGTGCTAAGAGTTAACGCATCATTAATATAAATTGCTTTTTCAACATTATTAGGGTATGCTTATCAACTCTCCATAAATGTTCTTATACGACAAATCCCTGACGAGTATTTTCTTCTCCGTTGTTATACTTAAATAACAGAAGAAAATGTCAGCTACAATAAAGTGAATGAAAATATTACCAGATTGTGTCTGATTTAAATAATCGCATTGTATTAACCTGAAGCGGTGACCAGGAGATGCGAAAAGTTGCTTAAAGGGAATTTTACCTAACATTAAATGTTACGGTCTGAAGGTTAAGATAGTCGATGCATCTCAACAGAATCAGACATTATGAACGAAGAATTCCTGAACATTTTTTGGAGTCTACAAAAAGCTCAATTTTACATTTTTAGTTTCGTCACTTTAAAATGTTGGCCTTCTTTACGTTTATGCTTGACTTCATATACCACGGCAAATTCTAGTTTTTTTTTTTTTTTTTTTTTTTTTTTTTTTTTTTTTTTTTTTTTTTTTTGTGTTAATGTTCTTAGTAAAGGTTTGTTCATATTTGTGGCATATGTTGTCCGTAGGATTGCTTTCGAAATGTTGAGAAGAACACCGATGTAGCTAACAAACATTCATTGAAAAAAGTATCAGTCACTCGCGATCTAATGTACAAATAGATGTAAGATGGCAGGTCATGATTCCATAAGTTAAGTAAAAGCATTTTATATATATTAGCAGTTCTGATAATCTGTTTCACATTTTCATTCATCGCATTCTGAAAACATGTTCAGTTAAACGCCACACTTATTAAAAAAAGAGTTGGAGAAATAAGCTGATATCCAAAAGGTTCGAGTCGCAACTTTACTGATATCAACTTGACCATGTCCACAGATTTACAGATCACCAAATAAGTCAGTTCCAAAATCTGACTAGGAGTAATGAGTAATGCATGCTGCGAAATTCTCACTTACAGGGCGGTTCAATAAGTACCGAGGTTAGGAATGATGTCCTTTTTTTTTCTTTTTTTTTTTTCAAAAAATTATTTATTTATCACAATCCCTTTTAGGGATATACAACGCTACTGCTAGTTTAAAAACTTTCCAAAATTGGAATTGCCAAGCTCAGCAAAATAGTCTGTCTCAATAAGGAAATCGTAGAGAGCCAGGTCGGAGAGTGCGTCAGAAATTCATAACGCAATTCATGCTATTTGGTAGTGACAATTCCAGGTGAATGTGCTGGTGCGTTCTACGCCAAATGCGATCCTGTCGTCAACTTCTTGTCGAATCGGACCAATAATTGAGGTATTGTTCAGTAATCATTTTTCATTTTGTTGAGAAGTCATGAAGGGTATCATGGTATGATACCCTTCACACTCCAAAAAAAATTGCCATCGTATTTCCGGCCGATGGGAACGTCTTTCTTTTTTGGAGCAGATTCACGAATCAACCCATGGTTTTGATTGTTGGTTTCTAGGTCTCGTCGATAACTCATAAAGTTGAAAACTGCACCCGCTTGATGTTAACTGCGAGTCATCGCGGTACCCATCGGACTGACAACTTTTCATCTCCATCTTGTCATACAAAATGTGAATTGCCGTTCCTGTCGACACATTTATGGCCTGTGCCACTTCGCGAACTTCCATATCCTTGTCTGTATCACTGATTTCCTTGGTAACTCATTTGTCAGGCGTCCTGGGCGCTCTTCATTCAAAACGGATATTCGACTACGTTTAAAGTCGTTGAACTAATGCCTGGCTGTTGTCACAGATGCCGAAAAGTACCTATAAACAGCATACAATTTCGAATTTATCTTCTCCATCCAAAAGTAAAGGGTGGCTCATCGAACAATAGTAGTTTTTGCCATTTTAGCGAAAACACGTTGAACGACTAAGTGAAATTACCTGTCAAATCAACCTATGAATCAGTACTTTGGTTTGGCGACAGATGACAGTACACGATAACTTCAGTTTGCCTTAGTAACACCATCTACTTTGAAACACGGTTACTTATTGAACCACCCTCGTATATTATAAAAAATAACCATTTTGTGGAAAATGTGCGTAACTTTTTAAAATTTCTTTTCATCACAGACCTATGTGATTTAAGGCTTCTTTAATACAAATGGTGCTTGTCAGAAAAATGTAAGCATTTCATTTTAAAGTGCAAATTAATGTTGACATTTTGGCAATATAAAATAATTAATCCCGCTCTGGGATTTAAAGCTATCTAATATTCATCCTTAGAGCTTAGAAAAAAGAAAGAAAAAAAAAACTGAATCGAATGGAAACCTTGATAAGGCAGCCTTAAATGTGAGAGGGACATTACATTGCTAAAAGTGTCAATGCAAACAGCGGAAAAGGTACATGAGTTCGCTTTTGTTATTAGCACTTCAAATTATAAATTTACCACACATTTTAAGAAAGTGTTTACATGTAATGGTTGTTGCTTTTGCATTATAGTATTGGTGGACATAATAAAACAAGGTAAATGCAACTTTTTGTTTCAATCATCTAGATTGGCCACATAGCGCAGTAAGTATAGCTCTTCCCTATTTTGTGAGAGGTTTGGATTCGATTTCGGTAAGGCTCGAGGAATTTTTGTAACCAAGGAGGTTCCTCGTTTTGTCCGGTATCTGGTGCGTGAAAGCACGCGAGTGTATGTAACCAGTTGTTTAATATTAATTTGTCGATATAAACTAAACCATATCTCAGTATTGCCACTTGACAAAAAGCATATGCACAGAATATAATAATGAATATTGAATTGACACAACTGAATGGTACTTGGAGGCACCACAAAGTCAATAAGCATAATAAAAAATAGTTTAGAAAGAATTTTATGGATCCAAAGCTTTACAGTAACTTGCGTGTCGTACAGAATCATGACAGCCAGCTTATTGCAGTTACTTTCTGTTTTATTGATAACCTAAACAATCTAGTACCGTTTCAATTTTGCTCACATTGATGAGAATTATAAAGTTGAGCTTAAAGCATTAATCGTGCCAGTTTGAAGTATCTGTAACAACATACAATGAAGAGATTGATCGGAGTAGATCAATAATATATCCGTATTTACTGGGTTTTTCCCCTCCCTAACAAATTGTAGATTCCTTGAGAATAATAATTGAGCCCTCATAGAGAAATTACTGCTTAGAAATACTTGCCCTTTTGACCAGAACTGAAGATTAGCTTCTTATTGAAGAAGTAAAGAGAGAGCCGAACAACGGAACTGATTCTAGTCGTGTATAATTTATATCCCCTGTCATTCTTCTACAAGAAGCATTGGAAAATAATAAGCGGTCAACGGATGAACTTCTGTGATGTAGTGGCTGACGGAGTTATGTTGCATCAGAATCTGCCTTCAGAAACGAAATTTTGAGGGTGCCGTACCTATCAAGCTGTACAACAAAGGGCAATCTCAGTAACAAATATGCTAACAGAGATACACTTCCAATCTTGTTTATCTATAGAACTATTCTCCATTTAGTGAAGTACAAATTTCCTAGGCAGATCAATCCAGATATTCACAATCTTGACACCAGAGATAAAAACAATCTTGCTATCCCAGGACATAGATTATACATTTATGAAAAAATGCCTAGTTATAAAGGAATAAAACTTTATAATACATTTTCGTTATCAATCAAGACTTGTAATTACTTAAATAAGTTTAAAATACTTCTGAAAAAAATTTATCGAAAATGTGTACTACAACATTGATGAATTTGTAAATCATTGTAAACATAATGAGACCTATCATTGTTAATTATATATTACATCTTTTACATTCCTGTCTTGTGTATTGTAGTGATGCTTATATTTGCATGCTTTTAATTTGTATTCTGCCACTGTATTTACTACTTTGCAGTATTATTTTATTTTCTATTGTACTTACTGCCACAGCTAAACTGTGTACAGACACATTATTAAGCGGAAAATAAGTAAATAAATGAAATTATAACTAAGGAAATGCACATTGTGCGCAACTCTAATAAAAAAAACCATCGAGGTAAAACTGAAGGAAATGCTACGCTTGACGCCACGGTAGTTAAACCTGGCGTGTTTGCTCTATATGAGGTCATGCATCATCTCCGTTGACCTTGGTAATCCATAAAAAGACAATGATTTAATTACATTTCTTCTTGTGTATGAATACGGATTGGGAGCGTTGTGCATGTAGCAGTGTTGGCAAGAAAGGGAAATCCCTGGTATGTGCGTGATTTTCCTACGCGAATAAAACCGGTTCCTCACCTGCGAGAGCCTTCAGTTTCAAACGTGTTCGCCAAGTATTCGGAAGCGAGTGCGGCTGGACATTTAACACCTGTGATAAAAACGTGATAATAGTGTGAAAGCGATTGTACCGTTAAAATAGTTCTTTTTGGGAAAGATTAACACGGTTGTGAATGGGAAGACAGACTTTAATGGCTCATGTAAATATTCATTTTTATTCAGTTAATACTTAATCTGTCTTTTATATTATTTGTGTGCACCCAGCAGTATTCTATAGCAAGATGAAAAAAAAAATCTAATGTGTTCCATTCACATGACTTTCTCTACCTCTCTGTTACAAAAATTATTCTTAAAAAGCTTATTCTGTTCTAGTTCATGCTAAACATAAACATTAGTAGAAATGGTCTGATATCTAGTTCCTTTCAAACACACGGGAAATAAGGGAGTACGCTAGGTTCAAGTGGTAGTCAAATCTTTTAAAAACTGGCTGCTATGTGACTGACATTCGGTTGTTTGTTTTTCTTTAACCTGCTAAGTCATATGGGATGATAAATGAAATCGGTGATCTCGGAATCCATGGAAGTTAAAGTTACTCGACATTCGTCTTCTCAGGATAAGGGCAGAATCCCGAAAAAGGGAAGAAAAGAAATCCTCATCCGGGGAACTCACCCTTAGCAAGATTCGTGAGCAGACACGCAACCTCCCCCCCCCCCCTTCTCACACTACCGTGTTGGTCAACATTCGGTTCTATTTGCATGCCAGGAGTTGACAAATTTTCATATGAGAAAAAATTAAATATTTTGAAATTGAAGCCAATAACAATGTCTCGAAATGGACTCCATAAAAAATACATGTCATAAATTATGTGTTTTAAGATCTACATTTTTTGTTTAGTTGGTTTTTTGTCCATCTCTTACGGTTTACCATTATGCAAATTCAGAATGAGGAGAGTTTCATAGAAAATTAATATATACATTTTATTTTTCATTGTTTTCAATATGCGGTATTTTGAGCCATTTTTCCAGAAAATCATGTCATTTTTTGGAGATGCTGAACTTAAATGTCAAGTTTGGTATTAACTGATTTTTCATATTTTATGTTTGAAGTCCCAACATGTCCCTTTAACAAAATGTAAACACAATGTTTTACTATTGTAATTCTGTTAATTTGCAATACATAAAAATTCACAGAAATATTCACAGTTTACTGTTTTGTTTCGAATATTCAACAATTTAGTCCCAAAAATCTCAGATTCATATGTTGTTTTGGTTTGTTTTTTAACTTCCTTTAACCAGGCAGATTAAATCTATGGTGAATGAATGAAATGAACGAAATTATACTCAAAAGAACCCATTCCAAGAACTTACAGCTACCTGACATTTGTCTTCTCAAAAGAAAAGAAATCTAATGCATGTAATTTACCATAACCGAAGTTTGAACTTAGACTTATTCAATGTGAAGTGTATAAATTGTCTGATTGTTTAAGAATATTTTGTACTACTCAGTTTGCTTGGCTCTCTGATTTTTTAACTCACTAATTAGAACCTTGACCCACCTAGGCCCCCTGCAGGCAATCTTCTTCCCCTATTCCTAGTGGTCCATCTTTCCTTCCTTAGTCTCATACTTTTCTAATCTATTTATCTTTTACTGTCCTTAAACTTTGCATGTCTATAATTTTGTTTCTTCTTTTCCTGACGTCCATTTTATGATAATTTTTCTGTCCATTTTCCCACATTATTTTTCTCCATATGTTTACTCTGTACATTCTGCAGATTTTTTTGCTTTTCCTTTCTGCCATACAATTCACCCCTCCCCCTTTAGCCTCATATCTCTTTAGTACATTGACCCCTATTATTATTCATACTAATTTTGGTCTTTTTACTGTTCTCTTTCCCATTCTCTTTTTGTTATTATAAAAAAACTTAATTTTTTCTTCTAAACTTCCACATGTTTCTTGCCTTTTATGTCTTCCATTCTCCTTCTTACTGTCTGTCAAAAGATATTTATATTTCCTTTCCTAGCATGCATAGTCCTCTGTAATAGCAAAATGATTTCACAAACATGTGATTGATGTGGCTCCTTATAATTTAATAATCTTTGGAAATATATTTTTCTTTTATATATTGTAATTTTTCTTTCACTTTCATCTAAAACACAGTCCATTTACATTTAGCATAAGAGTCAATGTGCTTTATAAGTGATTAAACTAGGCTTTAGCAGTGGGGGAATCAAATCTGTTCTAATGCAGGCAAGCAGTATAAACAGACACATTTAGAAAGGTAAATCTGGGTAGATGCACAGCTAATCTTTTGAGCTAGAATATAAAAACTTAACATTAGCTCATAGTAGTTATCATCTTGTACTCGTATATGAAGAAAACTGGTCACTTAAGTAGCAATGGCAGTTTGTAACCCAGAAATGCAAAATTTGAACCTAAAATCTAATAAAATTTGGCTTACAGGTATTAAGTTACACACACAAGAGCCTCGTTTATCTGACCATCATAAATCTGGATTAATTTTGCTTGTTTTTTCACCGTGAAAATATGTGATTCTGTTGATATGTGTTGGCACTGCAGGTGATCTATAGATCAGACACTGATAATGGTAGTTACTGTTATCAGTGTCACAGAACAACAAAACTAAACTGTACAAGCCCATGTTTCATAAGTTTCATCAGAATGACATTCCTGATAGTAATCAAAAAGCTCTCAATCTGGTCAGCATTTAGTTCTTTTCTCTTCTGCTTTCATAATGATTCATATCTGTTTATCATTCATTAACATTTTTATACGTGTATGGTTTCCATATGGATTTTCCTTAATCTGCATTAACTTTTGTCCAACCTTGTCTGAGTAAATGAGGTTCATATAAATTATTTTTTTCCATTAATTATTTTTTTTTTGTATGCATTATTATAAATATATAATTCTTTCATAGCTTTGTGTATTGAAAATGATGCCCCAATTCTTCAGCAAATTACAAAATCATTAACTATAACTTGTACTTTAATACTGAATACCTCTAAGAAACACAAACAAACAAATGAAAATAGAATAAGGATAAGGGATATTTTCAGGGTGAGGCAGTAGTTAGGTTTGAATGAAAATAGGTTTTGGTGAAAGAAATAATTGGACAGTGTGTTGCAAAAACCATCTCTTAACTTTAGGTGTGTTTTTGGTGTGTGTGTGTGTAGAAATACTCAAAATAATTGTGTAAGTAATTTGTTATTGGTTTGTGGAAAACAAATAAAAATTGATACACAGTGAGCTGCTTTCTTATGAAATAAGTTTGTTTCTGCACTAACAACAAAAACTTCTTTTTCTGAATGGTGGTTTAACGCTTAGGTTTAAGTTCACCTCCTCCAAAAAATACCCAAATCTTTAGTTATTGCATTAATGTAAGTGTTATATATATGTTACAGTTTATTAGTTTAAATATATTCATATTTTGTGATTATAATTAGCTTTCTTTTCTTTTCATTGCAGATTTATTCAGATGAATATCACTTTGCTTTGCCAATATGGCAAACCCAACTGAAAATGATACAGGTTCAAATGAGAATAAAAGAATAGTCCTCAACCGACATCTCAGTATGAATTTTGAACGTGTTCCACTCACAGCATTCCCCAAATATAAAACTGCCTCTCCAACTCTCCTTGCCAAATGGAAGCACAGGAGAGAAGGAAATTGGGAATCTAAAAATACAGTACTTACCATTACTGAGGAGTCTGAACAAAGTGATGATGACCAGTGTATCAACTGTGGCGAGTCGCCACCACCAGAAGATGACATGTTATTCAGCAGCTTGGAAAATGTAACCGAAGAAATCAGTGTGCGAATATGTAGAGAATCTTTGACAGCAGGACTTTTAGAGTACATGAAGTCAAATGGGGGAAATGTTCATCATCTTGAAAACATTGAAAATGGAAAGTTCAGTGCGGAAGATGTAGCCATCACTTTCAAGGAATGCACAAAAACTGAACGAAATATTGCATTCCTTTGGGCAGCATTTCTCAAGAAGAGGGAAATTTTGGAGAACATTTTTGGGTTGGGAGTGGATATACACTTCAGTGAACCAAATGAAGGTTTTACAGCACTTCATTTGGCAGCTTTTAGTGGATGTATTTCGTGTACACAGTTTTTAATAGCAAAGGGTGCAAATGTGAATATTGCTCCCAAATGGTTCACTCCTCTCCACAGTGCAGCTTTTGGAAACTCCTTTGAAGTTTCTAAAATTCTCTTAAAAAGTGGTGCCAAATTAGAGTCAGTAGGAAAAGTAAAAAGCAATGAATCTTTTGTTTATGGTACTGCTTTGCATTCTGCAGTAAAAGCAAATGCCATTGAATGTGTGCAGTTACTCATAGAGAAGTGTTGTGATGTAAATTCCATCGAACCTGGTGGAGTCTCCCCATTGCATGTAGCTGCTGAACTGGGCCATCATCAGTGCTTGAAGATTCTTTTAGAGCATGGTATAGAACCTAATTTGACTACTCGCAGCAAGAGAAATACTGCTTTACATCTAGCATCAGAAAATGGGTTTAGTGAGTGTGTTTCTCTGCTTTTGATGCAAGGTGCTAAAGTTGATGTTAGGAACTACAAAGGACAAGCACCATTGCATCTGGCAGCACGTGCACAGTCATTAGAGTGTGTTGAGGTTCTTCTTAATGCTGGAAAATGTGATCCAAATGTGTTAGACAGTGACGAACGTACTCCATTGCATTCTGCAATAAGGAAATCATATCTGGCTTTCGAAATAATAGAGGCATTAATTAGCTGGAGAGCAGAAGTAAATCAGAAAGATAAATATGGATATACTCCTCTTCATGTTGCAGCATTAAATGAACAGTCACAGTGTGTGGAAACATTGATTTACCATGGTGCAGATGTAACAGCTAGAACTAAAGGGGGTACAACAGCACTTAACATTATACTTCGTAAGACTCCTGTTTCTTTAGGCATTGTATATCAGAAATTTGATTCAGCATTAACTTTAAATTATCCTGAGGCTCCCAATAGAGAAGCTTGCCTAAAATTAGATTTTAGGCATCTTCTCCAACATTGTAATGTAGGCGAGATAAAATTTCTAAAAACATTTGTTGATGAAGGACAAAAGGAAATCCTGCAACATCCTTTATGTGAAGCATTTCTATATCTAAAATGGGAAAAAATTCGTAAATACTATTTTGCTAGGCTTGTGTTCTGTGGAATTTTTGTGTTATGTCTTACATGTTATGTTTTGACAGCATTAGCACACAACTGTTATAACACAGGAAAGGCAATGGCAGAAAACAGTACAGAACTAAATAATGGAACAAGAAGCGAGCTCTGTTTAAATAAATCCATGGTTGGTGCCTTTCTGAGAAGAAATCCTTTCATTATAGAAATTGAATGGTTTATTTTAGTAATTTGCACTCTGTGTGAAATGTTTCGAAAAAGTGTAGGCTTTGCTGCATATTCGTCAATGAAACAGTATCTCTGCCAGCTAGAAAATGTGATAGAATGGTTTGTGATTGCAAGTGTGTTCATTATATCATGTATTTACACAGGAAGAACATATACATGGCAGAATCACATTGGTGCATTTGCAGTTCTCTTTTCATGGGTAAATTTGATGGTAATGATTGGTCAGTTACCAGTGCTTGGCTCATATGTTGCTATGTACACTAGTGTGCAAAAAGAATTTGCCAAACTTTTTACAGCTTATGCTTGCCTTTTGATAGGTTTCACTATTAGCTTTTGTGTTATCTTCCCTGAGCTAGAGGCCTTTTCAAATCCCTTTGTTGGCTTCATTAAAGTCCTGGTCATGATGACAGGTGAACTTGAATTTCAAGATCTTTTATTGGGTGACAAAACTGAGGAGAAAGGTCCAGCTGTTTTTCTTGAAGTTAGTGCACACATTACATTTGTAATATTTTTGTTGTTTGTTACAATAATATTGATGAATCTATTAGTAGGTATTGCTGTGCATGATATTCAAGGACTTCAGAAAACTGCTGGGCTGTCAAAATTGGTTCGACAAACTAATTTAATTGCATACATTGAATCTGCTTTGTTTAACGGTTTTCTACCAGGTTATGTGATTCAATTACTTGAATGGACTGCTTTGGTTTCTCCTTCAGCTTATAAGGTTGTAATGCAAGTAAAGCCTCTTAATCCAAGAGAGTGCAGATTACCCAAACACGTAATGAGAGCAGCTTATGAAATAGCTAAGCAGAAAAAACAATTTAGGCATACAGTATCTTCTCGAGGCTCCATTAGTACAGTCACAACAGGAGTCTCCAAGGTTCCATATCAGAGAATGATTTCATTTGGGGATCAGAAACAAAATACTTTAATTACTAATTCTGATGCAGCTAATATACAAAATCTTTGCTTAGGGATTGAGGATAACACAAAAGAAATAGTACAACTGAAAATTGATGTTATGGAACTGAAGGAAATGCTAAAGCTAAATCAAATTATGATAAATCAGCTACTTGACATAGTAAATAAGAAATGTAGTGATTGTTAAAGATATCTGAAAGACTGTAATAAATTTTTATAGATATAATAAGTTATTTATGAATTTTACAGTGAAAACTTTGTATATAACGTCCATTTTTGTATTTGTATAGATTTTTTTATGGTACCTAATGCATATTGAATAGAATAGAAGTTAAAATGACTAGAAAGAACAATAATGAACAATGAATTTGTGATAGGAAAATATTGACATTAGTGCAGACAAAACACATGCCACTAATCAATTTTATAAATAAAATTGTGTCAATAAATTTAATTTTATCTTAACTTATTTAAATCTTTATTTATTTTAAATGCCTCAGTAAAAACAGTAAATGATTATATGGAGTTAAATTTCAAGTATATTTTTTGCAGCAATAGTAACTTTAGTTAATCTATAATAATGAATAGTTTGGAAAATAATCTTAGAAGTTGTAGGTAATATTTATAAAGCTTTTCATTTAAATTACTCTTTAGTTTTTGTTATAGCTTATAACAAATTTAAAGTGCAGCAATCTATTCTTCAAATTCAAAATCATCAAAATTCAGAATTTAAGTTCATGTCTATAGAGGTTCAAACAAACATGAAATGTGTTGATTGATGTTTGGAGGAATTTAGTAACAGTGACGGTCAAATTATATGTTTTATTAATTTGTTGAGTTGGTTTTTTAACACTATGTCACTTACATTGTTATTATGAGGGACTAGTTTCGAAAGCATAGACTTTCGAAACTAGTCCCTCATAATAACAATGTAAGTGACGTAGTGTTAAAAAACCAACTCAACAAATTAATAAAACATATGAAATGTGTGTTTCCATATAATGGGTAATCCCTTTACAGTCCTTTAATTTTGTATCCCCATTTTTTTGCCCAGGCCCATCTTTTCTTCCTTTTCTGTTGAGATAGCTATGCATGTCTCTCTACCCTTGCCATAGTGATATAAAAGTGATTTAACATTTGAGGTATATTTTTACTGTTAGAACCAACTGAAAAATTCAAATCCTGGCTGTTGCATTAAATGTTTCAGCTTGTTCTAATAGTGAAGTTACATATGTGGCAGGACATTAATAATAATAATAATATCACCAATGTAATATTTTTACTTTAAATTCTGATAATGCAGTCATTTATTGATTTACGAATTCTATATTGAAGGTTTCCAACGCTGATATATTTCACTCACAATGTGCAGTATTACTAAGTGCATGAAGGGTTAAGAAGAACCTGTGGTCAGATTAAGGGCATTTAAGATTGCAAATGGTAACTGTAAGAAATTCAGTCTTAAGCCTACAGGTATTCCTAAACCAGGACTTTATTTTACTTCTTAACTTTATTTCTAGCAGCATAACTAGCAGGAAAATGTCAAGCAAGAATTTTATGCACATCCTTTGTAAGCTTTAAAAAATAAAGTTAACTGTCCAGTACTATAAATAAGTGTTAAGCATTCCCTGATCATCTCATAAGTAGTTTAATCAGTTGCACGTACTGAATATTTCACTTTATTTTAGGGTATATGAAGTGTAATGGTATGCGCTACAGTAACTGACAATTTTGATGATGTTCAAGCCTTAGCTATTGAAAAGAAATTAAGAAGCAGTCACATGTTTATACATAATATAGTATCTGCAGAGCATTCTACAGTAAATAAAATATTTATGAAGGCCTGATTTTTTAGAGCCAGAAAACAATTACAAAATTCATGCAATAAATTCTCATTTTCATTAGCAAACTTAGAAACAAAATTATTACTAGCAGTAAAAGACTACATAAGGTTGTGAAACATGTAGGCATACATTTAAAAATTATTTTAACATATTATTAACAATCCTCCTGACTTAAGAGGAGAAAATAATAAAATATGTTTGGATTAGTCACAATGAAGTCAAAATATGTATAAATCAGACTTCATTATAATTGCAGACCTGAAGCCATCATCAACTTCCTTAAATGTGCTGAAGCTCTTACCTTACTAGCAAATTGGATATTGTCATTCACTAATATTAAATTCTAAATATTATATCCCAGTTATGGTTGTGTTGTACTTTGCAATAACAGACATAAAAATGCAATCACTTACATGGAAAGGAAAAGGAAAACAAATGCATGTAGTTTGTCTGCCAGCTCTTGATATCCGTAGGATGAGGTACAGAATTAATTATCATTGGATTGTCTCATTGCTGTTTATGGAGATGCTGTTGCTAAACTGAGAAATGAGTGTTGTTTTGCCCCCCCCCCCCTTCCCCTCTAAGTTGGTACCTCTTAGATGCATTATATGTTTGGTTTATAGATAGTGCTTTTACACATAGAATGTTGCATTGAAAATATTATGTGTATCTTATTGGGTTCTGTTAAACACCTTTTACAACAGTAATGTGTGCATAATTTATTTGATACAGTAATTTTCCTATATGACTGAAGAATAAGTGATTCTTGTTTCTCTGTTTACAGACTAAAAAGCCAAAACTTTCAACTGCTGTAAAGTTTTTACTAGATTTTACATGAGTATGTGAATATAAATCTATATTTTTTAAAATGTACAAATATTGCTAATAAAATATTTATTTGTAAACCCATTTTGTATTTCATAACAACCTACATACTTTCCTGCATTCTCTGTTTTACAGAAGAGTACTGGTTTTCTACATAATTCCTTTAATCAGTGTTGCATTAAATGTTTCATGTTCATTGCCAGGAATAAAAGAAGTACTAATAAATTTTTAACTCATTGGTCTACATTTGATTTGGCCCATTTTACATGTCAAGTAGTTCAGAAATAATGAAATCCTCAAGGCTGGTTCACAATGATTGAAACCGGTAACCAGAAAGGCAACAAAGTTAAAACACATGTATTATAATGTGAGTATTCTGTTTCTGTTATAGTAGTTTCTGTTTTAAATAAAAAAGAAGGGGAAAAATAACTATTGACTTACATTCACATGTCTTTCTCCACTTGCTCTTCTACAAACTATTCTTACAAGCACCTAGCTTCTTCCATCTACTTCTTCTTAATACAGATAAATCTTTATTTATTAATTTTGTTGTGTGTATAAGAACAAAACAATAAGCTAAAGCTGTAGTTAATCTTTTCAAAGACATTCACTGTATAACGGCTGTAAAATATTTAGTTTAGAAAAGTATAATGCATTTGAAAATTCAAACCAATCACAAAGGATATCTTGGAAATGGTTAATATCACGAAAGTTCTATTGGGCATAAGTTCTATACTTTGTGAAATCCTAATTTCTTATGCAGTAACAGTTTGTTTTTTATGGTTTAGTAAATATGCAAAAGTGGTTAACAATAAACTGGATTTCAGAGGCAGAACATTCAAAATATACATTTTATTTGTCATGAAAATAGCTTAAACATATTATATTTTAATTAAACGCCATTTTTGAGAAGATAAAAAATAGTGAGCAAATTTCACAAGTGGGAAGGGGGCTTCTTTGAAAGCATTGTGTCACATCCTAGGGAGGTCCTGAACTTAAGTACCAAGTTTTCTGTTTGACCAGTTTTTACTTTCTCTGCAGGTATTATGTACATAGACTTCAACAGACTTCAACTACATGGCAACTGGTTTTTAAGAGACTTGACTTTCATTTTAGCTTAGTGTATTCCTTTATTTTCCTTTTATTTTAACGGAAGCAAGTAATTAAAAAAACATCTGCTAATGTTTATCTCAATTATCATAAAGTAAAAATAAGAATATGTTTTTTAACAATAATTTGTAACAGAGATGTAGAGAAAGTCATTGAATGGAATACATCAGATTTTTTTAATTGCTTTTTGGAGGGGATTCCGAGACCTTAAAAGCATGTATTTCCAATTAAAATTTTGCCATCAAATTTGTAGGTGGAACACAATACCTCCTCTACTTACTTTAAGTTTGAACAAAGAAAAATTGTATATGTTAGGAACTTCCAATTATGGATTGGAGACAAAGTTGCAGAAAGAACACATGAACAAACAGAGAAGCAGAAGCAGAAAAATCACGGGGGCACATATTTAAATTAAATAAATTTATGTTTTTGTAGAATGAATTGATAAAATTATCTTTACAACTCAAGAGAGAACAATGAACTATTAGGTGAATAAACATATATAGCAAACTCAGTAAGAGAGCAATGGAGCAAGCAGTAAAAACAGATGACAGAAAGGGGAAAGAAGGGGAGGTGAGGAAGGACAGAATGTCAGAGCTAGGGGAGGTATAAGCCACAAAGAAGGGGGGGGGGGAGAAAGATAAAAGGTGGTGTCCAAAGGAAGAAGAAAACAGGTCAGTAGATCAGCAAGTAATCAGTACAGAGGAGCAACCCTGAAGATCAGAGGAATTTGGAAAAACAATTAACTACAGGTAAAGAGAGAGGGGCAGTCTATATAGTGCAAATGGAAAGATGAGATCACAAGGAAGGAACAAAAGGAGAACAACAGATAGAAGATTTACAAGTGGGAAAGCTGAGATAGGCCAAAGGCATACAAAAGTTGTGACATGTGCATATTATGGAATTATGGGAAGAGCAAAGAGAAAACATATGTCACAGTAGATAATTAAGCAAAGGAAAAAGTAGGAAGATCCAGATAGGAGGAAAATAGGGTAGACATTCTTGACAAATGTCTGTGAATAAAGTATGCAAAAGGGGAAAGGTGTAAGCGATTAAAGGCAGGAAAAATGTAAGAGAGATTAAGTAAAATTTCAAGAAAGGTGTAATTAGCCAGTACACGAGTAAAGCAAATAGTGGGGCAATTATAAACAGAAGCAGAAATAGATGGAAAGAGAGTCAAAAGGAATATTACATACAAAGGAATACATGGATGGCACGCGGATATCTGTAAAGTGAAATTGATGTGCAGTGACAGAAGGGGAAGGTCCCTGGTTTAAAGGGCAAATTATGTAAGATTTGCACTAAATAAACTCAAATTCATACTGTAAGTATGCAGTAGAGAAAGAATTAACTTGTTAAATCTTAAAACCAGAATAATCCTGGTTAAGGTTTATGAGGATTAGCAAAATTATGAAAAACAAAGCCATTCTCATAACCATATTAATGGTCACACAAAATGTCAGAATGCAAAACTTTGCTGTGCTGATATGACATCCTCTCTGCACTGTCACAATTTCTGTTCTGCCAATTCCCATTTACCAATATGAAACCTTCCTCTGTATTACATTTATTGATAAAAGGAAAAATATCTATTCTTCAACAAGGGTCCTACTGAAAATTATGAGCAACAATTTTTAAAAATTTTTGCCTTTTTATTTATTTATATATACACACACATGCGCATGCGCAGGTACGCATGCACAAACCAAATACATTGTCTTAATCTGTCAGACTTTTCTGCCACTTTCCAACATAGCCTCTATTTCTTTACACATTTTCCCCATCAAGTTTGAAAATATCCTTTTGATAGATTCCCATTCCAGTATCTTCAAGAGGTGCCACACCATACTGTGGCATTTTACTTCAGGTTTGTAATGCTGGAATCAGCTTTCATTTTCATCGCCTATCAGAGGCCGTGCCATGGCCGAGGGGTTAGACCACTCACCTAGATGACCCAAGTTCCATCCCAAGCGACTGCATGGGAGATTTGTGGTGGACAAAGCAGCGCAGGAGCGGGTTTTCTCCAGTTTCCCCTGCAATCATATTCCATGGTGCTCCATCTTCATTCCACTCACCTACATGGCCCAGGTTCTATTCCAAGCGATCGCATTTGAGATTTGTGGTGGACTAAGCAGCGCAGGAGCGGGTTTTCTCCAGTGCATGTGATGCTACACGTGGTAAAAGCAGGCATTAAACGCTACCCAAAGAAAAAGAAAATAAATCTTCATTCCATGTATCATCAGTGTCATCGCTTGCAGTGCTACAAGCAGTAAAAGCAGGCATTAAACACTATAAAAAATTGCCTATCACAATACTTATCAAAATATCGTCACATTAGTTCTGAAATCTCTGAGGAAAATTTTTGGGTGATGATTTTTCTCTAAATGTTGTGGTCTTTGGTCAATAAACATGGGGCACAAGCTTTTTGATAAGCTTTCAATAATTTTTTGCACTGGAGTATGACCTATTGCAAATTTTGCAGTGATCTCATTCCACAGTGGCATGTCTGTCTTATCTAATGAGCTCATCTATCCTGGGTACCTCCTTACCTGCCATTTTATGCGACGACGCCAATTCCGTCGATATGGTGCTACGCTTTGTTGCCTCTATTGGCCTCAGCAAAGACATCTGACCTGTTTCATGCGTGTGTGCAATTTTAGCCTTTTTAACTTTTTAGACTCTGACTTTTACCATATGGGACCACTTTTTGTGTGTGTGTTTTTAGTTTTTTAACCTTTTAGCCTTGGTTTTATCACCCGGGCCTTTTCTCGTGTGTGCCTTTGTAAGGGTTTTTAGCACATTTTAACTTTTCTTCTCTAGATTTGTTTTTAATGTATTTTTCCTTTTCTTAACTTCGGGCCCAAATGACCTAGTTGTCGACGGGCCCTTAAACACTACTCACTCACTCACTTGAAGGCAGTTTGAGGATGACCATTATAAGGCCCATTTGGATACTCGTGTTCCCATCTTTGAAATGTTTCATACATCCCCTAACACTGCTGGTATCCATACAAACATCTCTGTAGGCACATTGAAGTCTGAGGTGAAATTTAGCTTCAGATGTTTCCACTTTAACAAAGAATTCAATGACAGCACACTGTTAAAGGAAACATTGATTTCCACCATTTTGGAAATACTGCCTTTGGCCATGTTAATGGTGACAAAATGTTGCAACATGTGGAGTAAAGTCTATAGATTATAAACCTGCAGTTGTTTTTGTTACATTGTTGGAATTTTAATTTTAACAATAGGTTGCTCATAACTTTCAGTATGATTCGCATGTATATATGTATCCATGACAATTTTTTTTGATGATTCCAAAATTGATGCAATAATGGCAGCAGTTGCACAACCTCCAATTCTGTAACTTTTAGCTATCAAAAAATTGAAACAGATTTTTACATTTTCCTTTCAGTTTGACATATTGGACATTTATATTTTGTCTTTCTATTTAAGACTGAATGAAGAAAGATAGGAATGAAATTAAATAATTCCATGAAAGTAACAGGCCAAACACATATGTGCAAGTAAATGGGGTAGTGGTGCAGATACTTAAAAATAAATTTTCTCATTTAGAGCTAATAAAATAAACCTGTAGTAGTACAACAAAAGATGGGTCATAAGAACCTATGTGCTTGGTAATGGAGTTTGGCTTTATTTGTGGTTTTGATAAAGATTTCCTAACCATTACATTAGCTATTCCCTTAATTCTGTCCTCTACTAAAAAGCAACATTGAGGTAATATGGTCTGGATTAGTGAGGTTTTATTAAACATATTTTTCTCAGAATAAGCAGCATTCAGATTTGCTAGGGATTTAGTCAACTTTCACTGTGTGAATACAAACTTTGAAGAACCCACATTATTCATTATGTATGGCATTACACATGAAATAGTTTGATTTAATTATATTAATATGTTACTGTGATTCTAGCCAACATGAAAATGTAATCAGATTATGATTTAGCGCTCTTGGAAAACCTGGTTTTACAATTAAGTAAAATAGAATTTTGCTTTTAAGGCTCATGAAGTTAAAGAAAAATTCAATGAGTATTACTTTTCCCAGTCAATATGGACTTATACATATTGATTTCCAACACCAAACAAGTACTGATCTGCATGCTAACTTGTTTCATTTTACAAACCCTTAAATATTGACTAACACTTTATTAACACCATCAGCTGTAATCCCACACTTGTGTTCTCATTCTCCCATACTTCATGTTAGACATCCAGATTGCAGGATGCCTGTTATGGTATATCCAGTTTGAACATAGTTGAGTTTTTTATTTCCCATTTTTGTTATTCAGTGCACAAACAATTACATATGTGGGGTTTCCTGTTTCTAACTATTAAAGATTAGCATCAAATGCAAGACCCTAGAATAAAAATGTTGGTTTATCAGAAATGCACACACTGTAATTATTGACTTTTTCAGCTCTTATTTCCCCTAATTTTCACAAACATGGCTGGTACTGTGGACATAGAAGCAAAAGTGGACTATGGAGGACCATCAGGACAAGCTGGTGCCATTAGATGGGGAATTGCCTGGAGCCTAAGAAGTTTCGTTGATGAAGAAATGATTGAGAAAATGAGAATAGGTAAGATTGTAGCATATGTCATTTTTACACCTTAAAAACAGCCATATGGAATGAACAAGTAAGGAATAAATGTTAAAAATGTAAAATAATTTTTAGTAGCCACACTTTGCAACTAGTGTGTTTGGGATATTAGTAATTATTGTTGATAGCAGTATTGTTTATGTCTCAAAATAAGAACCATATTTGCTTAATTAGTTATTAGTTAAGTCTGGATTCCCATGCACTATCAAGCTTAAACACCTGCATGCATTCATGCACTATTGTACCTCCAAAAATGTACAATGAAGGGGGAAACATGCACTATCAGAATTTTATTTTCTGCTGCTATGTATTTTATTTTAAAACAAATAAAACAATGTACAGCAAATTCTGCTCACATCCTTCTGCATTCAAGGAGTGTTAAATCTTGGCTGTTCCCAGGTCTTAGTCTGTCGGCAGAGCTTTCCATGAGAATTCTTGTACTCAGGGCGCATACTCGTAGAAAGGACAACATTCTCTTTTTCTTTGAAACAAAACTCACCTTTATTGAGAACTTTTCAGTGCCAAAGTACTTTCAATTTGAACAATAGCCTTCTTTTCTTTTAGGCAAAACTACATCATCTATAATTATTAACAATTATAGTTCTGACAAGATTTATCTGTTTTCATCAAAATATTCAATTTTATTTCATGTCTTTCTCTTTCACGTAATACGTTTCCTTTCTCGCTTGGACTAGGATGTTCCAGACAATAACCTCATTAATTCCCCGGAAATTCAATTATCTTGCGCAGATTATAGCTGCTCTATTCTCCGTCACAATCTATCAGATCCAAATACAAATTCTTTTATATAATTAATCTCCTTCCCTGATGGGCATTTATTAGAAATATTATCTCTCAGACTTAATCTCTCTCCCGTGGGCAATCAGCAGGAGGAGAATTAGTGTAGGACCTCCTTCCCCGACAAAGTCAGAAGGAAAAGTGTAGTAGTTTTTAAAATTTTACTTGGTTACTGAAAAAATTTTCCATTGCTAAAACAGGTTATTGACACAAAATTAAATGCCTCATCACCATATCAAAGTCGACTGACAAGAAAACAAAAGCACAACAAAATTCTGTCTGCTCAAAAAGTAACCAAGGAGTGATAAAATAAAAACACAAAAATGACAGAAAAAGACATGTTCTTACAAAGAAGGCTATCAAAGATGAAACATGAATAAACATGGCTATTGCTCCACAATGCTAGATATTGCTTAAGTGAACTTCCCTAATACACTGCTCACATAAGCACAAAACATTCTCCAGTTAGATAAATTATGGACAAATATTTGACAAACATAACCATTTACTTAACAAAAATCCTCCACACAAGTTTCTCATTATGTGAGAAAATAGCTTTTGACAATAAATGTTTTTCACATTCATCCATATCAACCAACATTCCTTCCTACAAACAGTATATACAAATCAGTGTAAATTTACAATTTTATAAGGCCGCAAAATTTGTTTGTCACAAAGGAACCTGAAATGTACTAGCATTACTCAAGCAACATTCATAACATTCAAGCAGGGTTTCCTTGAAAAAAAATATGCAAAGTTGGGTACAATTTTTATTCTAACCTCCTGTAACATATTTTCAATCACCTGACCTGCTTGCGCTTTTGTTGCTAAGGGTATGGCTCGGCTTTTATAAGAGTAAGGCATGATATCCTTTACCTCAAACCTGCGTAAATATTTATTACATTTGCCAGGCTTGTAGCTAAACAAGTATATTGCTATCAATTAATACAGCTTTAAGTTTATTCATTTGGCAATAATTTAAATTATGGTACTTATTTAACTATTCATCAATCATATGTAACTTTGCTTCATACTCAAAATTGCTCTTGTTTGAAAATTTTCTATGGATACCTCATCTTCCATATATCTGCTTGCTTTCATATCAGTACTCATTCGTTGCATATTATACAAGGGCATGCAATCAAATTAAAATCATTATTAATACCCTCATTATATACCTTTAATATCATTATACTTATATTATTCATCATCATACTTTCTATGAAAATTTTTCTTCATAGAATTCAACATTATCCCTCTCATTATTTTATTCATTGACACTTTCTCTCTCGAGAGGAATAACAACATCATCATTTTCATATCACAACGTCATTATATGCCCCCCCCCCCCAAAGTCTATCACAGCATGCCAAGTCAACAAGAAATCACTGCTTAATATTACACTTGCAGATAATCGTGGTACTACTGGGAAAATAGTCTCACAAAACCATCTTTCATAGCTCAATTTTAATATCACCTGAAACGTTATTCTCTCTTTCTTTTTACCAATTGCAACCCTCCAAAAAAACATTATATACTGGCAAATATTCTAGTTATCCTTAATAACTAGGTTGTAAAAAGTTTCTCTTTGCATACCCAGGTATAAGCGCCAGTACCAATCCACACATTCATCACCTCTCCCATAACTTTAATTTTCACTTGAAGTGGACTTAACAAGCTTGGATTCAACATGATCCTCATCATTACTTACTGTTTCAAGGATATTAATATTACTCCATTTGATGCGATGCTTGAGGAAACTGTTAAGATAATGACAGGGAGTATCATCACTGTTGTAACTAGTTTTCTGAATAGTGTGAAATTGAATTTGGATTCTCCACAGCATTGCTTTGTGAATTTTCCACAACCTGCAAAATTTGAGCAGAACTAAGTTGTCCCGGGTTTGTGTCCCAGTTCCTCTGATGCTCATTATTTGAATTTCTACCTTCGTTCCTAAACCTATTAGTATTTTTAAAGCGAGTTCCTATCCCTCCTCTAAAGAGATAGCTTCTCCTGTTATGCAAATTATAGTATGGAGCACTCCTGGGTAAGCGATGCAAATAATTAAGTCACTGAGTCACCCATCCAACATTACCACCATTGTACTTAATTATCATCTTTGTACCTGATTTCTTTTTTAATTCTCAAAATGGTTTGTGTTGTGTACATTATTATACCTATTATTTTCAACATTTTTATAAGGATCACCATTTCTAAAGTAATTATGATAGTTGAAGGAATTGCTCCCCACAACATTATCGGTACAGGGAATTTTGTTGAATTCCTTGCCTGCTCCATGCACTTTTCTCTTCTGGTTTTGTGGGATTTCTCCTCTGATTTTGTGGGGCTGTTGATCCAAAGAGGTTTTATTTATTCACTCTCCTTTGAGTCAAACATGATTAACAGATCTATCACTGTTGCTATCTATCAAGTTTCTAATCAAATTTTTTACCCATATTTTTCATTTCTAATTTGAATTCTATTTGAGTTTGTTAATATATGTATTGTATATAATTTTTTTATGTTTTGTGAATAGAGGCTGATATTTAATTCAGAATTTATTATTTTTTTAGGGTTATTATTTTTAATAAATATTGTTTTTTGTTGTTTTTTATTTTATTTTTTTGTTGAAGAGGTTTAAGATATATTTTTGGTTATGATTAATATGATTGAAAAAAATGAAAATAATAAAAATCAATTTAAAAGTATTATTTGTGTAATAAAGGTTGGAGGATTAATGGCATTATATATTTTCCCCATCTTAGAATTTAAGCTCCCTATCTCTGACTTGACTTTGCCTATTTCTGACTTCATTTCAAACTTTACATTACTTATTTCTGACTCCACGTTTCCAAAATATATATTCATTACTGATTTTGTATCACCTATATATGATTTTACCTCAGACCTCATATTTTTTAATTTCAAATTCATTTCTGCTTTTACGCTACTTATATCTATTGTACACCTTGCATGCCTAAATTGAAGCTCATTAGCAATTCTAACATCTGGCTATCCCCATTATTTGCATTTTGCTGTTCTAAGTTCCTGGTGTCACCCTTGCCTCTCTGTGGTGGTCCATCCTCAATTTCATTATTATTTACTTACATTCATTTTTGTAGTCAATTTCCGCTTCTCAAAAACATATATTGGGAAGTCAAACAATAAGTAACAAATATACAAAGTTTTATATAATAGTTCATTTTTTTTTTTCAGGCTATCACTTTACCTCTTTTCAGTTCTAGGGTAAAGATATATTTTTTTTTTTTTTATATGCCTGTAAAAATGTTTATTTGTTAGGAACTACTTTTCACTTAAAAAATAATCACTCTCTGCTTGCTATGCGAATTTCTCGTTGTTTGAAATTCCTTGGGAGTTGTTGCAACACCTTGAAATTTGCTCTCGTGTGCAATTACTTGCTGTTTCTTTTCCTTTGCAGTTTCTCTCAAACCAGTTGCTTCCAATCTTCCTGTTTCTGTCAGTCATTCAGTTCCTTTCAAGCCCATATTGGGTGCCATGTTCAGCATGAGTGATAAAACTTGGCCGTTCCCAGGTCCTAGTCTGTCGGAGGAGCTTTCCTTGAGAACTCTTGTACTCAGGGCGTGTAAATGGTAGATAGGACAACATTTTCTTTTTCTTTGAAACAAAACTTGCCTTTATTTAGAATTTTTCAACATCAAAATAGCTTCAATTTGAATGATAATCTTCTTTTCTTTTAGTAAAACTGAATTGTCTGTAATTATTAACTATTGTAGTTCTGACAAAATTTATCTGTTATCATCAAAATATTCAATTATATTTTGTGTCTTTCTCTTTCACATAATATACTTTCTTTCTTACTGGGACTAGGATGTTCTGGACAGTAACTTCATTAATTCTCCAGAAATTCAATTATCTTGCTGAAAATTATAGCTGCTTTGTTCTCCAATTTCCATACCAGATTTAAACACAAATTATTTTATTTAATTAATCTCCTTCCCTGACAATGTATTTATAAGAAATATTATTTCTTAGACTTAATCTCCCTCAGGAGGAGAATTAATGTAGGACCTCGTTCCCTTACAAAGTCAAGGAGAAGTGCAGTGGATTTTAAAATTTTACTTGTTTATTGCAAAAATGTTCCATTGCTAAAACAGGTTATTGACACAAAATTAAAACACTTCATTGTCAAATAAAAAATTGATGAGAAAACTAAAATGCAACAAAATTCTATCTCCTCAAAAAGTAACTAAGGAGTAATAAAATAAAAACACAAAAATGACGGAAAAAGATGTGTTCTTACATAGAGGGCTATCAAAGATACAAACAAAACATGAATAAACATGGCTATTGCTCCGCAATGCTAGATATTGCTTCAAATCAGAATGGTATTTCTACTTCAAACGAACTGAGAGGTGCATACTTATGAGAAAAAATCTGAGAGTGTGATCAAATTTTGCATTTTCCCCACAATGTCTATCTTTTACTGTATTTATGACTTTCAAATCAGGATTTGAACCACATTTTCTTAAGTTTTTTCTTAGTTGCCATACTCATTTCTCTATACACAACTCCAAAGATAATTCAACATATGCTGGTGACTGCATTAGCAGTAGTCCTCTTGTAATTTTGTTATTGCAGCATGCAGTGTACTAAAGTTAGATTTTGTGTATACACGTGAATAAAAGAATAAGCCATGTCTTGAACATGAAATTCATTTAAGTCCCACACACCGCAGCACCTTGTTTAACTTTATGCAATTCAGTTGTATAACTGCTGCAAGAAGTTGTTATGCCGCATTACTATACATCTTAATTATGTCACATTAGATGTATCTTCATTGTAGCACTGTGGCAAAGCATAGAGTACTTCTGTGGTGAAGTTCACAGGTTCACTTCTTGCAAGTAGCAAACACTTTTTTTCTTCTCTTAATTATTTAATCAACACATATTAGCTACTTATTTTTGATATACTGCATTTCATATACAATGTTCAGTAAAGTTAATAATAGAGTAGTTAGAATGGCTCTTTAAGGGTGTATTCTGCTTAACTGCAATATGCTATTCACAAAACCACATGATGCATAGAGTGGTGTGCAAACACATTTAATAATGGCAGAAAGCACATTCATAAGACATAGGCATAAGGAAGTCTCTCAGTGCACTAGTTAATGTAGAAGTTTTTTCTGCTCGTGAAGCTGTAGCTCATACGGGAATCCTTCAACTACAGCACAGAGGTGGGTAAGATTATCCAGGGAAGGAATTGAATACCATTGTCCTGGTTCAGGAATAAGACATGTGTCCATTCCTAAAATGTCAATCTGGGTAGCTCAGTTGGTTAGACGTTAGCCTTCTGAAATCAACATCATGGGTTCAAACCTGGCCCAGACCAATGGTTTTTAAGTTTGCTTAAAATCTGGGGACGACTCATTTTTTTGTCCAAAGGTGTAAAGGTCCTGTTGTACATTCTTGTCATTAAATACTGCATCACATGTTTAATGCAAGCTGCATAATTGACTGCAAAACTGTCTAAAACCAGAGATTATTCAAATTAATGAAAAATATAAAACTGATGATTATGTTTCTGTATAGTTGACTATGTTTACTAAGTTAATTTGATTCCTCAGTGATCTAACTGCATCAAAATTGTCACAGTAAAACATTGCAGAATTTAACTGAGTACATCACATGGTCATTATAGGCTGTATTAGTAAAGCTAGTTATGGTAGCATGTCTTTGTATGCAGCTATGCATGCAAAAGCTTTCAAAAATACTTATAATGTGATTGTACCAGAGCATGATTTAATAAATGCAATTATTGTAAGTGCTATTCAGAAATTACGTTGTGTATTTCTTTACCTTCTTCATGGAGGGTATCAATGTATTCATTGTCATATTTCAAGCATATCATTTCAGCTACTTGGTTCAGCACATGGACAATGCATGTCACATCCTTCAGGTTTGGATAAAATATCTATCATTTTTCCAGTCTGTGTCATGTTTGGCACAGCTACACTCAGGAGCAATACAATCTTTGTTTAAATTTGTTGCCTGTAGAACTCCTAAAATATGAATAAAAATAATCAAATATTGCTACATTTAAAAACAGAATGTTTATAAATTTATGATAAATTATTAAGTATACTACTCGCACATCCCTTCTACAAAGAAGTTTGCAATCGTAGAGTGTTTAGCTTTTTGCAAAACTTTTCTGTATACAAGATGAGGTTGGCTTGGTCCATCCTCAGTTTTCCAATTTGCAACATATCGGCCTAATGAATCTATAGTTTCGTACACATAAGCTTTATGTTGGAATTTCCTAAATCATTCAAAATCTTCTCGGGCTTCTAGCCAGGTAAAAACTTGGTTTGACACCAACGTTTCGAAGAAGTGCATCTTCCTCGTCTTCAGGGTGACTGATGGTTTGAGCTTGCGGAGACTGGTATTTATAAGAGCTGGGATGAAGCTAACATCTGATTGGTTCGCGTGATATTATGGCCTGGTATTTAAGATGACTGAGACATGGGCACGGACTTCGTAGAAAACTATTTATAGCAGTTATTCGGCTAATATTTTGTGTTTGAGCACGCACCTGCTAGAAAATAAGTCTTGGAAGACCGCAGGTAGAGCATTAGGTATTAAGGCTCTTTAACATTGGTGTCCATGCTGAACTTAATTGTAGGCCAGAATCGCGATTTAGATTATTTGTTTCAGATGAGATGGCTAAAGCTTCTTTTACTCTCCTTTCCCAGTAGTTCGAACACTTTGCCACTATCTTGGTGTTAGTAAAGCTAGCTCTGTGGCTTTGTTCTATACAGTGTTCAGCCAGTCCAGATTTTTCGGGTTGCATAAGCCTTATTGATCTTTGGTGTTCAGAAACGCGTGTGGCAATAGTGCGTCCTGTTTGGCCAATGTACGCTGCACTGCATTCGCAAGGAATGTGGTAGACACCAGGTACTCTGAGAGCTAGATTATCTTTAACTGGCCTGACCAAATGTTTGATTTTAGGTGGTGGCTTATGGATGGTTTTGACATTATATTTATAGAGTAGTCTACTAATCTTTCCCGAAAAATTGCCGGTAAACGGTATATAGGCTATGGAGGTTGGCTTGTCTTTTTGTTGAGTGTTCTTGCTGGGGTTTCTTTTTCGTCCGGCTCTTTTCAGCGCTGATGTGATGTCCTTGGCTGAATATTCATTTTGTTGGAGTGTGAATTTTAGGTGTTGAAATTCCATTTGCAGATTATCTGGGTCTGATACAGAAACTGCTCTATGTGCCAATGTGTTGAGAATGCCCATTACACACACGGATCTTTATCTCAACGCAAACAGCTTCCACCATAAGTCACAACGAATGGGCATTCTCAGCACATTGGCACATAGAGCAGTTTCTGTATCAGACCCAGATAATCTGCAAACGGAATTTCAACACCTAAAATTCACACTCGAACAAAATGGATATTCAGCCAAGGACATCACATCAGCGCTGAAAAGAGCCGGACGAAAAAGAAACCCCAGCAAGATAACTCAACAAAAAGACAAGCCAACCGCCATAGCCTATATACCGTTTACCGGCAATTTTTCGGGAAAGATTAGTAGACTACTCTACAAATATAATGTCAAAACCATCCATAAGCCACCACCTAAAATCAAACATTTGGTCAGGCCAGTTAAAGATAATCTAGCTCTCAGAGTACCTGGTGTCTACCACATTCCTTGCGAATGCAGCGCAGCGTACATTGGCCAAACAGGACGCACTATTGCCACACGCGTTTCTGAACACCAAAGATCAATAAGGCTTATGCTACCCGAAAAATCTGGACTGGCTGAACACTGTATAGAACAAAGCCACAGAGCTAGCTTTACCAACACCAAGATAGTGGCAAAGGGTTCGAACTACTGGGAAAGGAGAGTAAAAGAAGCTTTAGCCATCTCATCTGAAACAAATAATCTAAATCGCGATTCTGGCCTACAATTAAGTTCAGCATGGACACCAATGTTAAAGAGCCTTAATACCTAATGCTCTACCTGCGGTCTTCCAAGACTTATTTTCTAGCAGGTGCGTGCTCAAACACAAAATATTAGCCGAATAACTGCTATAAATAGTTTTCTACGAAGTCCGTGCCCATGTCTCAGTCATCTTAAATACCAGGCCATAATATCACGCGAACCAATCAGATGTTAGCTTCATCCCAGCTCTTATAAATACCAATCTCCGCAAGCTCAAACCATCAGTTCACCCTGAAGACGAGGAAGATGCACTTCTTCGAAACGTTGGTGTCAAACCAAGTTTTTACCTGGCTAGAAGCCCGAGAAGATTTTGAATTAATACGTCGCCAGGAAAGCTTCAGTTCTTATTTCAAATTCCTAAATCATTTCAAATTTCATCCAAAACCAATGGTCGCCCTCCGTGGTATAATGGTTAGCATACTAACTTCATATACCCAAAGTTCAAACCCAGCAGAGGACAATGGATTTTTTCAGACGTAAAAATCCTTAACAAGGCTTCCTTCGGAAAGCCGTTGTTCCCATGTGTAGATTTGTGGCACATAAAAGAACCTCAAGCCTGATAAAAGAAGTCTTTCGTGACCAGTATATTATGGGTTGCTGAGAACCACAGCTGTTAAAGAACATCCATAAATAAAACTCCATTTCATTTCAAAACCTATTTCAAATTATCACTAAACTGTCATGTAAAATGAATATTATATGCTTTGTAATGAATATTAATGAAAATCTTCAGTATTTGTGGATGTAAAAATTGATTTAATGAATGACACCTTCACACACCTACTTATATAACTTTTCAGGATAATTTATATTTTCTGTACATGTATGTGCACGTAGTAGATACAAAGATCTACAATTTTGATTAAAATGCCATATATTAAAGCTATTTATTTGACAAATAAAATATTTATATTGAATAGCCTCTGAACCTTTTCATGCTGGATGAATTTTGCATTATTGGTAAACTGTGATAGATAGACAAAATTTACTGCACAAAAGATGTAGATCTCGTTAATATACACAATTTATGTTGTATACATTTTTTCTTAACTGAAGCATTTTTGAGATATTCCTTATTGTTTTCAATTTTAAAATACTTAAACTTTTCTCAAATGTTTAATCTCTCTCCTGGCCATGCAAAGAGAACAGATTCTGAATTTTTCATAGAGACCGGCTTTTAAGAGATTTGGCTATTGCTTTAGCTTAGTGTGTTTCCTTGATTCTCTTCTGCGTAGAGGGAAACAAGTAATAAAACAATTTCTGTTAATGTTCATCTCGGCAAGTAATAAAACAATTTCTGTTAATGTTCATCTCGGCAAGTAATAAAACAATTTCTGTAAATGTTCATCTCAATTGACAGGAAGTAGACAAAACAATTGCCTGTAAGAATAATTTGGTTGCAGAGCAGGTAGAGGAAGTCATGTGAATTGAATCTTGTGGGATCTGGAATATCAATGTTAGTTTATTTTTCTAAAAATTGCTTAAATGCAAGATTTGAAAATTTCTCAATTGGTATATTAGCTCCTACCAAGGCATTACATAAATCCATAAAAATTTATTTGAAGCTGGTTTATTTGGCATTGTAATGTGAGATGCAGATAATACATTCTGCTCAACTTGAAACTTTTTTTAACATTGCAATTCAAATACATTGGTTAATTTGATATCAGGTAATTCAAATTTTTGGGTAATTCGAATATAAGTACCACCCCCTTGAAATTCCTATTTAAAATAACATTAAAATGTATGTTTAATTCAAATTTTAGAAAGATTGTATTCATCTCAGTTGTTCAGCTCTGTTAAAAGTTCCAAGAATTCATCTTCAATTTTGCGCATTCTTAGAGTCTGTAAGATTTAACTTTCCAGGTTTGGCTACCATTTTCTTTACCTGCTCCAGTCTGTTTCAGTCATATTTAGTAGCTCAGAGTGTGCACCAGTTTAACACTAGAGAAAAGAATTGAAGTGCTCAGGAAGTAGAAAATGGAATAAAGAAGAGGAGCATTATTGCCAAGGAATATGGAATATTGCCCAACACTTTATCCACTTACATAAAGAATAAAGAAAACATATAAGTGATAGAAGCTGGAAACATGCAAGAGAATTTCACCAAATTTATGAGTATGTGTTCAAATGGTTCAAGCAGTTGTGTGATTGCAACATACCATTAAATGGCCAGGGTAGTACATGCCAAGGTAGAAGAATTTTCAGAAAACTTAGGAGTTCTACATTTTAAAGCAAGTGTAGGTCGGTTCAGTGGATTTCAAGAAATAATTAATATTTCCTTTAAAGACTGGTTTGGTGAAAGTGCTTCATTAATAGAAAAATAGCTAATGAATGGATTGGTAGATTATCTGAAGTCATCAAGAATTATGAACCCAAAAGACATTCTTGGATGAAATGCATTTTTTTTTTTTTTTTTTTTTTTTTTTTTAAGTACAGCAGTACAAAATTTCATATTTAAAGAGAAATGCAGTGACGGAAAAAAAATAGTAAAGAAAGAGTAATAGTGCTAGTTGGTGCTCATATGGATGGATCTGAAAATTTTCCCTTGTTAATGATTGAAAAAGTTTAAAAAACCTAGGTATTTTGAATCTTTGAATAACCCTTCTTGTGCAATATGACGTCATCTAGACTGGCCATGAAAATGTAAAATGTACAAGGCTAAAAGGAACATTTTGTTGTTTATTCATAACTGCATGACCTGCAGTCAGATTCCAAGATTAACGAACATTAAAATACTGTTCTCTTCACTCAGTATGACATCACTGTTGCAACGTATGGACCAAGGAGTTATTCATAACCTAAAGCACACTGCTGGCTGATGGTTCTAAAAATCTTAGAGGAATCTAAAATTGATATACCGGATACCAGTAGAATATTAAACAGAGCTTGAAAGCAAGTCACTCCGTAAAAAATTGCAAACTTTTACCATAAGGCTGGCTTCAACAATGGAAAAATTGATACTGAAATCATAACTGAAGAACCTGATGAAATAGTGTCAGAGGTGTGTTTCAATACATACAGAAGTTTTGATGATGGGTTGCAACATGTGGAGAGCTGACGGAAGAGGAGATCCTACAAGAAGTGACTACAAATCACAATTCATCATATGATGAAAATGTTGTAACAAAAGAGCTTATTCCTTCTGCTTCTGAATCATTCAAAATGGTGAAAAGTTTAAGAAGGTTTATTAAAAATCAACCAAATGTAAGGGATAACTTGTTCCAAATTATAAATGAAATTGAAGATACTGTCTCTCTAAAAAACTAAATACAAAAAAACAAACTAAAATCATACCTTTCTTTAAAAGAGAGCTTGTCAGAACTTTTATGACATTTGTATACCATAATGTGATGTGTACTTATTTATTACAATAGTTTTTTTTTTTTATAGATATATATAGCCCCCTTTAACACCTATAGTCATATTGGGGGCTTTGACTTAAGAAACAACTCATTGAATGCAGGTCTTCAACTTTGGGTTTTAATCATTTTCTTCTTTCTTTCTTTCTTTCCTTCTTTAAACACACACACACACATTCACTCTCACATACATGGTACTTCTAGATTCTGTGGAGGATAGGGAATGATTCCAGTTAAAGAAAAATTCCCTGTCCCAGCCAGGAATCGAACGTAGAACCTCCAGGTGAGAAGTCAGCTTGATGACCACTAAACCAAAGCTCCTAAAACATTGTGACACATTATTACAACACATTTCATGCATGAAATATCGAAATTAACATAATGAGTTTCACTGCAAGTTATTTATTTGCATGCATACTGTCTATACTAAAGAGCATATTTGTTAATTCCAATTTTTTTAAAATTCTCTTTTGAGTTTGAATTAAAAGAGTACACTGTATTAAAATATTTGCAGGCAAACTTTTCAGCAACAGCATGCGTTGACACAAGTAAAGTGGCTCAATGCTTGGTTTAATGGATTGAGACCAATTATTTAAATCTAAATAAACAAAAAGGAAAATATGTTAGCACTTGGAATTTAGTTACAGCAATTACAATACACAACATCATCACCTGTCCTTAAAAATTCCTTCCCTTTAATCCATTTGTACACAAGATCTATTCCATAGGTGCCATAACAGTAAATAATGCATCACAATATACACAATCTGTGGTATTCAAAGAGCAAACATTCTGTTTTGCCTTTTTCTTTCAGCAGGTGTTGTTTACTACTCCAATAAACGTAACTAGAAGTGAAAGTCCATCAATTATGGAATTATTGTTTACTGAACTGCTGAATCACTGAATTCCTGCTAAGGGTCATAAGATGATAGATTAAGAATGTTCCCAGGAAATATTATAGCTCACATTTTACTTTTTCTCAGCAGACAAAAGACATAGAAATCCCAGATTTTAGGGAGGTACATTCATAAAATGCACTGTTATGCACAGAACATGATATTATCCACTAAAATCAGAAAATGAGGATTTATATGCAGTGGAAAGTCTAAATATGCTGTATTAAGCAAAAATATTTAAAATGTGCATTATGCATGAATTTTACCCTTAAAAAAAACAAATCTTGTAAACATATATAGAAAACTGATTATTTGGAATCTGTAAGTCAGAAATAAATAATGGCAAAATTTGAGAAGTGTAACTAAAGTTTATAAAAACAAGTATTTACATGGAGATCTATGCTTTATTTATTAGTGGATTTGAAGATGAGTATACTTAAATAGCTAATCTATTAGAATGAGAAATTTGTAATTTTCAATATTCTGAACACATGTCTTCTCTGTTTTTCACATTTACATAGTGAAAGAAGTTAGAATAGGTTTGTTTTAAGTAGTGTATATCAAAATCGGCCAGGGAATAATATTTCCAGCTTTTGCTATATTCATAATTTCAGTTATTATCTTCTATGTTGTACTACACAAATAAATTGCATGCCCAAACATTCAGCATGCCATGATTTTCGTAGGATGAAACAGATATAATTGATGCACTTTTCATGTTGGCTTCAGGCAATTAGGCTTCACCTTCAGTATCTGGACAGAAAGTGAATGATTTTAATAACAACTACTACTCATAAAGAATCTTAGGGTTACCAGATGACAGTCTTCAAAAAAGAGGACATTTCTAGATTAATATAAAAATTTGCAATAGCTTACTCAACATTTACCTAAGTGTGTTTACCCAGTGAGTTTGTAGGTCTGACTCCCCTGCAAAATAATAGTGTATATTATAAGTGATTCAGTATAAGAAAGTTGAACTATTATAGGCAAATTTCCAAGGCCATAAAATGGTATTTATGTACAAATGGCCACAAGATGAAAAAGCCTACCTAATGGACAGATAAGATATTCCCTTGGAATTGATTCTTCCCAGCCTGAAGTCAAGAAATTGGTTTTCGTAATCAGCACTAAAGACACATTTGCATTTTGGCATGTTTTTGACTAAACATTAACACTTTTCACTTCACAACAACCAACTGAGAGTAGAGCATAAATAATCATTGTAGAAGCCAAAGTATCTTGCATATGAAATGTTTTTAATTGGCTCCCTCGCAGCTCATATTTCATGCTGTTGCCACGCATAATTTCAATTGCTCTGATCTTGGCGCAGCAGCAACATAAAAGACAAAAGTTTATAAAAAATATCACATTGTTAGAAGAAAGGTTAAATTAATTAGAGTTTGTGATTCTGAGAGATAAGAGTTGTATTTCCACACTTTCAAGTTCGAAACAGTTGTATAATTAAAAAAAGTGGACATTTTCCCCATTTCCTTAAAAACCTAGAAGGACCATTTTTGAGGTCCAAAAAAGAGGACATCTGGTAAACCTAGATCTGAAGGTCAATGAGTATCATTTTTGGCCACTAGTTCTGAATATCCTTAATATCTAAGATTGTTTCTGGCACCAATTAGTTGAAGGCTTTTTTACTGTTTGGTGTTTGTTTTAATTGAAGCTCTGAAAACACAACTGTAACCACAGTTTATTCTTTTGGCTAGCCACCAGAGCATATTTTCTATGGTATAAAGTTTGAACTTTCTGCTGTCAAAAATAGATGTCATATTGTCAAGTATCTTAATGACTTCATGTGCATTACAATCTTAGCATAGAATAAAATCATATCTGATACAGCAACTATAAGGGGTGTTGTCAAACACTTTTTGCTTTTTCCTGTTGGAATTGCAAAATTTCTATTTATTACATTCATATGCTTTTCTCTACTGCCTATTGTTTATTAGTATCTTGTGTCTATTTCATCATAATTGAGATAAACCTTTGCAAAAGTAGTAACATTACAAATTTTGTTATAGATATAAGGGAATAGCAAATATCTTTAAGAATTGGATGCTATATGATGGATTTAAAGTTCCATAATCTTTTCATGCAATTGCAAGAAACAACTGAGGACTTAAATAGAATGACCTGCTATTAAATTATTCAAACCATTAATATTTTGAAATTTTATTTTTAAATGGCTTACAGCACAAAAAAGTTATTTAAAATAAATTATATTGTAAATTTTTTGTATATTTATTTCTATAGCCCCTTTAACTAATTGGTCTTATGTGGCCTTTTAGATTGAAACATTGGTGTTCTTACTCTTTGAGCTTTTAGGTAACTTACTGTAGGTTTATCACGTACACACATTTACACTCAACATTCCCATTTCCAGGTTGTGTGGTGTAGGGAGTAATCCTAATAAACGAAAAATTCCCACCCTCAGCCAAGAATTAAACCCAGGACCTCCAGGTGAGAAGTCAGCTCGCTGACCACTCGACCACAGAGGCAATCTCCTTTTAAGTTTGTTTTATTCTGAAGATAAAATACCTTTCTTTAAACTTCATCCATCCTGTAAATGTGACTTTTTGGTTTTCAGTATCTTAGAAGATAATGATCAGATCATAAATGAGCCTGAGAAGTCCTTCAGCAAATGTCAGTATTTGCTTTTTAATCTCAAAGGAAAACTCTAGAAAACTGTTATGTATCATACTCACAAGACTTTTGTACCCATTATATAATTATTTTATAGTTATACGTCCAAACCGGCTGCGCAGTGTCTGTCTGCACCCTCGGCGCTTGTTGCCATCTGCCACTATAATAGAAAGGTGCGGATGAAACAATGCAACATTTTTAAAACTACTTTTAAAGACTTTACTTACCAATGTTGTTAAAGGAGATGCTGAAACTGGCCTCCGGCATTATCCATACATTTTTGGCATCTTTGTAGGAAACTATCCATCACTCACCAAATTCACGTTGAGAAATGCTGGCAATTTTCTGGCAGACATTTTGTTTATGTTCTTCTACGGTGTGTGGGTTGTTTTATACATTTTATGCTTTAAGTTACCCCAGAGATAAAAATCGCAGGGGACCGAGGGGCCACAAATCTTTACTAATAATTCTGTCCTGAAACACCCTTTCAATTGTTCTTATTGAAAGATTGGCTGTATGAGCTGTTGCAGAGTCTTGTTGAAAAAAGGGGAAAAATCATGCTCCCTGTCTGTTATTTCTCTAAAAAAGGGAGCAAAATTGTATTCATATATGTACAGGTATAAACTGTTGCTCGAAAAAAAATGCATCTATAACTGTTTCTCTGCTAATGGTGCACCATGCACCAATTATTTTGTGTACACATATCCATGAAGGTGGAACCAAGCCTCGTCCGTGAAAAATATTAAATATGGGTCAATTTTGCCATCATATACATTACTGAGAGTCCACTCACAAAATGCGTTATCACATATGAATCATTAATAAATACATGCTGTGTAGAAGAAAACAAATGCTGAGCCACATTACACTCTGTGACTAGATACAGAACAAAATAATAGAGTATATTGGTAATAACTCAACCAAACAATATCACCATAGCTCAATACTGCACTTTCAGAGCAGAGAAAAACAAGTCAGCACCAAGACTTTGTGTACAACAGCTGTGTGTTATCATCTTTCCATGTGCGCAGTAGAAAAACACACACAGAGCTTCAGATGTTTTTAGTTGCACAGTATTTTATAGTATTTATATAAAAATGTGTTCTTCTATTCACATTACTCATAAACTTTTGACAAGAAACAGCCTCAAATTGAGCAATACGAAACTAGGCTGCATGTATAATGTACAAGACAAAATGTAATCTTTCATATATCAATTATTCAATTAATGAAATCACATGGGAGAAAAAGAGTCATATAAGAAGCTTTTTAGATACAGCTCAACTGGGTATTACTTAAAGCTGTGAATAAAAATTGGCTAATGCTGTAGAAAAGGTAATATGATAGGAGCTGTATACTTTTAATAATTATTTAATTAGATTTTGTCTTTAATTTTATGGTTTAACCTGAATTAATTCAGAATGAACAGCAGTTCAAAGTTATTCCCAAAATTTTAAGATATACATTTTATTAGTTATACTGACATCTTAAACAAATGCGTACTTAATGAGAATCATTAGAATCATTTTTAAGAAAATGAAGAAAAAAAGTTTTTTAATTCAAAGGGTAGTTTTACATAATGCTTATTTAGTAGAGAAACTAAAAGGAATTACTCTGCAAGTTTGTGGCAAAAAAGAACCAAACGCATTAGTCCCAAATTTGTTTTTTAAGGACACAACTTCCAAATAACTGTACATAATTTTCTATCATTCTTTGTTGTATAGCTAAAATTAGATTTGTAAATATCAGTCTTAAGTTTTGATGGCTTGCAAAAAATTACCATTAATATATCTACTTTTTATTCATCCAGCTGGCCTTCTTCAGCGAGATTATAGAAGGAGAGAACGAAAGAAACCAGGTCAGGCAGGAGCTCGTCGTAAATTTACATGGAAGAAACGATAAGTATGTTAAAAGTAGATATAATAATTGAGCAATAAATACATTTGTAAATAACTCATACTTTTGATTTTTTGAATACCTGATTTGATCCTTTTTCCTGATTATCCTTACTTTTTTTCACACCAGTACAGAAAGGCATACTGTATACTGGTGAAAATCTCAAAGCTGAATTTGTATAATAAGTTCTACGTGATAATAAGTTCACTTTCACCTAAAATTATAGTGAATGAATACAACATTGTTGTTTTCAAATGTAACAAGCCATGCCTTAGTTATACACATATTACATATCAGCTTGTGACCCCAGAGCCTGATGGTGTGCAAAATTCAGACCTTAAGAGTAATAACTTGGGACATGCAAATTGTGTATACATTAATTAACATCTCATATTTTGATGCTGCTGTTCATAAAATTTACAAAACCAAATATTGCATAATTTTTAAGTATAGTTAAATCTAATTTTGTGTATCAAATGTAAGATTTAAAACTCCTGCATTCACAGTTTGAAATTGCAGTTAAGAGCCCCATTTGGATCTTGTGCAGAAGGACTTTCGAGCTATGCACTCTTATATATTGTAAAAAATAAATTTATAGAAAGAGCACAATTATGTATTAATACTGGGGAACAGATTTTATAGTCTTCATTTTATAGTTTTCAGGCATTTATAATAAAATTGTGAATTTGACTATAAATGTTAATAAAACCAATAAAAGTTAAAATCTTGATTTTCTCTGCCCATCCTTCAACAAACTATATTTAAAAATCATATTTCAACCACCAGGCCAATTCAGATCAACATGTGCATAAATGCTTTTATTACAATTTTTTTTTTTTTTTCTTTTTTTGTAGATGCAAAGGAACAAAGCACAGGGCTTAAGTGATAGTTAAATCTTTTAAGAGCTGTTTGCTAAGAGACAGCTTTGAAATTCCATTCTCTTTGCTTATAATGGTAGCTCTTGGCCAAATTATATGGTGGGGCAGAATTTAAAAATGTGCTAAAATTCTTTTCACTTTTATGTGCAATGCTAATTTGTGAGTAAACACACTAACCTATGTGTTTAGATATTCAACTTTAGATCCTTTATTTGAGCAAATACTTAGATAGCTTGTTTGTTGTAGGCAGGAACTGAATGCAGCAACTTGACCCTCAACCTTCATATGTTTATTATCTGTCAATAACATTATCAGCAAGGTGAACCATTTGCTTGCCACATTACTGCAGAACTGTATCTTAACCATTGATGTATCTATTTTGGTCTGAAAGATTCATTTTGAGCATCCAAGCATGCAACACCGCTCCAGATGATCTCAATAGTTTATGTACGTCAATTACAATCTACATGCTCTTTTTTTTTCAAACGAAGCTCCCATTTCTCTCAACAAATTATGGAACCACCCTTAAAGCAAGGTAAATTATGATTAATCAATTATCTTAAGCACTTTCTTTATAGCCAGTTGTACACTTAACAAAACTGCCTACCATTCTTAACACTGTTTATGGATTTTTCCACTTAAGGCTAGTTTTAACTTTGGCAGTTTTTTTTAACATTTTAGGAACATATTCAATGCTGGCAACCAATGATGTGTAGTCAGGGGAAGCAACCAAAGCACTGCTTAGGTAACAACTGCAATACATGTGAGAATTGAATCAGGAACTTTTATCTGAAAGCCGAACAGGCGATGTGCAGAGTTATGTCACTCTAATCACATAGTTATTCAATAATATTGAGATAAATAACCACGCTTCTTCCAAACACATCGATTAATACATTTAATTGCCAATAATGATTGTGAGCCAGCATCAACTGAGCAGCAACAGACTTGCAGATGCCTCTGAAGGTTAGGGCCTCATACTTGTTTTACTGCTCCAACCAAAGCAAGCTTAGGGGGGAATTAACAGTGATAGTGAACGTAACATAGTGTATCACTCTAGGTAAATACACTTGTGAAATTCTGTGGTTGATGACCATCAATCATCTAAGATCATCTGTAGCAATAGCTGCTTTTAGGGAAATAGAACAAAAATTGTGATTGATGATCAGTTCTACACAATCAAAAATGCAGAGAAGAATTATTCCTAAAAGGCTTATTAATGCAGCAAGCTTTCTGGGAAAACAAGAAGTGGCCTTTTAAGGACATGATTCTATTAATCAGGGCAATTACGTGGAACGTTGAAGTATACTCTAGAGTTATGATCCTGTTTTAGCTCAACACCTAGAAACCTCTACTGTGAGTAAAGGAATGTATAATTAAATTCAAAATGACATAATAAAAGCCAGTTTTGACTGTCTTGTCAACTATAGAACATGAAATTGTGGATATTCCTTTGTCCAGCATAATGGAATTACTTGTTAGATTGGCACACACTCTGTGCAGGAACATAACTAAACTTGTGATGTGCTTAGTGCTATACTGGAACACCCTCAAGATTTCAAGTTTGTTTTTCTCTTAACATATTTGAAAATATATTTTCACTGATGTAGTGCATCTTTCAAAACCAAGCAAATAATGTTTTTACTGTCAAATGGAAATCCAATAAACGTGCCACTGCATAGCTGCATTATTGTGATGCCTGAAAACAAATGTTATGTATTATTTCATGAAAGCTGTGGACCAGTTCTTCTAAGACAGCTTTCAAAGTCCCTTATATACATATGGAAAGTTCTTCGACATTGGGAAAAAAGCTGACTGTAGTATAGAGTGCAGCAGAATTTAAAAATTAAACCATGAGTGAACTTTTAAAACTAATGAGCACTAATTCAAGTCTAAAAGAAAGTTTTCCACATGTAAAGAGTTAGTGTGATTCTGTATGCAATTCCCATGACTACACTATCAGTAGAAATGTGTTTTCAGCACTACGGAGAATCAAAAGTTACTCTCAGAACTCTGCTTGGGAAGAGAGAAATTTTCTCATTTTGGATCATTTCAACTGAAGTATGCCTAGTAAGAGAACTCAGAAAAAGGAACAGAAAATTACTAAATTTGCTTCCCAGGAGAGAAAAATGGAATTCTCATTACCTTGATCATACAGAGCTGATCTACCAAAGTGTCAAAAGTGAATTTAAGTCCAGAAACTAGCTATTTTCTACTAAATTTCACTTAACTGTATTAAAATGTGGTATTTCATTAACTATTCTTTCAAATTAAACCACTACCAGTTGCAGATTTTAACTTTAATATTTATTCCTTTAATTGAAACTATTACTGGTAGTGATTTTCATCAAGGCAAACCTGTTCCTGATTTATTATTGTTTGCTCAAAAATTATACATATATTTACTGCTTCGGTTGCACTCCCTTGCTGGCAGTTGATATAACAATATATTCCAGTTAATTTCATCAAATTATTCACCAGCATGGATATGTTCCATTAACTTATGAAATATCTTCATGACATTTCTTTTAGGATGTGTTTGTAACTCTCAGCACTCATTTCATGTCTCTTTATCACTTTTCACAATTAAGGTATACTGTTTTCCTTTAATAGCAGCTCCCATAGCCGACTTGGTACTGGGCTACTTGTTGACATCTATAATTTCAATAACCACTCAATTTTAGTTAGCCTTTTCCTGTTCTTACATGAAACTTTAAATGCAGAATGTTAGGAAGGGAACATTAATCATAACTACTACTAACAGATTTTAAATAGTAGAAACATAAAAATAATGGCTCTATTTCGTCTCAAGGTTTGGGTAGTTACAACACCGTGAGTTGCCCACACTGATTGTATTGTGACGATGTAAGTTGTTTTCTGCTGGGTGTAGCAGATACCAACATTGTAAATTTTGATCATATAAGCTTGTTTTATATATATTTTGTACAGGAGATACCAAATATATTTCCAAGTAAAGAAGATTATGAAACTATAGGTTGTTTCTTAATTTTTAATCTTATATGAAGAAATTTTTGGCTAAATATTTTATTCAGGGATTTAACTCAAACTTCAATTTCAGTATATTATTGATTCTTATTTTCTATTTGCACATGTGCGTCAGATGAATACAAAGGCCTTTGTGTCCAAAGCAAAGCTTCCCCTTTCAGCCTATCATACACGAATTGAAAAACTAACTACATCTAAAAATTACTGAGTTATACTTATATGCACAGGATGGCTACAAATTTTTTTATACTTAAGAAAGCGACTGGTTAACATTACTGACAGCCACCTTCACTACAACTATGTGGTGACGAAAGAATTCACAGTAGGTTTAAATTTGTGCAAAAGTCTATTATAGATTATACTATTTTATCTGATGGAGACATATTTTGCTGAAATTTGTTGGTTCTAATGCATAGGAGGGCACTTGCACCTGTGCTTCTTAAGGGCAGCTGCCATGGTTTGCTTGACTAGAACCAAGAAAAATGAATAATGACTTCCCATTTGAGGAGAATATAGGTTTTCTAAAATTGAACCCTATCACATGGATTATCTTTGGAATGGTTAACTCCGCAAAAAACAATATAATTGATTAATTTTGTGTTTTAACAAAATATACATATTTTGTGTAGTAAGTTTTTTTTTCTATTTCTTACTGTTTACCAGTCATACAAAAGTCATCCAGAATGAAGAGGACTTCAGAGGCTATTCTTAGAAATTCAAGATATGCATTATCATAAATATGTCTTAAACATATATTATTTTAATAAAAACTCATTAGAGCCATTTTTGAGTATCAAAATTTTTGAAAATTTTTCCAAATGAAGAGTAGTTTGGAGTGGGAGAATGTTTATGTACATCTTTATGTCACATCCTTGGAAGTTTTTGAACCTAAATATCATGACTTTTCATTCCTGAATTATGCAGTTCACAGATGGACACATATGCGCATGCACACACACACATAGACCTTTGTATAAAAATGCTTTATTTTTTATTCAGGGGGCCCACAAATGGACATTTCCAGTGAAATCTTGTCGAATTTTTGGATGGAATGTGGTGGAGAAAGTAATAAAATACAGATATTATTTGTGCACTACATATTAATATATGTTAGAGAAACCAAGGCACCACCATACATTTCTTTATGTTCTCCATACTCAATTTCTTCTAATCATTCTTTAGCACCCACAGTACTAGGAGAAACTTGTCATGATAGTGTTTCATGTTGAATTCTTTCTTTTGCCACTGTTAACTGATGGAAATTCGGATTCATCCAGTTTCTTAAGTATCTGTAAATAAAATAAGAATTAAAAATAATTAAGAAATAGAAGAAAGTCTATACAATGCAAAGTTTCAAATAATAAATAAATACATTTTTCACATTTATAGGAGATCCCTGCTTTAACCCAGTGCCCTATACATAGTAAGTTCATGCTGTATTTCATGAAAGTCTTTGTTACTGAATAAATTATATTTTTAAATCAACACAAATACACAAATTTTGGATCTATCTTCTCATGGCACCTGTTGTTTATTTAGGAGAATATTCCAGCTTTGCAAGGGCCTACTCTAATATTTATACCTTCATTAATTTCAGTTTTATGAGCACTTTTCTTCAATATCCTTGGAAAAACATCTTTAGACAGTCTGGATTGTTTTCTTCCGGGACTCTTCTTTCATTCCTCCATGTTATCTTTAATATTACACTTATAATAATGATGATGATGATGATAATAGTAATAATAATAATAAACAACCTTTAATCCCAATAGGGCAACAGCCTCTCAGTTTTTATACATTCATTCATGAGCCTTCCAGGTGTCACGGTTCCTCACAATGTTGGCATCCTCACAATGTTGGCATTTCATCCATCCATCTCGTTCTCAGTTTACCAGGTCCCCTCTCTCCTTCTCTTGGGTCCCAAAGTGTTGCTATGTTTGTCAAATGGTGTTGAGTCCATCTTTAGTACCAGAAAAATGTGCATCCAGTGGTTGTGTAAGATGTGTACTATTGCTTGGCAAGAACTCACAAAATATGTTATTGTTCTTGTTGACAGGCCTTTTTGACTCTACAGAAAGAGAAGATGAAAGATTGACACCAATGATGCCTTCTAGCAATATGAAGTATGATTCAGTAACTTTGTGAATCCAATGATCAAAGTATTATTTGTCAAACCACACACTCTTGCTGTGGTTAAACCTGCTTTCTTTTGGACCGACCACCTTCAGTCAAAGATGACCATACACTGCATAGTATCACCATTATCTGAAGCACTATATGACATATATAAACTTTAGAATTATACATCACACGTTCAGGATATTTGCCACCTCCCCTCATAATTATTTTGTTCTATCTAGATTGTCTGTCAAATTTGTTTCAGCATACTTAATAATGTTCTATAGTTGCATGTACTCCAGATAATGTAATTTTAAGATTATCAAAAAAATTGTTTATGGCTGATGTAACACCAGCTCTAGCCAGTTTTATATTTTGACACATCCTTTCTGATAACTTATTCTTGTGTCATTAGGAACAGCTTGTGAAATCTCTTCCATGTATTTTATTTTTAAATTTCTGGAAACATTTTCCTTTACAATCTAGGTAATGCTTAACAATAAGTTTAAGATCAAAAGGTCTATTGGATAGCTCAATTCAGCTCATAGTATTAATTTGTCAACTATCAATGTCTCTTTATCTTCAGAATCAAAGTCAACCCTCCATGCATTTTTACATTAGGATTTTTCAAATGTCTTTGCAAAACTATGAATGAAACTTAAAATTGTTTAGATTTGCCAATCTAACTGGTAATCCATTCCTACAGCTTACCCTTAATGCAATTAATTAGCTCCAAATTTACAGGTGAATACCGTTTGCCAAGAAGATTTGGCTGGTATGCACATGGCATTTAACCTAAAAATTAACAAATTTAAAATTAATGATAATAAAGGTGCTATTTTCCACTTCAAGATGTGTTAAGAATTAAACGAATACCTTTTATATAATGAAAAAAATGATGTGCACAAAAATATGTTAACACAAAATTTATCACTGTCACTGGATGATATTTGATTGCATTACTACTAAATGAAAAAGTTACTCAATTGTTTTCTACAGATTAGAGAACTAAGCAGAATTTGTAATCAATATCATAGATTGTTGTTGCAAACCAGCATTCTAATCCAAAACTGTTTTGAGACTTTTTCTAGCTTTTGAACCTGTTGACCTCGTTTTACGGCATAAATGCTCCATAATTGTTGTTTAGGCACTGTCAGTGCTAAAAATGTAATTGCAGAAAATGCTGTAGCCCACTTCACTACAAAACTTAACATTCGCACATGTTAAAATGTGCAGGATAATTATGACAAAGCAAGCTGGTTTAGCCCCATAAACACCTACCCAGAGTGTAAGGGGGTCCTGGGTTTAATTCCCAACTGGAAGTGGGAATTTTGCTGAAGCCAAGAATACCCCCTATACTCCCCAGAGTCTAGAAGTATGGAAGAGATTGTGAATATGTGTGTTATCTAATGGAAAATCGTTTAACCATATTCAAGTTAACACCATTGCCAATAGGCAATATGTTACAAAGGTAAAAGATTGCTGAAATAACCATTGCAGTTAAAAGTGGGGTATAAATGTGATAATAATAAAAATCTATTTTAGCTGAACAGTACTCTTATATCTTGCATTTAATTTATACTGTTATGATTGCATAATTTTACTTATAATTAATTGTTCCAAATAAAACTGATTACATTAGAAATATGCCCCCTTGAGACTACCACAATATTCTGAAGTTCAGAACATTTAAATATCTACACAGAATACAAAAAACCTGATCTATTCCATTCACCTATATTGTAACAAACTATTCTTATGAAAACTTATTCTTCTATCTCAAGCTAAACATTAGCAGAAATAGTCTTATTACTTAGTTCCTTATAAGTGGAAGGGAAATAAGGGAATACACTAGGCTGAAGCAATAGTCAAATTTTTTTTAATGCTGGTTGCTGTGAAATTTGATTTGCTGATTGAAATTTGGTTCTCTTTGGATGTCCAGGAGTATAACAAAAGAAAAAGGGACTGTCTCCATTGTCAATTGGTCAGCGAGCTGACTTCTCACTCGGATGTCCCGGGTTCGATTCCCGGCTGGGGTGGGGAATTTTTCTTTAACCGGAATTATTCCCTATCCCTTCCAGAATCTGGAAGTATGTATATGAGAGAGAATGTGTGTATGTTTGAGGAAAATGAAAATGATTAAAACCCAACATAAAGGACCTACAGAGATTCATTTCTAATGCAGAGCCCCCAATATGACCTTAGATGTTAAAGGAGGCTATATAAATGAAACAATTAAAATAAGGAATGACAAATTTGTGTCTGAGAAAAGTTTCAATATTTTAAGATTGAAGCCTTGGAAATGGTTAACCCCACAAAAAATATATGTGACATAAATTGTGTATTTTAACAAGATTAAGAACAGTTTTATGAAATTTAACTATCAATAAACTTCATGAGATAAAGTATTAATTTATTAATAGTTTTAATATTACATTATGACTTAACTTCTTTCATCAGAATAATAAGTCTTTGTGCTTCTCTTATGGTTTATCAGTTATGTATTCAGAGGCTATTCCTAGCAAACTCAAAATAAACATTTTGTCAGTAAATGTCTTTAAGATAGGTACATATTTAAATCACAATCATTAAAGCCATTTTTGTAAAAATCAAAATTGTTGAATATTATTTCATGTAGTTTGTCATGGGGAGATTTTCATGTGCGTACAGAAAATGCTTTTTTGGATACATGGGATCGTAAAATGTACATTTCCAGTGAAATCCCAGTATTGAATTTTTGGGTGGAATGCAATAGCTTATCCATCCATCCTACCTACCTACTACTACTGCGTACTATGTTCTAAGAGAGAAAGTAACAATCAGTCTAAGCTAAATGTATTAAGTGTTACAGCCATTTTCTCTTGTATGCGCATGTTAAATACATTAAATTCCTTAAAAAGTATCAGCTGAATTATTTCCTAAGGGCGTTCATCACCTAATATACTTTTAAAATTCATCACATAGGAGACATTTTAATAGCTTAAACATTAATATATTTTTCCCAGAAAATGAGACTGTGGATTTTATGCAAAAATATTGCCCTTATGCACTGTCTCTGCTACGGAAATTAAATATTTATCTCGAAACGGCGCACGATTGCACTCTTTATTTTATATGTCAGAATGCGTTTCTTTGACGCAGCAGAAAATGTTCGCGTTGCGTTGTTTCTCCCAGCAAATCGTTGTTTGTTTTAAATAGTGTTTAACACCCTCTTTTACTACAAATGATACTGCAGGCGATTACACTGATGATACATGTAATGAAGATGGAGCAAAACGGTGTATGAATTTGCAGACGCTACTTTCATTTTCCACGAAAAGGTAACTGATATGTCTTCAATTCTAAACAGCGACTCCTGCGAGGTCATTTGCTTCCATGACCTCGTTTGCGTAAACCAATGCACAATGGTGCAGAAACTATCCCACATGAGGGGATCCACAGAGCGTAATTTGGCCCCAAGTCATTGAGTTTTTGCAATAGTTAAAACGGACATTCAAAGTTTTTCTGTTTATTTACAGCATACTGTAAGCTTTTTCCTCATAGTTTAATTTTTATATATTTAGAAAATAAAAACATTTACAAGTGTGGTTTACGCCATCTTAGCGACCTAAGACAGTGAGCAAGCAATTTATTTACCTGGGACTCCCGGCAGCTATTTCACAGACTGTTCATGTGGGCCATTATCATGGCCGTGAATTATGACGTCAGCTTTGAAAAAAAAAACTTTCGGTAAGAGCTGGAGGCTATAATTTACATAAGGTACATTTAGTCTAATGATCTTAGCTACATAAGAATGTTTACCGGTTCTCATTTTATTTTTCAAACATCTTTTTATTATTAGTTAGTTATTAGATGGATTTTATCTGATTTCATATAAATGTTAAGGAAATTCTTGTCGAAGACGACATCAATTATTAACCGTTTCTGTAAGTAGTGCGTTGCTATGCTTTCTTCATCCATAAAATGTTTTTTAGACAGCTCGAACTAAGCCTAAATCGTTAACCAAGACGCGAATTGCCTATAGTTGTAATGTATCCCAATAGTGGGTAAAAAGTTTATTACCTCATTGTTAGCAATTTGTATATCAATTTCACACGCAAGTGCTCTTTGTGTCCGTAGATGTTTATTAAATCAATTTGGTTGAATTACAATTATGTTTTAATAACTGATTAATATCGTATGGCGATCACATATCTTTTTTTTTTTTTTGTAGTGTTTAACACCCGCTTTTATTACTTGTGGCACCGCAGGCGATCACAGTATCTGTTCTCCATATTCTATAATATTAGAAATTCTAAAACCTCCGTCAATAGTAACGTTTGGCACGGAATTAAAATATTATGTATCAGATTTTTAAGATGTTTTTTCAATAATCGAGATTAAATGTAGGTTTCTAGGTGATTAAAATGGGGTGATATGCCTTTTCTCCCTAGGGAACATATTATGTAATGCTTTTCTATTGAGAGCATTACTATTGTAAATATGAAAAATAAATGCAGTGTTTTAACCATATTATATAAATTTCTTGCGTAAGGTTTAAGTGTAAAGGGCATACATTGTTCAAGTTGGGAATTTTGTACATACAGAATAAAATTATTGGTTATACGTATTGCATTTTTTGGCAATGCTTGCTCCTTCTAGGCACTGGTGTGCGTTGCTGATTTTGTATGCAATTGAGTTTTCTGTATAGGTTTCAGCCACAAAATGCCATTATTAGCATAAATTATATATTTGAGCTTTTAAAATGCCTACATCCACTTTCAATTAAGTTTAGCAATGCTGTCAGTAAAAAGAAAAAAATCTATTGTTAACAAATTTATTCTTCTATCTAGTTCATGCTAATCAATATAAACATTAGTAGAAACGGTCGTATTACTTAGTTCCTTATAAGTAGAAGGGAAATAAGGGAATACACTAGGCTAACCGGCAGTCAAATGTTTTAAAATGTGGTTATTTTGGGATTGAAATCTGTCTGTTTGCGTGGCCAGTAGTTGACTTGTTCGCGTATGAGAAAAGTATAAGTATTTTAAAACTGAAACCTCTCTGCACATATTCGATCTCAGACTCGTACGTTTTTTCAGCATCTTACTTAGTACCTGGTGCAGTGCATTTATTTTTTTTTTTTTTTTTAAACAGTAGCGGAGTCTGATCAGGACTCCGGTACTGTATCCCTATTTACATTTCCGCCCGTAGGTTTTACTGATTACTGGTTTACTGTTTCTTTTACAAACATATACACATTGCACAAACATATAACATTCATGCCCAAGGCGGGACTCGAACCCACGATCCCCTGCCCACGAAGCACCAAAGCGAGACGCTTTAGCGAGCGCGGCCATGGGGACCGGCTCTCGTTGGGACAAAGATCTGATGCACTTTCTCGGATAAAGAGTCGTTTCCCACAGGATTTGCTGTTTTCTTCAGGAAATGATTCCGAGAAAGAAGACTCTCACTGAATAAATATGTAAAATCATCTCTGACTGTTTAGTGCCAGAGGGACCTCATGTGGCTGACCTCACAAATTATGTTCTTTGTTACTTTTAGTTATAATGTATTTTATTCCAATTCTTTATAGCATAAATAATACTGAACGAATCTAAGTAAATTAAAGAAAAACTAAAACCAATAACAAAGGATATCTCGAAAACGGTCAACCCCACGAAAAAAATGTATAGGTATGGCATAAATCGTGTGTTGTAACGAGATCAGCATGTGTAGTCATTTTTGTCTATCTCTTACGGTTTACCAGTTATGCAAAATTCAGAAAAATTAAACAATAAAGAGGTCTTCCAAGCTATTCCCAGAAAATTCAAGACATAAATTTTAATTGTCACGTAAATATCTTAAATAAGAGATTTTAATAAAAAATCGTTAGAGCAGTTTTCAGAAAATCGACATTTTCGATTTTTTTTTCATGTAAAGGGTAGTTGGGGGTGGGGGATTTTTTTTTTTTTTTTTTTTTTTTTTTTTTTAAGAATCTTCATGACGCATCCTTGGAGAACACTGAACTTATATACCAAGTTTGGTATTTAACCGACTTTTCGTTTTTGACTCACACAGACACGCAGGACATTTTTCTAAAAATGCTTTTTTTGGATTCAGGGGATCCCAAAACATGTATTTCCGGTATCGAATTTTTGGGTGCAATACAACATCTACCTTTTCTATACACTGTGTACATAGTATGTGTCGAGAAAGTAAATATCTTATATGTTCCATTCACGTGACTTTCTCTACATCTCTGTAACAAATTATTGTTTAAAAGCTGATTCTTCTAACTACTTCATGCTAATCCAGATAAACATTAGCAGAAATGCTTTCTTGTAAGTAAAAAGGAAATAATGGAATACATGTCCGCCTGGGTAGTGTGGTGGTAGTGTGTCTGCCTCACATTCAAAAGGTCGTGAGTTCGAATGTCACTTAGGGTGAGTTACCTGGATAAGGTTTTTTTCGGGGTTTTCCCTTATCCTGAGAAGACGAATGTCGAGTAACTTTAAGCTTCATGGACCCCGAGAGCATTTCAGCATCATTTCACCAATTTCATTCATCGTCCGATATGAACTAGGCTAAAACGATTGTCAAATCTTCTAAAAGCTGTTTGCCATGTGCATGAAATCCGTTTCTTTGCATTACCAGGAGTTGACAAATTCCCGTATGTGAAAAGTTTTAAGTATTTTAAAACAGAAATCAACAAGGAATATCTTAAAAATGGCCAACTCCAAGGAAAAAATATATATATGATATAAACTGTGTTTTTCAACAAGATGTACATATTTTGTGCAGTAAGTTTTTGTTATCTCTTATGGTTTACTGTACTAGTTATGCAAAATCCAGAAAAATTCATTCAGAATAAAGAGTTCTTCAGAGGCTATTCCCAGAACACATTTTATTTTCGTGTAAATATCATTAATATACGACATTTTAATTAAAATCGTTAGAGCTATTTTTGATAAAACCCAAATTTTCGAAAAAAGTTTCATATAAAGGGTAGTTTGGAGTGGGGGGACATTTCTTAAAATCTTCGTGTCGCATCCCTGGAAGATACTAAACATAAATACTAAGTTTGGCATTTTACCGACTTTTCGTTTTTGAGTTATCGTGTTCACAGACACACATACACACACACACACACACACACACATATACACACCTTTTTCTGAAAATGCTTTCTTTGGATACAGGGGACTCTAAAACGTCTATTTCCGGTGAAATCTCGGTATGGAATTGTTAAATGGAATGCAGTACCTTCTCTATACGCTATGTACATAGTATGTGTAGAGAAAGTATAAAACAACTTACTACGGCATTTCCTTTCCATCTGTGCATACTCTCAATCAACGAACTTCGATAAAAATAGAATGCGACAGTTCAATTCCTGAACGTTAATTGCTATACTTTACATACTTATATCTCCAACTTGTAGAATCTCTTCCTTGTGGGTAATATCTATTATAAACACATATCACACTTGATTAAAACCGATCCAAAATGTATATTACATGGAGAGTCCCAAAAATTTTGCGGATTTCAGCAGTTTCCCAAAATATTTGATAGGTAGGTAATGACAAGTTATTGATTCCGCTTTATTTGCAGCATAAAACAAACGCACCTACAAAGAAATGTTGTGCAGATATTTTACCCCGCCACCGCTCGCCTCTCACCAAGAGTTCGATCCCAAGAGACCCATGTGGGATTTGTGTTGGACAAAGAGGCGTCTAGGAGGGTTTTCACCCACTATTCATTCCACCACCTGCTCCACAATCACTTATTCTTTTATTCATTTCACCGTCATTTCATATCATCATCTTCCTCATTCTAATATCAGGGATTGGTATAATCACCATCCTGGCTACTCTCTTTAATTCTCTAGAGTCTGCTCAACAGGCGCCTTACTCCAGACACTGGCTTTAAGTGCTGGGGGATGTAAGCCCTCCTTACGAGAAGGGTAACGAAAGAAGAAGAATACCGTATTTGACTGCAATGATCATATGGGCGGCCTTTTATCTTGTAAATATTGCCTATTGACAATGATGTTAACTCTTATAGCTACAATTTTATCTCCATTGGAGTTTATACATTTCAAATTAAAAAATAATAAAAGAAATTCATATTCCATTCATTCTCGAGACGCTGGGGAGTAATAGGCCTGTAGAGAAAATGTGCCTTCCAGCATTTCATAGGACGGCCTTCCGACAAATCTTACAGGGCTTGAAAGGACATTGATAATACTTTCGATTGGATGCTGGCCAAAGGAAGGCAAGACCAGTGGTGGGGCTGCCACCTCATGCGCCGCTGGTCAGGCCAAGGTTATAGCGCCAAAACTCGTCCCCCCCCCCCCTCGCGGCCATCGGACTGCCAAGAGCCATGATGTAAAAGCAGGTTTACACCACACGGGCAGGTTGAGGTTGGGATTTGGATAGGAGAGGGTTATGGTATGTACACCACTATCCCTTCCAACCCGGATAGAGAATAATCTTGGTTAAAATTCACCCCCCCCCAAGCGAGAAATCGACACACAACAGGTAAATATTCTAGGGTGGATAGAGTAGAGCCAGTTAAGATTTATAGAAACGTGGTTGTAAATTCGAAATTAAAAGTTGCAGTTATTTCAAAGTGTATAAGAATAGAAGCCAAGAACTATTTCCGATCTGGGTAATAGAATGGTTCAATTGTCTTCATTCTTTTATTTTTATTTGTTTTATTTATTTTGCATGACTTAACGTCCTTTAACCTGGTTAGTCATATCGGACGATGAATGAAATTAGTGAAATGATGCTCAAATGATCTCGGGGTCCATGGAGCTTACAGTTACTCGACATGCGTCTTCTCAGAATAAGGGAAAACCCCGAAAAAAAACCTTATCCGGTTAACTCACCCTAAGCGAGATTCGAACTCACGACCTGTTGAATGTGAGACAGACACCCTACCACCACACTACCTAGGCGGGCTACATTCTTTTATTGTGAATAATAATAACAACAACAATTACAGACACCCTCCGTTCTCTAGTCAATCATAGACATACAGTATGAGTCGTCAATCAGCCCAAAATGCGGAAATACATAATTTGAGGATCCCTGGATCCGTCGAAAAATAATATTGGTAAAAGAACCGCGAGTGTGTGAACAGCATATCTCAAAAACGTAAAAACCATATAACTTCAGTAACTTCCAAACTTAAAAGCCAACATTTATAAGAAAATCCCCCAACTCCAAAAAATGGAGCATTTTTTCTAAATGTTCATGTTCTCAAAATTGGCTCAAACGATTTTATTAAAATGCCACATAAAACATATTTTCATTAAAACTTTTAGGTTATCGATCACTTATCTGTGGTGCATGAAATAATTTGCTTCATACAAGAATTTGAAGTCGAGATTTCGTCAAAATGTATGCTTTAAGGTCCCTTGGGTCCAAAGGAATATTTTTTGTTGTGGAAAGAGTAGGCATGAAGATAAGCAGGTAAAAAAGTTATTTTTAAGTCCACCGTCTTGAATATACATCTATTTACCCATGCAAACTGTTATTTAAATTTTTTCTTACAAGTTAAACGCCCTTTAACTGGTTGATCGTGTCGGACAAGGGAAAATTGTTGGTCTTTATTTCTTCTTCTTTTTTATGCTATCAAAAAAAAAAAAAAAAAAAAAAAGTTCTAACGGGTTTTGATTAACATATCATCTTTGATGTACTGACAAGGAAAATATCTTGAATATTTGTAAATAATTTTGTAAAAATATATTTATTCAACTAGATATTTTACACTTTTGTATAACTGGGATACCAAAAAAGATGAGGAAAAAAACTTGCTGCAAGAAAAATGTAGACCTTCATATCAAATGAAATTATGTCATTAACCATTTCTTCAGTATTGCTGGTTTCAATTTTCCAATATTTTGAAGTGATAAGACACTGTTGTTTTGTTTCTCGCGAAGTTATGCAAAGAGTAGGTATGCAATAGCAAAGCCAGCATAATCTGCCTTTTAAACATTTGGCTATCCCTTACAGTCGCTTATATGCTACCAGACAACACGTTTAATTGTATTAATAGGAAGTAGAGAGAGCATTCCACCCAAAACTTTGGTGTCGAGATTTCACCGGAAATGTATGTTTTGAAATCCAGTGAATCCAAAAAGGTATTTCATTTTTTCTACTAGGGGAAGAATACTTCACCCAAAAATTAGATATCGATATTTCTACAGAAATATATGTTTTAAGACCCCCTGAATCCAAAAGTCGTATCTTACTTCCTCTATTACGTTTTGAAGTATTTATTCCACCCAAAATTCGATGTCTAGTTTTCACCTGAAATATAGGCTTTGAGTTTCATGGAACCCAAAAATAATACATTTTCTTTCTCTGCTACGTACATCATATCTAGTTAAAGAAGATATTAAATTCCACCTGAAAATTTGATACCGAGATTTCATTGGAACCAGTTTCGGGTCTTCTAAATCCAAAAATCCTAAATCATTTTTAGAAAAGGGCCAGTAATTTTGTGTGTGTGTGTGTGCGCGCGCTTGTACGTATGTGTCTATGAACAGCACAATCAAAAAACGAAAACTCGGTTAAATAACAAACTTGCTATTTAAATGTTGTAGATATCAAGGATTGCTACACAAAGTTTCTCAAGAAAATCACTCCCATAGCCTTTAAATGAAAATTTTTATTTTCTCAATGAATGTTTAATTTGTTTAAAACTCCATATTTTAAGCTTTTTGTAATAAATATAATGTACATCTTGCATTTTCTGGGATTAACATCAGAAATCTTCATTCTGGATGACTTTTGCATACTGGTAAACAAAATGTTATTACATAGAAAGCGTACTTCTCGTTAAAAGGACTGTTTATATTGTATACCTACATTTTTTAGTTAGTTAAATCCGAGACATTCCTTGTTCTAGAATCTTAAATTTTTTTTTATTTGGGATTAAAATGTTTCTTTTAAAGGTTTAGTTAAGTAAATAGGGTTAAAAGTTTAATATCAATGGGCCATTAACTCAAATGGAAAACTTTTTTTTTTTCACCCTGGTCATGCCAAGAAAACGGAATTTCAAAGTTATTACGCAGTGAACCGCTCTTAAAAGATTTAACTATCCCTTTAGCGTAGCATGCTCACCACGTACCTACAAAGAAATAAAACCATTTCTGCTAATGTTTATCTCGATTAGCATGAAGTACATAGTAGAATAAACGTTTATAAGAATTTTTTTTTCTTTTTTTTTTTTTTCTTTTTTTTTCCCCGAATAGATGAAGGCATGTGAATGTAATACATCAAAACGTGAAATCGCCCTCCGTGGTGTAGTGGTTACTTTGCTGACTTCACATACCCAAGGTCGTGGGTTCAAACCCGGCGGAGGACGATGGATTTTTTCGGGCGTAAAAATACTTAGCATGGCTTCCTTCGGAAGGGAAGTAAAGCCGTGGGTCCCGTGTCGTAGATTTACGGCACGCAAAAGAACCTCAAGCCTGATAGAGAGGCCTTTGAGCAAAATAAAGCGGTCTTCCACGCCCAGTATAGAATGGGACGCTGAGAACCACAGCAGTTAAAGAGCATCCATAAATAAAACGCCATTTCATTTCAAAATGGGAAAATATAAGAGTTGTGCACTTTTATAAATTATCTTGTTTAATATTATTTAAACTCCAAGGCAAGGCATTAGATATTTAGGGAATAATTCATTTACAATTCTTTTCTTGTCAAACTGAGGCCAATGGGAGAGAAAACCAAGCCACGGGAATTTTTATTTTCGATCTATTTTCACTAAAACAAAATCCCAGTTTGATCTGTAACATCAATGTCACAATAGCACCTTCTAAGTTTCAAATCGGATACACCTACAATATAACAGCGAACATCGGAAACTGAAAATGCTACGGCGTTGTAATCATGCCCACATTTTTGAAAGAAAGTTTCTGTCCATGTCGTATGGTTTTCCTGTTACTTACATAACATTCAAAGAGAAATAAGACATATTCACAGCCTATTTGTGGAAAACGTATGGGTATGTATGAATGCATACATAAAGGCTCTGCCTCTCTGAGCGAACGTTTGAACGGTGGAACTCAAAATCGGAAACTCATATAAATACCAAACTTCAGATTTACACCCACCATGTATCAAGGTTGCGAAGATTTCTACGACGTCACACATACTCGTATGTAAAATGGCGGGTTAAATCAAACTTGGTCACACACCGGGGAAGCACAAGTGCTTGACCTATGTAGGTGGGCATTCGCTTTGTGATTCAGTGACTCGATGATTTTTCCGGGTAAGCAATTGGAAATTGCGAATGCCTTTAGAACAAACTGCAGGTGCAGTGTCCTGCAAACTAGATACAGCATGGAAAATATGTGAAAAGAGTAGAGTATAGAGTAACTTCTTCACTGTCTTGTACATAAATCAACCCATTCATCGTCCGTAAAAACAAATGAAACGCGGCTAAAGAGCGATTATTAACATTACCTAACACCGAATTGCAGCAATTAACTCTTATTGCGCGTTTATAAATCCTGAACTAGCTATCTTATAACTTACATTGAGTTTAAAAATTAAGTGACATTCCAAACCGAGGTTTGCGAAATTCCTGATTCCTATGCAAGCATTTCTTTAGACTCCATTCTAACTTCTCTCCTCTGTAAGAACACGGATTTTTACTTTCGGTTTCTTTAAAGAATATGCCCCATTTCCCTAAATCAGTTCACAAGATTATAAACAGCCCGTCTCGGTAGTGTGGGGGTAGCGAGTTTGCCTCACATTCAATAAATACGTTGCGAAGTGGAATCTCGCTCAGGGTGAGTTCCCCGAATAAGGTTTCTTTTCAGAGTTTTCCCTTTCCCTAAGAAGATGAATGTCGAGTAACCACTTTAAGCTTCATGGGCCCCGAGATATTTGAGCTTCAATTCACCAATTTCATTCATGTTCGACATGACCAACCAGGTTAAAGGACGTTAAGCTACCAAAAAAGGAGGAGGGAGGGATTACGAACCGTTTCTCTCAGAGCGCAAAAACATCAGAAGAGCTGTCTTCTATAATTGCTGTTTCACTTCTACAGTTTTGTCACTTAGCAACCATTCATGAAGATTCTGTATGCTAAAGTATGCAGTTTTTTTTTTTTTTTTGGCATGATAACAGCATTAACATGCGATAACAATAAAACACGTGGTCTCACAACGTATACACCTTTGTACAGTGGACTTTGCCTCAACTGATAAGTCGGCACACGGAGAGTAGAGAAAGCGGAAGGGAAACATCAATTTAAACACAGCGCAGCCCAGGGCAAGCAATTCCCTGTAATATCGCCACGCGTGCAAAGAGTTAACGTTCTCTAACTGGAGGATCATGTCGGATGATGAATAAAATGTGTGAAATGATGCTCTAAGATTTCGGGGTACATAGAGGTTAAAGTTACTTGACATTAATCTTCCCAGGAAAAGGGAAACCTCCGAGAAAACTTTATTCTGGTAACTCATCCTAAGCGAGATTCGAACTCGCGACCTTTTGAATATGACGCAGACATGCTACAGAAATTTCCCTGCTTCTTGAGATTAACACTGAAATTCTTTCAGATGTTACTCGTTGCTCTCATTCAAATATCCCATACTCTGAATATACTGTTATACTCTCGGAATCGAAACTCTTAAATTCAGTTCAGACAAGGGTGCCATTGCAAAAAGAAGAGCGTTTGTTCGCTTCCATATTCTTAAAGTATACGAAAGCTCCACGAATAAAACAGAGTTGAAGACGAAAGATCAGAGTATGGAATGTAACGTCGAATTGCAGAGGATGGGTTCTGACAATGCGCTAAGAAGAGGAATCTGAGGCGCAGCCGAGGCAGTGTAGAGAACGCAAAGCAATATAACTTTCGCAGCGAAGTTGAAACATTTTTAATTAATCGGGTTAAAAAATCTTATATCATCAAAATTACTATACGGTTATTTAGAGATGAATTATTTAATTGTATTTCATTTATCATCTATCTTAGCTGGACTATTCAATAGGGGAATTTTTGTTCATGCTTATGCCTTATATTCATTATATTGTAGTCGCCCCAACGTCTTCGCGTATTGCCCGAATGTACACTATTCACTGATCTATAATGTACTACATGAAAGACTTACACACACACACACACACACACACACACACACACACACACACACACAGTGTCCCAGAATTCGACCGCACAAATTGGTAGGATTTTAGAGGGATCCTAGATAAACAGTTGAGGTAGGGAACCTATTGTCTCTTTTGCCAAATCTTAAATGTATGGCATGTTTTCTGGGTCGCACATTAGTGGTCGAAAATTAAAAGAATGTGGACGTGTCAATCCTCTTTTCATTCACAGTGCCTTATTTGTATGTCAGTAGTCGAAGGAATGCAATATTGATGCGCAATCAATACGATATTTAAAATTATTAGGTTTGTAACTTTGGCAAAATTTCCAGTTCTTTGAGGGTGTGCACGCCTCTGATAACAGCTTGGTTGATTTCAGATCTTATGTAGTTAGCTGAAGCTCTCCACCAAAACATTCTGGTGGGTGAGTCGAGCGTTGATCATCAAAATCTATGGTACAAAGATCACCGCTCCCTGATTTCCCATAGTTTCGTTTTTTAATGTTATTGTTTTTTTCAGAGTATACCATTAGAGCAGCAACTTAGCAGCACGCTAAGTTTACATTTCTGAAGTCAAAACGATAAACCCTCCACTACAAATTACTGTCAATGATAACTACATAGAGTTCAGTATTAAATGTAGTAATTTTCAAGGAACCTCCTTAGATTAATTAAAATAAAACAATTATGTTTGTTAAAAACATCTACGTAATATGTGCTTTGAAACGTATTTAAATGAAGTATGGTTTTAGTAGCGGAATAAAAAAATCTGAGCTGTGCAAGGATTCGAACAGCAGTACTTCGATTTTATCCGTACGTCGGTACTATACAGTTTTAACCACTTGAAGTATTGTGTTCCTGTGAATCCGTGCTTGTGAAAATCTTGTCTAATGTAAATGTGACTACTGTGAGAACCATGAACATTGTGTTCTTTTTGTACAAGTATACATATTATGAGCAAGAAAATAAATTGTTTCAACGGAGAGCACACATCTTAAAATAATCTAAGCTGCGAACTTCAGAGCTCATGTGCCTTTTGCTGCCACGCGGTACCATTGCACACGCATAAGAGCCTCGCTTACCAATTTCCGTTGAATCAGATGAACAATAACTGACAAGAACTTTAGCTTCTTGTGGTGAGGTTCATATAAATTCTGGAATGTTTACAGAGTGCGAGGTTCATTTCTTCGTAGGTGTAATCTCTGCTGGTGACCTGTACTAATTTGTGCTTCGATATTATATTATTTCTTGAAGTCTCTTTCTATTTGCCTTTCATGCAGAGATGAAAAGTAGAACTCACTTTCCTGACTGATACATAGTTGTTATTTCGTTTTATGTAGAGATAGCTGTTCATTTGACACAATGATAATGTTGTTTGGTTAATTGTAAACTGTGCCTACATTGTAATTTACCGAACTCTGTATTTTAGTAACTTTTTCGAGGGGAAACTGTTAAATGCAAATTATTGATATTGAAACGTTCTCCGTTGCACCTAGGAGCTAATCGTACATTACATTTATTTTATTTGTCAGTAAGAATAAATCATATAGAGTAACGGGCAAAATATGAACGACTCATTATAAAGTGCATAAAAGAAGACAACATAAAATTAAAGCTATCAATGGAGGCTCGAACGCTAATCTCCCTCGACATTCACATCCGCTGCTCATACGATAACCACAGTGCTAAATTATACTACAATATCTGCGCTCTTTGAAATTGAGGTGCTCACGTCACGGTCCACTGTGGTTTGATCAATAACACGCTAACCCTTAATATATTTTATGCTGTAGCAAGGAATTTATAGTTCATAACTTATAGGTTTCCTATCTCAATTTTGGACCCCTCTACAATCCTGCCAAATTGTGCGGTCGAATTCTGGGAAATATCCAAAGCCCCATATACATAATATAGGATTAGTACCAAATTTAACACGACAAATTCTTGAAACATTTATGTGTTCTTAAAGGCTTTTCAGCTTTGTGTGCAAGAGCAGTAGACAGGTTGACCTTTGCCAAATATTAATAAGTTCTTTTTATGTAAGTTATGCTTTCAATAATAAATATTATATAATATATATTCATTCGTGTGTTTCGTCAATGTATCAGATGAATATTTGTTTGTATATGTATAATTTATTTCAACGATTTTCTACCATTCTTATTGAATAATTGTCGTGTTCTTGCACACGAAACTGAAAAGCACTTAAGAACACACAAATGTTACAAGATATTGTTGCGCAAAATATGGCACTAATTCTATATTATGTAAATGAGGTTTTGGCAATTTCCTTTTCGTTTCTTTATTTTCCTCTTCTTAACTGTATTGCCCATTCAGCAGGTAAGGAACAGAAACAGGTTTATCCTAAGGTCGCTAAGCATTCTTTTTCTCCGGTATATCATTACTCCCAGCCCATTCGCTGTCTCTGCGTAAGAGGAAGATCATTCTGGAATGTGTGGTGTTCGCAAACATGTATTCATTCGCATAGCATGATCGTCGGGCGTCAAGTAGGAAGCAAAGTGAGTAAAGAGCTCAAAAGTGCAGAAAATATCGTTAAACATTCAGTTTCTTTAGCACATAACGTTTTTATTTAGAACATGTTACCCGACAGAATTTTGCGCATATCAGTTTGTATTGCTTTACATGTATTATGGGAAAGGATGAAAGTTTCATTAGAGAGATAGTTATTAAGTTTTTGTCATTGCAAAAGCTTTTTGAAATTGGAAACATGGGGATAACACAATAATTTATCGCACGTAAGTGGATATGTTTACGCTAATATATTTTGCACCTGCTTTCAGTTTTGGAGAGATGATTCATAATTGATTGAAGAACTTAACTATAAATCGTCAACGCAACGTGAGAAAGAATGTGTATAATAGTAATAATAATAATAATAATAATAATAATAATAATAATAATAACATATTATACATTATTAATATTATTATATCATCAATCCTGTTGTGAAATATGCCATGTGTTCAAATATTTTTGAAAAATGCTGTGTTGATAATCAAGTTTTATAGGACATGCCAACGCTGTCATTAAACGTTAACAGTCCGATAACTTTAATACCTATCAAACCAAAAGGGCTATAAGAACTACTCTCTTACAGCCCTCTTGTGTCAGACTAACATTAGACAAAATCCATTTTGAGTATCAAGTGAATGAAGCATTAGTAAAACTGTAAATGTACTGCGTTTTCCTAAATCCATTCAAGATCCTCATTCACTAAACAGAAACCATTTCACATTAATAGAGATCTTTAATCATCGTACTTTCTTGATTTATTGAGTAATTAATTGTGAAATATGACAAGACTCAAAATACAATATTTTTATATATAATTATGCTTATTCAGGCGAAATGAGGAATATATAACTGAATCAAGCGTGAGAGATAGTTTTCCTGATACGATACCCGAAATTATGTTTATGTAAGCAAGGTCTTTGAGTGGCAGGGTGGGGACTAAGGTCACTATAAACAAAAAAACACACCTGGATTGATTGATTAGTATTGTTCTCAGAAGTTAATCTGAACCATTAAAATACACCTATAGATGCTAAAATGATCAAGAAAATAAAATATTCATAAAACAGCATCGTCTCAGCGGGAAGAATGCCGCGCTATTTATGTCTGTAAAATAACAAGCAACATCAAGTTAACGACCGGGAGAAGTGCAGCTCAAATAAGGATATTGACGCCGTGTCTGTTATAAAATCAGCAATACTTCCCCAAGAGACCAAGAAGGAACACCGGACAAATATTGGAACTGTCCAATTCTGTGCAATTTGACAGCAAGTATTTGGGTAACGTAGGAGAGGACCTCCGCCAGTGTAACTAGTTGCACCAGCCTTTAATACTTCAAAACCATATATTTCTAGGCATTTTCAGTGTATTACGATAACAAAGCAGTAATATAAAAGAAGGAAGCTTAGTAGCGACTTACACTTTCCTAGGTGCGCCTCACTTAAACGCTCTGGCCATGAAATATAGCTTTAGAAGAATTATTCAACTACAGCAACGCACCTGAATACATTAGCTGCATCAACTTGCTACGTTAGCTGAGCCATTTGATACTTAAAACATTAAGCCCCAAACATCTCTTCTGTACCTGTTAACACGGTGTGTATTTCAATGAATTTCTATGCTCAACTTATGTTTATTTTCGATGTTTTGCAGACGAGGTATGTTTTGACATTTTAGAATTGGATCTGCTAACACGGTGTGTATTTCAATAAATTTTTATGCTCGGCTGAGGTTTATTTTTGACCTTTTGTACACGAGGTATGCTGTAACACCTTAGAATTGCATTAAGAATTTGCATGGAGGAATTTTGTTAATTTACGCAGACACTCCGTTAAAATTGCTAAAATAGGTATATATGTGTGTGTGTGCTACAAAGGTAGTGCATATACATAAATTGTGGATTTAGAATCAATAAGAACAAATTTACATTAAACTTTAATAACTACTAAAACCTACAGCAATTGTTTTACTTTCTCTAGCATGTATGTACATACAATGTATGTAGTAGCTAGAGAAGGTATTGTATTCCACTAAAACATTCGTTATCAAGATTGCACAGTAAATGTGTTTTGAGGTCCCCCGAGTCCGAAATTTTTAGAAAAAGGGCCATGTGTGTGGACATAATAGCACAAAAACGAAAAGACCATTAAATACCAAGCTGGGCATTTATGTTTAGTATCATCCAAGGATGTGACACAACAATTTTCAAGAAAATTTCCCCACCACATACTATTCTTTATAAAGATATTTTTTTTAAATTTTGTTTTTCTAAAAATTACTCTTAATGATTTTAATTAAAATGCCCTAAATTAAACACATTTATATCACAAATAAAATGTATATTTTAAATTTCCTGTGAATAGCCTCTGAGGACTTCTTTATTCTGGACGAGTTTTTCAGAATTTTGCATAATAGTTAAACCGTAAGAAATAGACACATTTACTACACAAAAAATGTAGATCTTGTTGTAGAGTTGACCATTTTCAAGATATTCCTTGTTTTGATTTCAATTTTAAACTACCTACCTGTTCTAAAATGGGATCTTACAAAGCGAACCAACCCTCAATTGTTTCACAGAGTGACCAGCTTTTAAAAGATTTGAATAATCAATTAGTCAATCAATGTATTCACTTATTCCCTTCTATTTACAAGGAAGCAAGTATTATAATTAACTGTACTAATGTTTACCTCTATTAGCATGATGTAAATAAAAGAATAATCTCTTGTAAGAATAGTTTGTATATGGAACAGCTAGAGAAAGTTACGTGAATGGAATGCATCAGAATTTTTTTCTTTTCTTTTGACAAGTTTTAAATATTGATAGTAAAATAGGGTACCTATTACTTCTCAAAGTTAGGAATTTCTTCAGCAGTGAATGTATGTTATGCTTATGATTTATAATTGACTACATAATTCATGCAAACACTTTTTATTATAATATTAAAATTTACCTGTAGATAGCAAATGTTTATTGTATATATACTACATATATTTGACAAGTGCTTTAACATAGACACTACAGTGTTTTGTATTATTAACAGGTTAATTAATACTACTACAAGTTTTATTTGAATGTAGTTGTCAAAACAATTTTGAAAATTATTTGTTAAAAACCATAAAAACGTTATTATTACTACCATTATTTTATCATTAATTATAATAGTACTTGTGTTGTCAACTAATATTGGGTACACATATTAAAGAATAATAATTGTTATAGTTGCCTATGTTTCATAATTTGATACTGAGATTTCACCGGAAATACATGTTTTAGGGTCCCCCTGAATCCAAAAAAAAGCATTTTTGGAAAAAGGTCCACTTGTGTGTGTGTGGGTGTGGAAGGGGAGAACAGCATAGCTCAAAAACGAAAAGTCTATTAAATACCAAACTTAGTATTTAAGTTCAGTATCTTACAAGGATATTACACAAAGATTTACAAGAAAATCCCCCACCCCCAACTACCTTTTATATGGCAACATTTTCGAAATGTTTTAATTACTCAAAAATAGCTCTTAGCAATTTTGATTAAAATATTGCATATTAAAGATATTTACCTGGCAAATAAAATGTATATCTTGAATTTTTTTGGGAATAGCCTCTGAAGACTACTTAATTCTGGATGAACTTTATGGAATTTTGTATAACTGGCAAGCCGTAAGAGATAGACAAAAACTTACATAACATAAAATGTAGAGCTCATTAAAACGCACAATTTGTCATATAATTTTTTTTTTGAGGGAGCAAATCGCTTTTGAGATATTTCTTGTTATTGATTTCAGCTTTAAAATACTTTTCTCATAAAGCAATTTTTCAACTCCTGTTCATAGAAACTAAGGAACTTCAGTCACATAGCAACCAGCTTTAGACTAATACTTCAGCCTATGCTACTCCCTTATTTCCCTTGTACTTGAATGGAAGCAAGTAATAAGTCTATTTCTGCTAAATTTTTCGTGATTAGCATAAAGTAAAAAGAAGCATAAACATTGTAACAATAATTTGTTGCAGAGATGTAGAGAAAGTCATGTGAGTGTAACACATTAGATTTTTCTATTTATAGTAAGTAGGGCAAACAATTTGATCCGATGCTTCTGCAGAAATGATTTGTGACTCTCTAATTTAAAAAAAAAAATCTCTCTCTCTTTCACACACACAAACCTTGTGGTCTAGGGGTAACATGCTAACCTTCCCAAGAAGGCGGGTTCAAACCCAGTGGAGTGCAATTAATCTCTCTCTCTTGGCATTTAAGTTTCAAGGATACAACACAAAGAGTTTCGAGAAGCCTCCCCCATTCCAAACTATCCTTTTTATGGAAACATTTTTGTTACATTTTGTTTTCTCAAAAATGGTCACAGCATGTTTTATTAACATAGGATATATTTAACCTTAACCTGCATTTATGTTCAATGTCTTTGAAGAATGCAAAGAGTTTTGAGAAGCCTCCCTCCCATTCCAAACTTTGTGGAAACATTTTTGTTATGTTTTGTTTTCCTAAAAATGGCCATAAAATGTTTTATTAATGTAGGATATATTTAACCTTAAGCATGTCTATTTGAAATGCATAAAAGGCAAGTCCTTATGGCCTTTTCTGCTAAAAAAGTATATAATATGAAAATTGATTAACATTACATACCTACTAATTGTTCGAGCATTTGAAATACATATCTATAACTAAATACAATAAACATATAATACATTTCTGCATTCTTTGCAAAACAGTTGCCTATAGTGATTGCAGTATGCCATTGTCACTTTTCTCTTCTTAGCTGGACATATTAATAAGACTACATCTTCCAAGTTCTTGTTTCTGCACTGCAATATTAATTATCTTTTATTTATGAAGAAGAATATAATGAAATACAAATGCTACATTATTGTTTTTGTTATCGGATGAAGACCTGTTACGATTGGCAGGCCAACAACCAAGGTTTCCAGCAGGGCGATCTGGTGTGGTTATATTGCTCTATCCAGACTAAGGGATGCTGTCCTAAACTTCAACAACCATGTCATACCTTGTGGTGAAGAGAATTCATGGCACTATCTTCCACAACCAGAGGCACTGTCTTCCACAACCAGAGGCTGATGGTACACAAGGATCATCTAGCCCACTACAATGGGCTGGTTGGAATGACCAGTTCTGAGCTCTGAGGAGGGAGCAGAGTTACTGAGTGTCTAATTCATGAGCCTGTGCATTACTGCTGCACATACATGAGCAGCTTGCTTCCATCATTTTAACTGATTGTTACCTGTGTGTAGTCTGCTTCCTTTATGTAGTCACACCCATTGTTGTAATGTAATATGTTAGCAAATGAGTACCTTGCATCAAAGCCCAGCAATGCCGCATTGAGTGCAATGTACATGTGCTACTTCTGGAAGTTTCTTGGCATGTGATCAGCAGGTATAAGAAGGGAGGCAACCTGGCCCAGAAAAGTTCAGTTCTGAGTATGCAGAAGAGAGACAGTAAAACAATTAAGTGAGTGTCATAATGATGAGAGAATAAATTAAGCTACAGCATTGAAACAAAAATCATCTATTGTAATCAGTTTTGAGTAATAAAGGGATTTGGGGATTTTTTTTAACATGTGACACAAGATGGCAAGAAAATGTTCTAAGTCCAATGGTTCGGCAATGCAGATGTGCAAGCAGAGAGAACAAGCAGAAGATTGCATTTCAAATTGGAAAGAAGAGCCAATTTTCAGTAACCCTTTATTTTGATCCAGCTCATTTAAACACACCTAACCTAAGCAAATGTAGTCTAATCGACAAATTCTCGATACCAGAGGAACCTGTCATTCACCGTGGCTCACTACAGCCTCCACTCGCCTCATATTCATTTTTCAAAAATAACTTAATAAAGCACAAGAAAATCTTGAGTCACATATTTGAAACACAAGGAGATCCTGTGTCACTTGCATCACATGTTGGAAAGAGAGCCTAGAGATTTTGTTATAGTATGTTGGCAGCAGTGAACATTTCACATAAATGCAAGTTGAATGAGCTTTGGATACAGTAGAACTACCCAGCTTTGAAGTTAAGAAACTCTGCTTCTTTTGAGATTATTCCTAACAGCATTTGTGGAAAGAGTAGCTCATTGTCAATAGTGTACCAAGTAAGAAATTTTTCTTGGCACTTGTAAATTAAATGTAAATAAAAAAATTGACTATTTTAAATACCACATGCAAATAATTATGTAATAAAATAATTTTGGATATATGATTGAGTCTAAAGAGAATGTATTTTAAGTTGCACTCCAATACTTTTAATAAAAATCACAGAGTGAAGAATTGTCAAAATACAAGAAATTATTCCTACCTGCTTCTTACATGACTTACGCTTATAATAAATAACCTTTCGTTTGTGAAAAGATTTTGCCAATCAACATCCATTTATGGAGCAGAGCACCTTTTGATGTTTTAATATTGGTCATTTTGCAATAATAGTCTGCTGTTTGTAACACAAAGATTGGATATTTTGTTGTGGAATTTTAAAATGCATTTTCTTGTTGGAACTCTTTGTTGAAAGATGCATATACACTATCCAATGACACTATTAAATGTTTGCCTTAGTTTTAACGTAATAGCATGGCATGCAAATGTCACACATTTTAGAAATTTTGTGAGCTTGTTCAACCATATTCAACAATAGCCTAAGCTAGTAAAATGATATAAGCTGAACATGGACTTTTAAATTATTATAGGTATTTTTTTTTATTAAGCTTTATTTATGGTCGTTTTAACCTCTCAAGGTTTTATCATGACCTTACATGATTTAAACAATACATTAATAACAATTGTATGTATTGTGCCAGAATATTATACAAGATTTCATAAGATGAATATTTTCCTTATACAATCAGTCTCCTTTAATTTTGATAATATTTTTTATTTTATATTTATAATATAATCTGTTTGCTTAAATAAACTAATTAGATATTTTTACATTATATCATCTAAAACTAGGTAAATTTAGGCTCTATAAAATTGAAGTATATTACTCATTGGTACATACAACATTAAAATAAACTGAAATTTAGAGAATAAAAGGTCAGAAACTAAGATTGCGGGGCCTGGTGATCAATATTCATCATTGTAAATTCATTGTCCTTTTTATGTCAATGAGAAAGTAGAAAATGCTGTCTCATTTAAATTATGTAAAATATATCCTTATTTCATTTAAATTGTAAAAAAATATCAGGCTACATTATTGTAACAATTGAGAACACCAGTTTCTGTTAAATTCACTATAGTGATCACTAGAGCACTACATATAACACACCACTTACACTTTTGGTAGACTAATAACTAAGTCACTGCATTCACATCACTTCCAAGCATCACTCACTAGATTGACTTTTAACTCACTTTACTTCAGTTCACTTCACTAGTCGACCCCTTAGTTCGCTGGAAAGTTCCATGTAGAAGAGATTACTCTGGATGAAGACTTGGAGAGAAAGAAGTTCCGAGAAGTCATGCAGGGAAACACACAAAGGTCTTTGTTTGCCCGGCTATTGTGTCCGTTCACTCTATTGTTACGGTAGATCAGGCAGCGGTGCTCAGGCTCAGCACCGCCGTTACACTGCTCCCTCCTCAGCGTTGATCGTCCTGATCAGCACTCTCCCAGCAGAATAGACAAGGCACACTTCTCTCCTATGGGTGCGGTCAATTACCTTGTCGATCCTCTCCCGAATGGTACGGTTCTGGCCAAGATTATCGGAACTGGGCCTATGCCCCTTGGTCTGGGTTTGGCGGTACGACAGCACCTGAACTCCCAGTCAAGAATTTTTCCTACTGGCTTGTCGGTCGTAATTTCCTGCCTCCTCGCTCGCTCCCTGGTGTGTTGACGAACCGAACTGTTAGCAAGTTCTCTAGACAGCTTGTTAACTATACACCCCGTCGCAGTCACTGCGCCTCCTAACACGGTCACTTTCTTCTTCAGTTTCAGGATCAGTCTGCGGACTCTAGGATGCCCGTCGGCACTCCGCAGTCTTCGCCGAGTATTAGGATCCTCCTGCCGGTCAATCGTCACATCGTGGCTCCTGAGAGCATCCAGTACCAATGTCACCTCCTCTGTCATCCTCGCGACGAACACCTAAGCCTTATGGCGCTCCGTCCGAGGGTCAACTCCAGCATAAGATTTGACTTTCTTCAACCCAGAGTACCTATCCCATTAATTTCCTTCTACTTATAGGGAAACTGAGTAATAAAACCATTTCTGTTTATGTTTATCTTGATTATCATGAGATATATAGAAGAATAAGTTACTGGCAAGGTTTCACCCGATGCCGTCACTATTTCATAAGGCCGATTCGGTGTCCTGGTCGGCAAGCATTCAGTCACGTAATGTCGGATTGCGGTCACGGCTGCACCGGTATCGACTAGTATCTGGCACGGCTTCCCTCGTCCAAACGTCCGCAATGAGGCTGTCTTCCATCCCTCTGTCTAATGCCCATGCGTCACACAAGGAGAATGCGATGACGACATCGGTGCGCCCTTCGCCACTTCAGATTTTTTTGTGTCGCGCCTGTCGGTCGACTAGATTGCGGACAGCGTTTCACTATGTGCCCCAGACAGCCACATTCCCAACGACACCGTCCGACGCTCGTCGCCTAAGTCGCGTACAGTCCTTCACCTGGTGTCTGGGTCGGCCACATTATCTCGCTAGAAACTTCTTTTCGACGTTCTTGGATTCCCTTACTCCCTTGCACCAAGTACTTCTGGTCTCCTCGGTTGGAACAGTCGTTACCCGGCCGCTGGTTGCTCCCTCCTCAAGCCCGCGCTCTTCTTTCTATCCACAGACGGCGCCTGACCGTCGTCTTGGTGTGCAGCCCAGTGCTATGTGACCTGGTTGGCCACACTCGTAACACAAGCCGCTAACGATGTCCCTGCGCTGAGTCTCTGCCCCCACTGTAGTAGCGAATACTTCTCTAATCTTCCGGTTAAGGTATTTTGTTACTCACCGCCTCCATCCTCAGCGTGGCTGTTAATGCCTCGTGGATGGTCTTGTACTCGCCGAGCATCAGACGCTCTCGTACCTCGGAGTCACGCATCCCGTAAACAAGAGTAGGCGGCTTCTCGGCGACGTAGACGGAAGGTCCACCAAGCTAGGGCTACTAATTGTTCAATGGCCAATGCGAACTCGTACAGCGTCTCGATTCTGGTTGTTGTTGCCTCTACTTGAGCTGATTATAATAAGCTATGGCCAAGCAATGGTTCTCGAAGCGGTTCTCAAGGGCCTCCCAGATGTCTCCGGAATCGCATTCAAGACTTCCACCGCTTCCCCCTGGAGGCTCGCCATCAACTGTCTTGCTTCATCTTCTGCTGACTAATGGTGTGGGTAGTGATGGTAACGAACTGTCAGTGGCTTGACACGCGCAGATGTTGTGTCGCGTCCAGAGATCTCGAATTTCATGTCCTTAGGTTTTCCGTTAAGCATTTCTTCTATCATGGTGTTCACTTCCTTAGCAAGTGCTGTCAGCTTTTCCTTCCAGGGCACTAACATGTATCCCAAGGTCTTTCAAAATATCAACGCGTTCTTCGACGTGCTCCAGGGCCTTAACATGATGGTAAAGATTCTTCATCATTCCCCCAAGCTCTTCCACGCCCTTCTTCATGTCGGCCAGTTGTTTGCTGAATTTTCTAGAAAGTACTGCTTTCAGGTTCTCCATTGCACAGTTCACAGTTGTTATTTATTTCTCATCTTCTCCATGCCAGATTCTATGTTCATTCTGAATTTCATTTATTTCCTTCCAATTTTCATTTTCTCATCCATCTTCTCCCCTGTGGTTTTCATTTTAATCTTCATTTCTGTATTCATTTCTGCCTTCACTGTCATTATTTCACTTCCCATTTTGTCCATTCCAGAATTTACATTCTTCATTTGGCCCCTCATTTCTTCCATACTGGCCAAAGCCTCTGAGGCATTTCCTCCATTTTGTTTGTTTTTTTATTTCCCACTTCTAACACTAGTAAAACAAATGAGAACACCAGTTTCTGTTAAATTCACTTTATTGGTTACTAGAGCACATAATGCAACACTTACACTTTTGGTCACTGCATCCACGTTACTTTCTTAGCAAGCATCACTCACTAGATTGACTTTTAACTCACTTCATTTCAGTTCAGTTCACTTCACCAGTCAGCCCCTTATATGGTCTATAGTTGGCTCAAAAGTTTCACTCTTAGAAATTACGGAAATATTATGTTTTGTCCATTAGAAACAGATTACTCTGGAACAACAATGTTCTCAGCCTTATTAGAAAGAAGGTCTGAGAAGTCTTACAGGGAAACATACAAAGGTCTTTTTATGCTCGGCTATTGTGTCCATTCACTCTATTGTTACAGTGGGCCAGGCAGCAATCCTTTCAGTAGTTGCTCAGGCTCACCACTGCTTTTACATTATGTAATATATAATCTTTATTGTACTTGTAACGTTGGTTAAAAATTATTTTGTATGAGAGCAGTTTGCATGCAATAAAATGATTATGATTATGATAAAGTAAATGAACAAAACAAAAATGTATACTGTGTAGCACAGGTATGGGCAAACCCTGAACCACTTGATACACAATCTACAAAGTTGCCTAACACCACATAGTTTGAAATGAACTGGTAGATGGAGAAACAAACAACAGCGAGTGCAGTGGCTAAATAGTGCTGATTTTTTTTTTTATTACTTCATTTATATAGCCTCATTTAACATCTAAGGTCATGTCACGGTCTTTGCATTAGAAACAACTTGTCCGTTATGTTCTTTACATTGGATTTAAATTGTTTTATTTTACACATACATGCACACACACATGCATACTTCCGGACTCTGTGGGGGTTAAAGAAAAATTCCCCACCCCAGCTGGGAATCTAATCTGAGTGAGAAGTCAGTTCGCTCACCATTCGACTACGGAGGTACTTTGACTTTTTTTGTTTACGGTTTAAACTACAGTAAAAAATGCAAAAAACTGTATTTTCAATTGCTTTTTTTTTTCTTTCTGTTACATTTGCAATTATTTCATATTCCAATATGGCTATTTATAGCTGTGCTAACAGATGTTCGTCAGTCTAACGAGATCTGTATTTTGACTTGGCATACTCATTTGAGAAAACGCTTGCTCATACAAATATGTAGAGAAAATGTAGCCAACATTTTAGCCACAAAGAATTTTAATTGTATGTGTTTTTCAACTAATAACTGTTTAAATAGTTCAATACCTTGTTTCCTGTGGCACAAATATTTAAAAAATATATATGTATTGTTTTTGGCCGATAATTTATAATTCTATAAATTGAACTTTAGCCTTCCAAGTTTGGCATGCATAGGATTTTCAAAAAGGACAAAAACATATCCCAGCATTTTATTCTTTAGATTTCTTATTAAGGGAATATACATACTTATTAAATTCCTTGTAAATTGTAAATGGGGAAGGGATTGCAAAGAGGGGAAAATAATATAACTGCTCTTATAATTGTCCCTTCCACAGTTCAAAATTCATGCAAAGGTTTTAGTTGCATTGTACATGTTTACTATGCATACTTAGGCTTTCACAACCAGCATCTATCCAGTAAAATGTTCGTTTCCAGGCTCCTTGGCTGTGGCCCAGTTGATGTATTAACACCTGGCGTTTCACCTGCCATTTAATCGGGCATCCTCAGAGGAATGGAGATATCTTGTTGGTAGCTGTTGAAGTGACACTCATTAGTATGTGCTTGCGTGTGAGAGATCTAGTGGCCTCTTGGTGAGCACAGGTGAAGTTGCTATGTGCCTGCTTTTGGAAGGGCTTAGCCATAGGAATTCAGGGATGGTGTTAAGGAGGTAGTGCTACAGGGTAGGCTCCTCTACAGTTGCTTTTTCAGGAACAGCATCCTTACCACTGCTCTGCTGGTGTCTTGTTTCAGATTGGTTTAGAATTTTGTTTTTAGTGACCACTCCCTTAGGGGAAGAGGAAGTCCTTAGCTCAGTTTTATTGATGTTGGCTGATAATAATGGGCTGTGCTTTCATGCTAGAATTTCCTGAGAGGCTGTTGAAATTTTTAAGCATAAGAAAGGAGGAAGCAGCATGCAGCCACAAAGCATGGATGTCAGTGCTGGCTGATATGCATGTAAAGCCACACAGCCCAGTCAGACTTATGCACCCACCCCACACACGCACACGCACTCACTCACGCACGCACACACACACACACACACACTCTCTTTCACACACTCTCAGACATACACACATGCCACTTTAGCTATCATCCTTAAAATAAAACTTTCATTTTGATTAATTTTAAGTTATGAATCATACATGATTGCTAATGTAAAGCTTTTTCATGTTTCAGGGCATCAGTCATTCCTGACACTTTTTTGAAATGAGTGAGCAGAAAACAGAAAATGCAGGAGAGCAGAAATGTGAAATTACCATAATGGAGAGACTAGGAAGTGAGAATAATCCAGTTTTATTTAACAGAACTCTTAGGACATCAGTACCTTCAGTTATAGATCGGTGGAAAAGATATCGTAAAAATACACCAACTATTGAAAGTGATGAGACTGGGTTTTATAAAAGCATTAAGGAACATTCATCTCCTCCTCCAGACAGGGAAGAAGCTGTATTCAAAGAGAGCATAGAACATCCTCGTAAAATTTCTCAGAATGCTACGCCATTTATTAGTCTTAGGCAAAAACTCATTGAGCTTATGAAGTCATTCGCAGGTAGTGCACATGATTTGGAAGAACTAGAAAATGATGGCCTCAACATTGAGAAACTTAAAGAGTTGTTCAGTGTGTGTACTGTGGAACAAAGAAATGTAGCATTCTTATGGTGCGCTCTGCAGAATAAGGCTCCTTACCTGCAGGCCCTGTATGAACTCGGAGTTAATTTATACTTCTATGAACCCACAGATGGGCTCGCTGCTCTGCATTACAGTGCCTTAAGTAATTCTATAACCTCAACAAAATTTCTCGTAGATTGTGGAATGGACATAAACTTCACTCCTGACAAATTTTCACCTTTTGAAACTGCTTCATTTCATAACTCATGTGAGGTCTTGCAGTTACTTCTAGATTGTGAGGCTAGTGCAGAGAATGTCAATGAAGATACACAAAAAAATAATTGGGGTACTGCCCTCCATTCTGCAGTGAAAACAAATTCCATTGACTGTGTTAAACTTTTAGTGACAAAAGGTGCAAATGTGAATTTCATAGGTGCTAGTGGAAAAGCACCATTACATATAGCTGCAGAAAGAGGACATGTTGAATGCTTAAAACTTCTTTTGAATTATGGTGCTGATCCTAATATTGCTACAATTGATACTCAGGCTACTCCATTACACAATGCAGCAGAGGGTGGCTTTAAAGAATGTGCTGCTCTCATTTTAGCTGCTGGTGCATCACAAAATGCAAGAAATTACAAACAGCAGACTGCTTTGCATCTTGCTGCTAGAGTGCAATCTTTGGAATGTGTTAAGCTTCTATTGAAGGCTGAGGGAAGTGATCCAAATGTATTAGACTGTGATCAACGAACTCCACTCCATTCAGCACTTGGGAGAAGTTTGAATGCATATGAAATTGCTGATTTGTTAATTAGATGGGGAGCTAAAGTGAATGTGAGTGATAAGTTTGGTTACACTCCTCTGCATATTGCTGCTCTGAATGAAGAGTTAACGTGTGTTGAGCTGTTGATACAGAATGGTGCAAATCCTAGTGCCCGAACAAATGGTGGTAACTCTGCACTTGCTGTTATTGTCCGAAAGACACCATTGGCACTATCTGAACTGTATAAAAAACTTGATGATGCCATCAGTGTTCATGATCCAGAAGTTTCTTCTAGCAAGGAAGTAATATTAAAGTTGGATTTCCGGATATTTTTGCAATTTCCTCAGAAAGGAGAAATGAATTTCTTGAATATATTTCTTAATGAAGGGCAAAAAACTGTACTGGAGCATCCTTTATGTAAAGCTTTCCTGCGCATAAAGTGGGAGAAAATACGTAAATATTACATTGCAAGGTTACTTTTTTATGCTTTGCTGGTTTTGGCACTTAGTGCCTATGTATTAATAGCATTGTCTCATGGTTGTTACAATCTGAAAGTATTTGAACTTTCAAATGAGCTTATGAACGATACACTAATTGACAGCTCTGTATCTGGTGCACCACCTGTGAATGAAACAACCATAAATGTGACACAGCTTTCTTGTACTAAAGATGAGCTTCTTCCTATTAAGCAATTGGCTAATGTCACTTTTGTAAGGTCACTATGGTATATCATTTTTATACTTGCACTTTGTGAAACATTAAGAAAGCTGTGCACAATTTTAACTTGTACAAATCATAAACGGTATTTCTGTCATTTAGATAATATAATAGAGTGGTTTGTCTTGCTAAGCTGTATTCTTATCTCATGTGAATTTTCAGAATACACTTATAGATGGCAAAATCACATAGGAGCATTTGCTGTTCTTTTGGGTTGGACAAACATTATGCTACTTATTGGGCAATTACCAGTTCTTGGCTCTTATGTTGCAATGTATATAAAGGTACAGAAAGAGTTTGCTAAACTCTTTGTAGCATACTTCTGTTTGCTACTAGGTTTTACCTGTAGCTTTTGTGTTATATTTCCTAATTCTCATTTTTTCTATACTCCATTCACAGGCTTTATTTATATTGTCAGTTTAATGATAGGAGCATTAGATTATGATAAAATGCTATATGACAAGCAACAATATCTAATAATAACAAATAACTTAATTTTCTTAACTTTCATTCTCTTTGTAACAGTTATACTTATGAATTTACTTGTAGGTATAGCAGTTCATGACATTCAAGGACTTAAAAAGACTGCAGGACTATCTAAGCTTGTACGCCAAACTAAACTTATAGCTAGTATTGAGGCATCTCTGTTTGCAGATCATATGCCAAGTTACTTACTTAAATTCTTTCGGTACACAGCTCTCATTTCCCCATCAGGCTACAGGGTTGTCCTACAAGTGAAACCTATGAATCGACAAGAGAAAAGATTGCCTCAAGATATTCTGAAGGATGCATATGAATTAGCTAAGTCAAAGAAATATGATGTACAAGCAACCTCAAATTCCAGATTATCAAAGAAATTTCATATCATGTCCATCAGGGATAATCCAAAACTGAGGCAACCAATCTTGAACAGACAGAGTGAGAAAGAATTAATCTCTAATCTACAGTTGGAAATTCAGGAGCTGAAGGAACTTGTTCTAAGTTTGAAGAGAGAAAACTAGACACATGAATAACTAATGACAGCATTGAAGACGAGTGAAAAAATGCTGAAAATATTTCCCATGCCTTATGTTGTGAGAGCACTCTATTTACGCACCTCTTCTGCTTTGGCAAAGTATTTTTAGAAGCTTTTAAAGTTCATTCGTATGTTGAAATCTTGATAACTAGTGGTACTAAAGTATTTGGGTTGTGATTTGTAGTTGATGGATATATTAAGGTTCAGTGAAACACTACTGAATATGATGAAAAACACCAGTGAGAAAGCTTAACAATTTATTAAGTAATGCAAGTATGATAAAGCAGCAAATGACAGAACTTCCAAAATTAGGGATGGCTAGCAATAAACTCCCATTTGTTTGGAATTCTTGTGGCAAACAGACATCCATTCACCTTCTCTCCTTGTATTGGATCTCAGAAATGATAGTTGTAGAACAGCTATGGTCATCCAGCACAAACTCTGCAAATTCATTACTAAAACCAAACAGATGTGTGGGCCGGAATATATGACAAGTGTGTCTATTGATGACCTCAAGATAAAAGAGTTGAATTCATTTCTAAAATATCTATGTTCCATTCACCATTCACAACAACACTTATTGTACATATTCTATAACATACATGATAAACGTTAACAGAAATTATCTTTTTACTTAGTTCCTTTTAAGTAGAAGGGAAATAAGGGAATGCATCAGGGTAAAGCATAGTCAAATCTTTTAAAAACTGATTGTAATATGATTAAAATTTGATTCTGTTTGCATCATCAGGAGTAAAACAAGAGAGACAGGAATGCGAAATTTGGATTTGAGTATTTCAAAATTGAAACCAATAATAAGGAATATCCCAGAAATGGTTAGCTCCCCCCCTCCCCAAAAAAACAACAAACAGCATTTTAGTCAAAATTTTAGTCATTTTTAAAACAAGAAAATTTTTGAAATGTTTCCATGTAAAGGGTAGTTGGGGGAGGGGGGGATTTTCTTGAAAATCTTCATGTTGCATCCTTGGGAGATACTGAACTGAAATACTAAGCTTGGAATTTAACAGACTTTTCCTTTTTAAGCTATGCAGCATGCGCGTGCATAGCTTAGATGCTGCTCTTAGTTTTGCTATGCCATTTTTACTTTCTCTACATGTACTATGTATATAGTGTATAAAGAAGGTCTTGTATTGCACCCAAAAATTTGGTACCAAGATTTCACTAGAAATACGTTTTGGAACCCCCTGAATACTAAAAAGGCATTTTAGAAATATGTGTGTGTGTGTGGTGTGTGTGGGGTGTGCGTGCATGCAGCAATGCTCAAAAATGAAAACTCTGTTAAATACCAAATTTTATATTTAAGTTCAGTATCTTCTAAGAATGCGACATGAAGATTTTCAAGAAAATTCATCCAAACTGTCCTTTACATGAAAAAATTTTCAAAAATTTTTATTTTCTCAAAAATGGTTCTAATGGTTTTGATTAAAATCTCTTTTAAGATTTTAACATGACAAATCAAATTTATATCTTGAATTTTCTTGGAACAGCTTCTGATGGTCTCTTATTCTGGTTGGTTTTTATTGAATTTTGCATAACTGGTAAACCTTAAGAGATAGACAAAAACTTACTGCACAAAAAATGTAGATCTCAATAAAACACACACTTTGTCATAAACATGTTTTATATGGAGTTGACTTTTTTTGAGATATTCCTTGTTATTGATTTCAGTTTTAAAAACTTTTTTCATATGGGATTTGTCGATGCTCGGCCATACAAAGAAACTGATTTCAATCCCATAGCAACCACATTTTAAAAATGTTACTGTTGGTTTAGCCTAGTGTATTCCCTTATTTCCCTTCTACTTAGGAACTAAGTAATAACGTTTTAGCATGAAATAGAAGAATAAGCTTACTAACAATATTCTGTTACAGAAATGTAGAGAGTCATGTGAATGGAACACATCAGATTTTTAAGCAAATAAAGCAATTTATTTATACATTTCTTTCTTACAGCACAAGATTGTAACACCTACATTTAAATGTTTTGAAGCACTTATTTGGTCAGTGGCAGTCTTTACATTGTTGCCAGTGTCTTCTCTCTGCATACTCAAAGCAATCCAGTGTTTAAAAAGTTAGCTCTTACATATTAAATAACTTCTTTACAGCAGGTTCTGGAAGTATGCAGCTGAGCTTCATATCTTAAATACTACCTGATATTTAATTCCATAAAAGTTGTACATCTTATTTGTCCACAAATGCTTATCTGAGTCTCTCCAGGGTCTAATGTTACTTTCACACAGTTTCTTTTAATGTTCTTTAGGGATAAAGGTAATGAAGTGCAAATACTTTCATATAAAAAGTACTGGAAGCAATGTATAGAACAGCTATTGACCAGCTGAGTGAGTGTGTTGTACCTTTTAAGGGAGCTAATGCATGAATTAATGGAAATATCAAACTCAGTTGCTGGTACACATATGCATTCAGAATTTAATGATATGGAATATTTTATATACTATTTCTATATCATAACTCTTGGTTGAAAACCTTTTCTCAGGTTAGTCATGATTATATATGAAAGAACTAATTAATGTGGCCCATTTTGGGTTTTGGTGCCAAACTCAAAACTCAATTATTTTAGCAACTTAATTTGTATATCTATACCTTTTAAACACAAAAAATCTTTAAAATAAACTAATAATACTGTTCCTACAGCAGTGGGTTTGGTGAATATATGCTATGAGTTAGCAAAATTGCAACTAAAAATCAACTAATTAACTAATTAACAATTAACTAATTTCTATTTTTCATGAATTTAAAACAAAATTAAAATGACATATGCAAATGTGAATGAAATGTTATATAAGTGCTGTAAAATACAGTATACATTTAATATAGATTATATTCAATTCACTCCACAAATCAATTTATTTATATCACAACTATATCCTATAATCTTGTGATATAGTAGTCTCAGTAGTTTTTTACAATACAAACCAACTCTTTCTCAATTGATATGAAAACTAAATTTGAAAGTCTAACTGAAGCTGAGAATGTCTTACGAAAGATTTTATTCTCTTCATAGTTGATAAACTTTGCTATACTTAATCACTTGTACTGGAATAAATAGTAACAATTCCATTAGTTTGCATACTTTACAGTAAGCATTCTGAAGATTGTTAAGATTTTATGAACACAAAAAAGCTAATTTTTCACAGAAACCTTCTTAAAATATATTATAGCCGATGTGGTTAAAGAACTAGAGCCAGAGTTGAGAAGCTGCCATTGGTGCCTGCCTGTGAGTAACTGAGCATGAAGCCGAGTGTGTGGAATAAAACACAGGGCAGTGAACACAGTAATTCCTCATTAAGTATCTACTATTAGAACACATTTTGTCAGTTTTTAAAAGGCATTTAATTTCACATACATTGTGGACATATACCACAAATCAAAATTTATGAATATAATATATATAATAGAACAATAAGTTTTTTAAGGATAGTGTGTTGAAAATTAAAAATGAAGAAAAGGTAGAGAAAGTCGTGTGAATGTGACATGTCAATAAGATAAAGCTATACACACACACACACACACACACACACACACACACGTGCAAGCATGGTGGGAAGTGAATAAATGTAAATATTTGTGTCAACGTTTGAGGACAATGTGATGATCCAGTATTTGCAGGTTTTTTCAAGGAAAATGTCACAATGTTTTTAGGATGGCTATCATTCCCTATCTCAGATGTTCAGCAATTGTTTACATAACAGGTTGCACAGTTAACCCTATCCCCCTTCTGCCCTTTGTCCTGCTTGACTATAGGTGGTGTGATGTAAGGGAAGAGTTTGGCACACACTGAGATTTCAACCTACATAACCATACTTTTTTGTTTTCATACAACACTATCTGATTAGGGTTCCCAATGGACTCGGGGTTAAACTTAGACATATTGAACACATTGACATTAACTTTTATTTAAATTTGGTTTTATTGTACAAATACATTACTCAAACCAATGCAAGCATTCGTACTTCTGTTCTTTAAACCACAAAATCTCCCTCATTGCTCTTGCAAAGGTGAGAAATTAAAATTAAACCTCATACTTAAAAACCTTCAAATTGGTAACTAAGGTAACTGAGCCACAAATCCTTTGATACACTGCAGCGAACATTCATTTTTTGGGAAGATAATGATTTAGAAATAGAATGATTACAGACCATCACAGCAATTGCAGATTCTCCAGTTGTGGCATAAATTAAATGACTATCCTAATTCAGTATATGTAAAGTCATTCACTGTGTAAAGGAAAATTTGCAACTGAAAAAGTCCCTCATTCCCTCACTGTGGGTCATGTGAATGTAGGATGGAGGTGTGCAAGTAGTATTCAACACAGGAGCTGGCAATTGCATAATGCAGGGCCATTCAGAGCACATTAGACCCCAAAACTTGTACTTAATTTATGACAGAGCTATTAGTAAGGAGACAAAATGAGATATATACCTATACATTGTATGAAATTATTTGCAATTATTTACCTCCCACCTTGCATGCCTGCATGGGTGTGTGCATGTGTGTGCGAGAAATTCAGCTGTAGCCCTTGCATTCTTAATTATTTGTTTTTCTCTTCAAAATTACAGCAAATGATATAGAATTTTAAAATACTTTCTACAATGCAGTCACATGTTGCAGCACATTTCTGTCTGAGCCTATTCAGACTTCAAGATCCATATCCACTATCGAACATAAAATGTTTACCTAAGCAAGTTTAAATATTACTATTATATTCTAAACATGTGAGTAAAATGTTAATAAACTGCTGTGTTATATGCACACCTTGACAGTGCACCTATATAGTTATCAATAATGAATTCTGCACATTGAAGATAGCTTTTAGGTGTTGATAGGTATTTTAGCATGTTAAGATAAGATACCTACACAGCTAGGAAGCAAGATCATAGAGTAGACCTGGAAGAAAATTCAGAGCAAGTAAGCAAGCATTAGAAGAAATTGTAAGCAGTGATATGAAGTAGTGCCAAGAGTGTGGGAGAAAGGAAGCCAAGCCACTTATAAGCAGCAATGTGTAAAGTGGATAAGATGTATACAAAACACAAACTGGTTGTAGCATTTCATTATTTTATAACTAGTAGAATTCCAATTAAACATGGTAAATTAAATTTCCTTGGGTAAGCAGTGCTTACCTTGCTTCAATAGATTAAAACCAGTCCTATAGCTACTTCTGTATAAATTTTTCTTGTTCATTATTAAAATGTTTTTAAATTAAAATTCATAATATATGCCAAAATAGCCATTATTATTGACTACACTTCACCATATTAGACTTAAATTTTAGATACCTATGCTTGCTTTAAAAATATAGGCACCTTTTTAGTTTTCCATTTTTCTTTGTTATGGAGATAGGTATACAATTGCATTTGTGGAAATTCGTTTCAAAGCATTAGCTCGCTTTGAATGAAATTAAAATGTTAGATTTCATAGCTTAAAATATTTCTAAAATGTTCCTTATGAGGCTGTGTAAACCATATCAAATTATAATTCAAACTTACGTGTACCTGTAGTTAAAATATGGACCTGTATTGTGTATTATATCAAGGTTTGTTCTTATTTGGCTACACTGTATTTTTATAAAACTGAGACATAAAATAATAATTTATTTTATTAGTAATGAAAAGTAATTTTGTACTATTAAAACTGTAATCTGATGAATCTTTTGGATGTGCTATAGTATGCAGAGAGAAGATTTTTATATCATGAATTTCAATTGTGGCTAAGCACTATAAATCACAGTTTAAACCATAAAAGAGTTGGAAACTATTTGAAAATATTTCAAGCCTCTGACAAGTTCATGGCTTCACTGTATAAATTGTAACATATTTTTATCTATATTTAATAAAGCATTATACAGTCCAGTATATTTTACTAAGCAACTGATGTATTCTTTTTAACATATTATTTGTGTAAATCATTCATCAATATTATACTTTGTTTTTATGTAACATAGGTTTAATACATACATGCATTTTATAATCTAGGAAGGTCAAAGTTTACATTTTATATAACTATATACAGAATTCTTGGAGATGAGCATTAAATTGTTATAGAATGACATACACTTGTTGCTACTCTGCCTTTTTTTTTAAATTCCCTCCCTTAAGTGTGCTTTAAAAAAAAATATATATATATATATATACCAGGTGAACCAAAAACATGCAAATCAGCTGTGTGGTATTTTGCTTGTCCGTGCTCTCAGGGCTCGTTGCCATCTGTTGCTATCGTAGAAAGGTGCAGAAACCATGCAACATTTTTAAAACTACTTTTAAAGGCTTTACTTAGCAATTTTATTAAAAGAGATGCTGAAACTAGCCACTGCCATTGTCCATACATTTTTGGTACTTCTTTAGGAAAATATCCATCATTCGCCGTAGTTCATGTTGAAAAATGCTATCAATTTCCTGGCAGATATTTTGTTTTAATTCTTCCAGGGTGTGTGGGTTTGTCTTGTACACTTTATATTACCCCAGGGTTAGAAATTGCAGGGGGATAGGGCGGGAGACCGGGGGCCACAAATCTCTACTAGTAATTCGGTCTTGAAACACACTTTCAATTGTTCTCATCAAAAGATTGGTTGTAGAGCTGTTGCAAAGTCTTGTTGAAATCACGTTCCCTGTATTTAATTCTCAAAAATGGGGTACAAAACTGTATTCATGTATATATAGACTCAAAAAAAATTGGGCCTATAACTCTTTTCTCTGCTCATGGTCCACCATGCACCACCTTTTTCATTATGAAGGTGTAGTTCATGAACAATATTAAGGTTTCTCAGAGCTCCAATAATGATTATTTTGTGTACACATACCCATGAAGGTGGAACCAAGCCTCATCCATGAAAAATATTAAATGTGGGTCAATTTTACCATTGTATACCCTATTGAGAGGTCCACTCACAAAATGTGTTAACATATATAAATCGTAAATAAATACATGATGTGCAGTAGAAAGAAAATTCTCAGCCATAATGCACTTTGTGACTAAGTTGAGGACAAAATAATAAAGCTCACTGGTAATACTCAGCTGAATACTGCACTTTCAGAGCAGAGAAAAACAATTCAGCACTGTGACCTTGTGTACAGCAGCTGTGTATTATCATGTCTCTGTGTATGCAGTGAGCTTCTATTGTACAACTGCTGTATTCTGTCCATTAAATCAAGTCAAGAGCTCATTATGTAAGTACTATAATGTCTAAATAATACCAAAAGAAGGATAATGTTAGGAAAACTGTTCAACATGATTCTCGAGGGAATAAGGTTTCCACAAAATTGGAAACCGGGAGTGATAATGCCAATTTTTAAAGGGAAGGGAAGGTGAATAATTTAAGTAACTACAGAGGCAATAGTCTATTATAAGTGATAGGTAAAGTGTTCACAGGGTACTAGCAAAGGGATTACAAGAATGGGCAGAGAGAGAAGGTAAATTATCTGATATGCAAGGGGAGTTTATAAAAGGAAAATCAACAATTGACAATGTTTTTATAATAAGAACAATAATAGATAAATATCTAAGTAAGAAAAGAGGTAAGGTATAGCAGATGTAGAAAAGGCCATTGATACCATTCAAAGGGATGCACTTTGGTATAAGTTGAGAACAGAGGGAGTGAGCGAGAAATTTGTGTGACTATGAGTTGTATTCAGATAATAAATCCTACATTAGGCTTGCCAACAACAAAGTAATGGATTGTGTACCAAACAATTGATTTAAGGGACGGTTGAAAATTAAGTCCCATTTTATTTAATTTGTTTATTGACGACATATTCCAAGAAATAGCAAAAGAAAATTCACAATGCCCATCAATCAGAAATAAATATATTCCAGGTTTTATCTTTGCAGATGATTTAGTAGCAGCAGCAATCACAAGTAGAGGTTTAAAGAAAGCAATAGAAGCAACACAAAAATACTGCAAAAAATGAGGTTTAAAAATGAATAAAAATTATGGTTTGTGAGAATGGGAATAAACTAAGCAGTGAAGAGAGATGGCAGTTAGAGAGGAGTGAATTTGAAGTTTTGGGTTTTTGTTAGTGTTTAACACTACAGGCAGTGATACAGATGATTCATGGAATGAAGATGGAGCACCGGTGGAATGCAATGGGGGGAAACCAGAGAACCTAGAGAAACCTACCCCTATGCTACAAATCCCACATGTGGTTGCTTGGGATTGAACCTGGGGCCCATATGTGAGAGTTTAATGGCCATGGCATAGCCGCAAATTCGAAGTTGTAAACAAGTTTGATTACTTAGGAGTAAGGCTAAATAACAATGGAAAATGAACAGAGCAAAGCTGTGCTGTGTAAGGGGAAATTAGCTATTAATAGCATAAGAACATGCTTAAAGAAAATACCAAATATGAGAGTAAACTGACTAGAGAGAATATGCAGCAACAGTGGAATCATTAATGATGCATGGAATAGAGATTTAGAGGGATTGAAAAAGGCTGGGAATGTATAGATCAAATTCATCAGTTCTTTTGCAAAATGATATTGGAATAACCAAGAATAGCTCCAAATGGGGTAGCATTAGTTGAATTGGGAAGAGCTGGGAGAAAGGGATCAGTAGTCAAATGGATAGTGAAATATTGGAACAGGGTGGAACAGGGTCCAAGTACTAGAGCAAGGAAATATTGTCAAAGACTGTTTTAGGGCACAAGAATCAGCAAAACAGGAAAAAAATTGGATATGTAAATTAAAGGAAATTGTAAGAGAAGCTGGATTGGGCGAGTTAGACATTCAAGAGACAATAGGGAGACAAAAACTAAGGAATAAAGTGAAAACTAGGATATGATATAGAGAAACAAGAAATAATAGCATAAGGGATAAGCATACTTTAATATTATATACAATGGCTTAGGGGATAAAATGAGTTGTGTAAAATTGTAACCGTTTAATGTATTTCTTTCTTGTGCACTAATGTGATAAGTGAAAATCGAGCGCTTTCCTTTACTTTCTATCATGACGGATGTGTTAATTACTGTACTGAAATGTACAAATGTGACAAATTCATTTATCATTTTTGTGCATTTGAGAGTCAGTGGGCCGAATGTGTTAAGTGCTCATTTACAACTTTTGTGCTTTTAAGTTTTCAGCAGTGTAAACTCTTCCAATAATGTGCCCTCTTTTGGCGGCAAATACTCACTGTTGGTTTGGCAGCTTCCTCAGCTGCATGTGTTTTGTTTTGTTTTTTTTCATTTTTTTTGGGGTACTATTTAATGCCCGCTTTTACTGCTCTGGCACCGCAGGCAGTTACACTGATGATACATGAAGATGGAATCCCGGTGGAATGTGATGGCGGGAGAAACCAGAGAACCCAGAGAAAACCCACCCCTGCGCCACTTTGTCCACCACAAATCTCACATACGGTCACTTGGGATCAAACCCGGGCCATCTAAGTGAGAAGCAAATAGTCTGACCACTCAGCCATGGCATGGCCCTGTGTGTGGTGATCAGCAGTTTGATTTGAAAGAATAAAATGATTGCGCAGGCTTAAAAGCTAGTTGAAATAACATTAACTAATAATAGAGCATCTACTTCTGTGCAAGGTAAGTTTAGTTTACTTGCTTTAAACTTATACATGATTCAAAATTAAACATTGATGGATATATTTTTTTACATTCACGAATGTAATGGAAGAAAAGGTAGCACAGAGATTGGAAGTTGCCTCGTAGAGTATGTCTCCAGTTTACCTGACTCTGTTATCCACTTGACAACATTCAATTCATCACTACTGGAGTGCTGTATTTTGTAAATAAAAAGAAAAATTTGGGCACAATTGACATAAAATTTATGGAACCAGGAGATTCTTATTTGGAAGCTGGTTCTATGTATGCCACGATCGAACAGAAAAGAAAAGACATGAAAGTCTATACCACTCGTGAATAGGCACTCTTGATCTCAGCAGCCAGAATTAATCCTTCCCCATATCAATTTAAAGTACTGCATTATGAAGGTTTCTATGATTTCAAGGAATTGGTTGAATCTGCGTTTTGATTTGTTTATGAACCAGTCCATATGATTAACAATTTACTTCCTTACTGCAGACTTGTACATGATACACACCAGGAATGGTATGTAATACAGTGTATGTTATGTTTTTGTATAAAACCATAGGAAAATTTATGTAATAACTAGACCAGAATCGCTACATTACCAAAAAAAATCCTCTGTAGCAACTTTTAGACTCCTAACAGGCCATGACTGTCTCGATAAACCTGTATTCAGGATTGGTAATGTGAGATCTCCTCTGTGTCCTTTCTGTACACTTAAATAAGACATGGATGGAAACCATCTACTCCGCTGACACCTTTAGTCAACGTGATAATATAGCATCAAAATACTGGAATGCAAGAGAATGAATGGCTTCATTGCCAACTGCTCAACATTAGATACCAACCAACCATGTTTTTGTATAAGCTGCTTCTGTCTCTCAACTGCACCTTATTCCTCAGATTGGTAGTAGATATTAAAAAGAATATCACAATAAAGCACAAAACCTAAAATACACAAAATGGTGGGTTGGGTCTGTATTGCTCCAAGCCCTTTGTTTGTTTGTTTTTTTTTTTTTTTTTAATATAATAAAAAATTTATTATCACAAATACTTTCATTAAGATTTTCTGATTTAAATAAAATGCCCAGTTGACATTTCCATAACTCAAAAGATTCAATGTGTGGTATGAATAAAAGTGAGACATGTCTCAAAACTTGCAATTTATTTTTGTTTGAATAAAATTTGAAAACTCAAGCTGGAGGTGATCTTGATCATGACCAATGTGTCTCTGGCTTACATAATGAGATGTAATAGGATTTTTTTCTAATTTCGTTAAGTAGTTTTTTAAAACATTACAAAACCAGATTAAAAATGTAATGTTTCCTTCATTTTGACAGCATAAATTGAATCATTAATGCTGCAATAAGCTTTTCCACACATGCAACAACACACTTTGAGCAGTTAAAGCGGGTGTTAAAAAAAAACAAAAAAAAAAAACAGCACTTTGAACTTCAAAGTTCTCTTGGCCATACGGACCTATATCTAAATGCAGACAGCTTCCATCATAAGTCCCATAGAACCAGTGTACTCTCACACAAGGAGCGTACACATTCCGTTAGAATAGTTATACAGCAGACGACATCAAAGCCTCCATCTCTAGGGCCACATACAAGAAACTTCCTGACATCACTTGAAAAAGATGAAAAAACCAGTGGCTACTGCACGTATACCCTACACTGGCAGGCTATTAAGTATAATCAGCAAGGTATTAGCAAAGCACAACATCAAAATGATACATATTCCCCCACCCAAAATCAGAAATCTAGTCAGACCGGTCAAAGACAACCTTGGACTGAGAATACCAGATTGCATGCGAATGCGGGGTTCCCTACATTGGATAAACTAGAAGAACGATAGCCACCAGGATAAAAAAAACATGAAGCAAACATCCGTCTGATGCAACCTGGAAAATCAGGTCTGGCAGAACATTGTTTTGAACATGACCACAGGGCCAACTTTGATAACACCACAATTATTGCCAAGGAGACTGGATATTGGCCACATAGGGTAAAAGAAGCACTGGCTATCAATCTCAACTACAACTGAGCAGTGCTTGGAAATCAGCCTTAGACCTGAATAAAAGTCAGAGAGAAACAAATCAGACCCTTAGAAGAGTCTCCTGAATCGCAATGTTTTCTTTCACATCTGTGCTCCATTCCATCTCAGTGGCCACGCCTCAGTGCACTGATTGGCCTGCACGGAACTCACGAACATATCTATATTAATAAGATCACATCAGTTCAATTCATTCAGTAACCCTGAAGATGGGAACAATGTATGCTCCTGAAACGTTGGTGCGTCACGATATCACACCTGGCTGGAAGCCCGAGAGAACTTCGAAGATTTATGCCGCCAGGAAAGCTACAGCTCTTATTACACTTTGAGCTGTTTATGCGGCACATATATGTGATGCTGGAAGCATAACTCACTTTGGAGGGGAAATTTTTATTCATATGAAATTAATGTGATCCCTCTTAAGACTACCCATGTCTCACATTTTCTGCTAGCAGCATCTTAATAAGATGTGTTTCACTTATATGCATACCACCCAATGTCTTAAAGTTTGAATTTCTTTTATTTTACTTGGTATTTTTGAATTCATATTTTATTTGTTTGTATTTTGTATCTCTTATTTTTTATTACATCTGCTAACCACGAATCCCTGCTGGTGTTAAATTAATTTTATTTGTAGTATGAGGGTGTGCAAAAAATAATGGGAAAACTCTAATTGCTGGACAATATGATTTTTTTTTATTATTAACATTTAATTAAAAACTTTCAAAATACTCTCCTCCTGAGGTTACATGCTTGTTCCAATGTTCTATCCACATATCAAAAACCTCTATCTGAGAGGCTTTTTATTGACATCCTGTTGAGTATACTCAAAGTAGCACTGTTTAATAATTATTAATTAATGAGTTGCACTCTAACTCTAAAGGTTTCTCACTTAGAAACATGTTTCTAACAAACCTTAAACTAAGTGCAACTCATTAATTAATAATTATTGAATTATGCTTCACTGTGAAAATTCCTTATTTGAATAGCACTATTTAGTTCAATATCTGTTGAAAATGTTGTAACAAAGTGTTTTTTCACTCGTGGGAACAGGTAAAGTCACAGATGCCACGTTCGATAAATATGATGGATAGGGCATGACTTCATAGCCTAGACCCAATGAGATATCTGTTTCTCATGAAGCACTCATGGAATTTGTTTTGTTTGAGCTTCTCTGTAGCCCAAATGATTATGAATTATACCTTCAATTGACGCATACAAAATCTGCAATTGCATGGAATTTTTACTTTTACCGGCGATCGCCTTGAAACATGGCATCACCTCATTTTTTGATGTGGAGGGCCCTTCCTGGACATGGAACAACTTCAAGGCTTGTTTTGCCATCTTTAAATTTGAATACATTCAAAAGCATGTATATTTCAGAAAGCTTATTCTCCAAATACTTCCTATATATTTTGCAGCATTCCAGAAAGCTAATTTGGAATCCACGCTGAAGGACTGAAAGACATGTTTATTCATGGTTCCTCCAAAAAAAACAGCTTCAGACCTCTCTGTAACCATGATCAAGAATTCAGTACCTTGAGTATTTATACAGAAGAAATACTGTTTAATTTTTGACATCCCTTTGTATATTTAAGACATATCTATTAAACCTTTCATAACACATTTCATTTTGTTTGTTTGTTTGTTTAAATACAACAGAAAGCTACAATCTCCACAACCACCCTACAAGTTTTTTTTGAACAGCATAAGTTTATTACTATAATATTCTTGAGTTGTGAGTTTGGTGGTGGTATTTAAATTTCTTATATGACTGCATGACATATTTCTAGTTCATATAGAGTAAATAGTGATACGTATAAAACACATCATGTTTTTGAGCTGTATGGAATTTTAATGACTCCTATGATTGCACACATATGCTTCCAAAATCTACTGGCATATATAAGTGGTGATTGCTGTAAGAAATATAAACTAACTTCATGTGTTATTCTTGTGATAAATGAATGGCATGAAGTTACGTAGCACTATGAGTTCAGTACATGCATTACTCATAATAAGAATCCAGAGAACAAAATTCAAACAACCATAAATATTGATTTGAGCTGATTTATACTCTCTTAACTTTATTCACCACTACTTCACTTGATAGGGCCCTGTGCCTGTAAAATCTTTTCTCTGCTAAAGTAGTGATAAAATAAGCTTAATAAGTATAAGTTGACTGATAGCAACTGATATTCAAAAGTGTTTCGCTGAGGAAGTACTAGACTGTTTATGATCATACCATGTGGGCTAACAAATATGAGCTTCCTTTCAACCATCAATCCTTACGTTAAATCAAGCATTATTCTGTAGCAAAGATAGAAGTAGAATATTCACCTAAAAATTGCGCCATTGCCAGAGACCATAAACCTTTAAGAAACACAGAATAAATTACATCTTAAACAGTTCATGACTGAAACAGTTAACCCTTTATTTTATCTCATGCTAATCACATTTGATACAGAGATATACAATTAACATTAATTTATCTGAAAACAAATTTGTTACATGCTTTCTAGAAATGATCAATAGAAGTAAAGTAGTTTACTTTAGTTTTCTATGTTATATGCAAACTGCAAACATATTGTTATATACAAATAATACAAAATCAGGGTTACATTTCTTTAAGTGGTGTAAGTCCTAAGATTCTCATGCCTTCAGAAAGGACTGTCCTGCTTGCATAAAAGAGTAAAAGTCTCTGAGATGCAACATGTGTGTCTTCATTCTTGATTCTGAGTGTATTAAATGCTCGGTTTATGGAATTACTGCAAATAAGAAAAAGGCATGTACAATTAATTTATACTCCACAGCATAAATATATGACTTAAGATTCCTTAGTAGCAGATGTGCTTCTAGGTTCTTAAAATGCTTAGATACTAGCTGGCCAAAGGTAATGTTTGTCTGACTTCTGATGGTAACCAGCAGAAACATGGGTTAGTGGAGAGGGAGCTGATTGAACAGATTCAACTACATGTTTTTGAAAAGCACTACATTTTCTGGCTTGAGTGTGTTGTCATAATCACTTGAATGTTCCGTTTGTTTTCATAACACAAGCCTGCAACTGTGATGTTACCAGATAAACACTATTCCTGTTAAATTAAGGTAAACAGAGAAAAAGAATACAAATGTCAGTTTCAGAAAGGTTGCAATAATTCCTCTATCACTGAGTGATTGACTACTAGTACACAGCTTATTAAAATCTTAAAATGTTTGTATAGATAGAGCAAGTAATTTTGATAACATCTTCAATGCACAATGACTTTTCCTACTAGTCATACAGCTTTAAAATAGCTGGTATCTGTTTCAAGAAATATAAATTAACAAAATTATGCAATAATTTCTTAGCAATAAGCAATAAATGAATATGTTTCACAAAAGTTTACCAGTGGGTTGAGACATTAATTAATTTGTTTTTCATCACATCCAAGAAGTTGCAGCCTGCTGAAGGAAATGTTTATATTTCGTAAAAGCATACACTATAAATACACTTCTAATACTACAGTTGTTACGACGTATTGCCTACAGTAGATGACCAGCCTCCAGTTGGCACCTAATATGTACTTGGTAGCAACCATGGGCTAGGTTCTACTTCTAAGAAATTACTTCATTGGAGTGGAACAAGAGTGGAGAGTTGGATGCACTATGGCAGGATGCTTCCAGGGAGAATGTACACTCAAGACCGGCTTCAGTTCACTGGAAGAGGAGACCAGCTAGAATTCGAGTCAGCATAGGTGGTGATGAGTAAGACACTTTTTGGAGTTTTAAAATTTAAGAACCTTTTGTTATTTGGCAGTTAACTTCACAAAATTTTCAACCTTTGTGTCGAGCACTCTTTCTTATGGAATTATTCTGGCAAAAGCTCTAATTTCATTATTTTCTAATACTTTGTCAAATGGGGCAAATTTCAGATCAAACCATGTTGTAAGACATACCATGCTTAAAAACATATTGTACTACTGTAAATTGTATTGCATTTTACAATCTTTAAGCCATTTGGTTGAGTGTGAAAACATTTATGCATGTTGAAAATTAAGAGATTTACAAAACCTTTTATAAATACAATAGCTACACCTTTCAAGTCAGTAGAAAGCAGTTTCAAGAATGTAATTCTATATACATTTATATAATCAATATTGTTGAATAAAAATTTGTTAAATAAATTGGCTAATTTTTTAATGTCACAGCAAAGTGTTTTAGGCAAATATTTTCTTAGTGCCACCTTGTTTTCTATAGTTAGGGGAATTGTAAAAATTAATAAAATAAAACAAAGGTTGCACAGTGTACTTTTGGTAAAAAAAGGCAGAAAGGCATATAATGTCAACAAAAAGCACCTTTAGTGGAGAACACCAGATAAGATAAGTAATACATTAATTATTCATAACAAAATGACAGGTTTCTACTACTACATCTGATTTGAAGTTATATCCTGAGGAAGATCCAAAGCTGATTTTCCCTTGTAGCAAGGTCATGGAAGTCTTTAAGGAAGTACATGTGGGACAGGAGGACATTTGAGACCCAACCAAATCATTGACAAGCTCTGACAATAGTACTATTTGTTGAAACTATGGGCAGATGCAGAGAGGTGCCACTGCCAATATATGTGTAGCAAATCACAGCCCAGATTAGGACTGGGATCGCATGCAACAGGGATTACCTTTTGGGCACATAGCCATTCCCTTTGTCAGACAGGGACAACAAGTATCTGTTGGTTGCCATGGATTACTTCACCAAATGGCTGGAGGTGTATGCCATTCCTAAGCAGGAGATCAAGACCATCACAGAACTGCCTTTTAGATAAATGTTTGATCATTATGAAGTACTGTTGGAGCTGCACAATAATCAGAGCATCAACTTTGAGTCCAACTTGATGAGAGAAACACTGTAACAACATGATGTGCACAAGATGTATACAGCACCTCTCCACCCACAGTAGATGGCATGGTTGAATGGTACCCTAGAAGAACAGTTGAGGAAGGCTGTTGCCAATCACCAGAGAGACTGGGATGTGAGGGTGCTACTTTTCTTGCTAGGCTACTGCTCTTCAACCCATGATATCACTGGGTTGACTCCAGTCAGCTTGGTTTTTGGCACAGAGCACCATGTGACCTCATATTTGGGAGTCCTCTTGGGGCAGAAAATTATTTATTTGGTTTAGCAATGCTGTCAATGACTAGGAACTATCAGCCCCAATGGAATTTCGTTCCACAGGACTTTTTTAAAATACTGGTAAATACTGATATGAGGCTGTTATTTTTAAGCACATTTAAAAACCATCACTCTGGACCGGATTTAAACCCATAACCCTGAGATCAGAAGGCTGGCATCTAACCAAGTAAGCTACCCAGACTGATGCCTCCTGGGACAGAACAGCCAACAGACAACAGTCAAAATTCTATTTATCGTACCTGTGCACAAGCTTTGCAATACCCACTTCAAAAAATGTTGCTGCCAATGATTTCAATGAGCATTGATGTTGCAAAGAAAGAGATTCTCTTCCATCAATACAATGCAAGGGTGCACACCTACACAGTTTTGATGGCAAAAATTGTAGAATTAAGGTTCAAATTACTACAACACCCACTATAGGCCCTAGTGACGTTTTTTTTTATTTCCAAACTTGGAAAAGAGGCACAGCGGAAAGCAATTCATGTCTAACGATGAGGTCATCTCCCAAACAGATGCCTATTTTGAGGACCTTCCAAAATGTTACTTTTTGGAAGGTTTAAAACAGTTGGAGAAATGCTGGGAAAAGTGTATCGAGGTAAAAGGAGATTATGTTGAAAAAAAAAAAATCTACCAAAAATAGTTTGTTTTTCTAAGGATATATTGAATGCCCCTCGTATTTTACTCTAACATTGTAATGTTGTATATACTATTATATCTCCTCATAATTATGTTGTATATAATGTTAGCTTCATATCTATATCTTATATGCCTTGTATTATTCAACATTAGTTTGAAAGAATTTATAAAAGTGTGAAATTGTATAAAACTTTTCTTACATGCATTTAACTTCTTTTATGGACAAAGCTAGTTTTATTTACATGGCCATGAAGCAATAATGATAATAATGCAAATTTTCTTAAAAGGTGTAAGAACTGTATGAAAACACAATGGCATCATTTCCAATGTCTTCTATGATGAAGGTATATGGGTGTTCATTTTTATACATGCTTCCCAGTGCAAGAAATATCATCAATTTCATTGCTGATGGAGTGAGTTTATTTACAATCCCTCAAGTGACAGAAGATCATAATGTGATGGTATACTGATAAGCCGAGTAATAATATCCCTTTAATGGCAAGTGTTCATACTTGATGGTTCTGAGTAGTATATGATAGAAATCATATTTAAAGTTCCTCCTATCTTCACACTACAACAATAACAACACTCAACTGCAGACACAAGATGTGTTGTGTTCAGCTTGTTAACAAAGACCAGAGCAAACTTTGAATGTTATTCATTACTGCACTGAAAGGGGACTGGGCAGGCTGGTTGTACTAATTAGCAACACAACCACATCCAGAGTGCTGAAATTGGCTTACTCTTCCGCAAACTATCACTGCTCTTTCTAAGTAGAGGTCACTTGATAGTTCTCTTCTACATATGATCACTGCTCCTTCTCAGTAGAGAGGTCTTTTATCTTCAGTGTAGGCTCACCAGCCAACTATGACATACACTTGGTCAATTGACACATGTGAAAGACAGATAAAACTGAACAATGTATGAGAAATTCAATGTCTACAATTTAAATATCTGACTCTGCATTCATATTTCCAAGTGGCAAGAAAATTCCTGTTACAACAACCATAAACATCCAAACAAAAGCTCTGTACTTCAATATTTGGCAATGCCAAGGATAAAGGCTTGTATGCTTCCTCTGTATTTCTCTCCCTCCATGGCTTTAACAACAATTAGGCATAAGGTATGGCAAAATATGCTTCCTTTTAATATCAGTATATGCACCTTATTTTAATACTAAGCCATTAAATATTAGAGACAAAAATGCTTGACTCAGTCACATTGTATTCTGTTGTGGCCATCTGTACTTACAAGTTTTTAAAGATAAGTATAGGATTAAGTCATCTACATTTTAAACTTAATAATACAGTTACTAGATAAATAAAAGCTTAATAGACATACCTCTCACAAATAAATAAAATGTTACTTGGACTTAAAGCTTACCAGAATTGCAACAGATAATTTGTCAGAACACTTGCTTCAAGAGTGTCATGAGTCCTTTTAATAACTACTGGGAACCTGAAACAGTATATTGTATTATATTATAGTATTTTGTGAATTATTGATAATTTTTTATAAAATTCCAACCATTAACAGCAGTTATGGAACTACTTTAAGAACTCTAAGATTAGTTGGTATTAGTTTTTATCAAAAATTGTAACACAATGTAAGTATGCTTGAAGATGCACCTGAGTTTTGTTATATCACTGAAGTGTGAGTTTACCCTAACTTATAACATTACCTTGAAATATCTTGTACAAGCATCAACACTTCATTTTCTTGGAGAACATCTGGATCACATTCTTCTGGCAAGAAAGCTCCACAATTCTGCTGAAGACTCCACAATCGGCAATGAGTATACTGCAGTTTCACTCCTGTATCTCCCTGTATCTGTTTATATAGGGAAAATGCAAAAATAATCATAACTGAAAATAAGTCTTAATAGACTTGCAAACTGATAATTCATAACCTATAATTATTCACAAATTTTAGAATTATCCTGTGAGTAAGGGTAGAATTGTCATCTTAGACACAACATGTTTTACATCTTTTAACAAGAGCTAATTCCTTATGTCTTAAATTTGTTGTCCTGTTATAATAAAATACATAAATGCTTCTATGTAATACTACCATTATAAATAACTTATTACTGTATTCCATATTCTGCATAACTGGCTCAATAAATTATTGGCCAGTAACAGCAATAACATATTTCCTATAGTAATGATGTAATACCAGTATTTCAAATTGCTGTGACTTATAAAGAGGAGTAAAACCATTTGCAATATAGAAAATGAATTAAATTTACATCTTCTAACTCATAGTTTTTTATTAAAAATATAATTATAATTCCTTCATACTTATTTTTAACTTTAATTGCAGTATGCATTTTGAAATTATTAATATTTATTAAGGATCTTGAGCAACAAAAATGCAAAAACCTCTGTACAATAGTAAGTACAGTAAAACCTGGACCAATTGGGGCTCAATGTTGTCTAGATTATCAAAAATCTGGATTAAGTGAAATAAACACCACAGAGAAAAATTGTGAATGCAATTAGAGTACTGTATAATTTTATTAGAATATAAGATACAATAGGCCTACCTGCTTTTAATTAATCTTTATTTGTTTGGTTTCAAGAAAATATCAATTTTCTTTTTTGGTCTATCACACATCTTTTTCACATGAGCTCACAAAGATTCCTCATATGATGGTAGTATGCAGAAATCTATTTATTGTCAGTTTTCTTCACAAAGTCTATTGCACAATTCAGATCCTGTTTAACCTCACTTAATTTCACTTTCGACTTTCTGAAATCCACATCCTCAGCCTCAGATTCATTACTAGTGTCCCTTGCATTGCTTACACTTTCCACAAGTTCTTGTCAGTCATGATGTGATAGATTTTAGTTTTTTTCTAAATGGGTCAAAACTAATGTAAGCTCTCTCAACACATATTTTTGTTCACTATGTTATGACGCTTGTGGAAACTATATAACCAGCCTTAATTAGCTAAAAATCCATTGATAACAATTATTTTGCAAGTGGCAGCAGCTTGAATTTCAACACCTCTCACTGCAATTTCGATTGCACAAAATTATTTGTAAAACTTATTTGTCGCATCTTCTAACTGTTTTCAGCTGGCTGCTGCATTTGTTTGACCTGACAATTGTCCTCATTTATATCATATTTAATCAAAAATGATAAAGAGTTCATCCTTTTTCTTTTTTATGTCCAAAATTGTTTGTTTTGCAATTCCATATTCTGCACATGCACATGCAACAGTGGCACCATTTTCGAGCCTTTCGATAATTTTCAGTTTCTCGTGTATTGTAAGTGATTTATGCTTATGTTTCCGATGATATTCTAGGTTTTACTAAAGGCATTATGCACTTGATTTGTTTCTTTAGCTTAATGACTGAGAAAGGCAAGTGTTAAACTAACCCTTCTGACGAGTTGCAAGCTCTATTGCAAAGGTGTGGGAAGGAGGGCAGCCTAATGTACCATTGTCACTAATGTATTCCTGGTATCCCTAAAAAATTCCTATTGTACAGTCTGTGCAAAAATAAAACAGACAATTTTCTTACGTTTGTCTTAGTGCAGTACTATAATTTAAGTTAGCAATTCACAGATTTTTTTTTCTTCTTTTTTAAGGATGCTTGTCCGGATTAAGCAAAATTCAGTTTAAAGGGATCCAGATTAACAAGGTTTTACTGTATAGAATAATTAAGTTCTGAATCTATAATTAGTTAAATATACTGATAAACGCTACATCACATTCTGCAACACTTGCAGAGAATGCATGCAAGTGGTTATCATGCTTATTGCTTCAACATGCCAGGTAATAACACATTAAATTCAGGGAGAGAAGCTAATATCTCCTTTATGAACATATGAAGAAGCTCTCTTTAATGTCAGCTGTATCAAATTATTTCATGACTTATTTCCTGCAATTTACAATGCTAAGATTACATAACATGTATTCAATTCCTGGATAATCTTAATATAATACTCTGGAATCTTTCATTTATGCTATAATTGTGAAGATTATCCATTTGTTGCATAAATAACAATTATCACACTAAGAATTTCAAAGAAAGATGTGTAAGTATACCATGATCTGTGTTTTAAGCCCAACCGAAAAAGTGAATAAATAGAAATAATTTTCAAAAAAACTACTGCAATTATTTTTGCTTTCTTACGGAAGAAGCTGGCATCTAACTAAAATTATTATCATCAGTATCAGGGGGGGGGGGGGTTACATGAAAATATTTCTATACATTATGACTATTATCTCTTACGTTATCAATTTTTAAATTATTGGAGGTTACATTTTTGTGATATATTGATGACTTCTGTTTAAACTAAAGCATCAAAGTTGAGCCCCTTAAGTTTTACCATTTTGAATACCTCTGATAAGTGTGGGAGTGCAGTGCCTAGCAAGATACCTGTATCCACACTAAATTTTCTCATCTGATTCAAGTACTCTAGTAAGCCTTCAAGACAATCATAAATATTTGACAAATCATACCTCATAGGTGACTTGCAACGTTACAAAGTACTTTAAACAATTATCAATTCCAAAATTTAATTTTACCTGCAGTGCATTTTCCCAATCAAACTCATAATCCTTCTGTCTTCTTTGTTTCAAATCATTTACAATCACTGCTGAAATACCCAGGATATCTGTTGTTGTTTCTGAGCCCTTGTCAAGTGTGATTTTGGTAGCTATATAATGAAAATAAACAAAAAGAATTAACTTTGGAGTCATGTTCAACCAGATGGTAGATATTATTCATCTAATATTACAGTAGGTACAGAGAAAACAACATAGTTTGCTTGAAATTTCTTACTGGAAAAGTTGTGGTGTAGCAGTTATTAAACTGCAATGAATTTTAATACAGCTTCGCTACTAGATCTTTTATCCAACACACATTTCAAAGGGTATTTATTCCCTTCCACAACAGCTGTCTCCAATTGTCACGACTTCTGCTCTTCCACATGAGACCAAATGAGAAGGACCACTGATGGACCATTAGTTGCAGATATTTGGGAAAAACTTTACATACACACACACTAGATGTATTTAATGAATTTGATATATTAAAGAAAAATAATCCATCATTTGAGAAAGAACAGAAAATATGAGAGTAGAATCCCACTAATAACAAAGGGAAGAAATGAAAAGTTCTTGTTAAGAGCACAGATTGTGTTAAAATATATCTAGATCTACTGGTGGCTGTTTCTGGTATTGGCTGTGTTGTCTTGTAGCTCATGTTTTCGCCGACATTTCACGCAACTTATGTTGAGCTTCTTCTCTGGGCACTGCAATACTCAACACAGCCAGTACCACAAGCAGCCACCAGAATATTTCACAACAGCCGTGAAAGCCTACAAATTTATATATCCATATTTATTCATTTCATTTAGGTATACTTGAGTTTTCAATATATTCTTCCTTAAAGCATGTCATTTCATTTAATGTTTCAAGAATTTGCAATTTTGGCAGAAGTCCATTGGAGAGAAACAATATTACTTCTCATCTTTATACTCGGCTCATAAAAAGGTATTTGATTTCTTCTTAATTTACCATTTTTGAGAAACTGGTATCCTTGCAAATGTCCTGGAAAACGTTTCAGTGTTTTTTAACATATTAAGTGGGGATTTTTAAGTGTAAATAAGTGTGACTCAATACAACTCCAATATGAATAGATGTTTGATATTTGAGTAGTGGTGATATTACAAAAATGAAAACTTGTCAGTGCCAAATAAGAATGTAGAGTGACACAGAATGCATGAGGGAAGTGAAGTAGATCACAACCATGTTGCTTACAAGAGAATTTGAATTTACCACATTTATAATTCATGTTACATATCTCGTAAATAGAAAAAATGTGACACAAATACCCATCATCAACTCAGAATTAGCAATTTTTTTTCTACATTGTACATGGTACATAGGTAGAGAAGGTATTGCAATCCACCCAAAAATTTAACACCAGGATTTCACCAGAAATTCACCAGATATACAAGTTTTAGCATCCAAAAAAAGCATTTTTAGAAAAAGGAGTGTGTGTGATTGCGTGTATATGTGTGTTCGTGTGTCCATGTGTCTGTGAACGTGATAACTCAAAAATGAAGTCTGTAACATACCAAACTTAATATTCAAGTTTAGTGTCCTCCAAGATTTTGAAGAAAATCCCTCCACCCCAAACTACCCTTTACAAGAAATAATTTCAAAAATTTTGATTTTCTCAAAAATGGCTCTAACAATTTTGATTAAAATATTAAAGATATTTACATGACAAATAAAATGTATATTTTAAATTTTCTGAGAATAGCCTCTGAAGACCTCTTTATTATAGATGAATTTTGCTTAACTGGTAAACTGCAAGAGATAAACAAAAACTTACAGCACAAAAAATGTTGATTTCATTAAAACACACATATACACTTTTTTTTTTTTTTTTGTTGCCATTTCCGAGATATTCCTGTTTTTGGTTTCAGTTTAAAATACTAAACTTTTCTCATACGGAAATTTCTAAACTCTTGGCCATGCAAAGAAACAAATTTCAACCACATGGCAACCAGCTTTTAAAATATTTGACTATCATTTGAGTTTAGTGTATCCCCTTATTTTGCTTCTACTTAACAAAGTAATAAGACTGTTTCTGCTAATGTTTATATCGATTAGTAAGAAGTAGATAGAAGAATAAGCTTTTTAACAACAATTTGTTACAGAGATGTAGCGAAAGGCATGTGAATGGAACATATCAGAATTTTCATTAACCTTTTTATCACATTTGTTCTCCAGCTTGGAATGATTACAGATTATACATATGTAATGCAAAAGAACAATAACTGTTCATAAATAAATCAGAATTGTAATAAAAATGTTAATTAACATACTGGGTGATTCCAATTGCTTTCTCCTCATGATATCTTTGGCTTCATCTAGGATATCCTTCAGGAAGATAACAGATCCCTTCCTGGTACTCATGCCTCTCACTCTTCCAAATTTGATGTGCTGAAGTCTGTGTGCCCAGGAATATCCCATTTTTGAAAGTATCTCAAATAAAGCAGAAAAGTGATCTGTTTGAGCATTGTCTACAATATAAAACATCTTATCAAAGTGATATTTCTCATATCTATCAATGGCTGCTGCAATATCTCGTGTCAGGTATAAGGTTGAACCATCACTTTTCAGTAATGTTACTTTTCTCTGATTATTTAACTCAACCACCTGTTTACCATCCTCTTCTTTCTTAAGAATACCTTTAGCTTCCAAAGAATGTACAACATGTTCAATATACTTTGTGCTATACATAGATTCCCAGCAATAGTCATCAAACACCACTCCTAGCCTCTGATACACTGACTGCAGTTCCTGTACAGTATAATATCTATAATCACTCCATTTATTGGTAATATTTTGTTCACCTTTCTCCAATAAATTAAACAATTCTCGTGCTTTTATTCCTATAGAGGATTCCTTTTCTGCCCTTCTGTTGGCCTCAACATATGCCTTAAAAAGGAGCTCAATGGGATTTTCTTTGATCATTTTATGATTGTAATCACATAGCTGTAAACCCACTTCAATCAAACCAAACTGAGTTCCCCAGTCACCAAGATAATTGAGTCTAATAACATCATATGATAGGAATTCAAATAAATTTGATATAAAATGTCCTATAATTGTTGAACGTAGGTGGCCCATATGGAATGGTTTAGCTATATTGGGGGAGCTGAAAACAAAAAGTAAAAGTCACATTACAATCCCATAAATCTTAATAAATTATACATCAACAGTAAAATTATATTCTGCTTTATTGTACATGGATCATTACAAAATACAGTTGCTTGCATTATTAATCAGTGAAATCTGTTAAGAAGCATAAGCAGAATATCACATTGCACAGGGATTAATATTTTTACTTTCTCTAGCACATATGTACATAATAGCTAGAGAAGGTATTGTATTTCACCCAAAAATTTGATGTCAAAATTTCACCAGAAATATATATTTTGAGGACCCTGAAACAAAAAAAGGAAGCATTTGCAGTAAAAGGTCTGTGTGTGTGCATGTGTGTGTGGGTGCATGCGTGCGTGCATGTGGACAGCATAGTCCAAAAATGAAAAGAAAGTTAAGTACCAAACTTGGTATTTATGTTTAGTATCTTCCAAGAATGCCACAAAGATTTTCAGGAAAATCCCCCCACCTCAATCTGCCCTTTAATTGGAAACATTTTTGAAAATGTTTTTTCTCAAAAATGGCTCTAAAGAATTTGATTAAGATATGATATATTAAAGATATTTACATCAAAATAACACATATATCTTGAATTTTCTGCAAATAGCCTCTGAAGACCTCTTTATTCTAGATGAATTTTGCTGAATTTTGCAAACCTGGTAAACCATAAGAGATAAACAAAAATGTAAATCTTGTTAAAACATACAATTTATGTCATATATCATATTTTTTTTGTAGTCGACTGTTTCTGAGATACTCCTTGTTATTGGTTTAAATTTTAAACTATGTAACTTTTATTAAATGGAAAGTCACCTTTCATTTCATCTCTCTTGTAATATTGCTACCTTGTAATACATGCAACAAGCTTTTAAAACATTTGGCTATCACTTTAGTGTATTCCCTTATTTCCCTTCTACTTACAAGGAAATAAGAAATAAGACCAATGCTGCTAATGCTTATCTTGATTAGCATGATGTACATAAAAGAATAATCTTTTGTAGAAATAGTTTAAGCTCGTTGAAGACCCTTTGCACTAAACAAGAAAATCCGTGAACATGTTATGGTTATTAAAACAATGATGAAGATGAAGCCATAGAGCATAATGAAGAGGAAGCCTATTGAGATAAGTGAACAGCAGCGAAGTGTAAATACCAATAATATAATGAAAATGAAGTACAGAAAGATGATTATTCCATGAGGGTTTCTCACACATAGGTTTGTTAGTAATTGCTCATGCTGTAACTTACAAAGTTTTCAGAGGATATTAAGTAGTGTTACCATTTTGGGCATAATCCAAGCAAATTCAGGAAATTATGGAGCTTGAAGATATTGAGAGGATTCTGATTTAAGAGAATCTATGACTCTTGGAATGAGTGCTTATGACTTGTAAATGCTTTTCCTCTTACTGCCGAAGATTACAACAAAGCTGTGAAACTGTTAGAATCATACTATTGCCTAAAACATTTATTAATAGGAGTCTATGTGAGGGACATGATAAATCTAGTGACAGAAAAACCCTCTGTTGCAGTGCTGCATGAGTGAATCAAGGTTAATGTTAGATCACCATAATACATGGACCTAAAAACTGACAATTATGCAGCATAATTATTTCAGTTTGTGAAGTTCTGCTTAATGGAAGAATTAATCCAGATGTGACAGAGAAAAGTATATAATTTGAAAGAAGCTGAATCACAGGTAACAAGCTTTTAGCATTTTTGAAATCTGAAGAAGAAAATGAAGAAAATGAAGAGTATTTGCAGCTTAGTCAATAAGACCTATCTATACCTTTGAGAAAATGTGAAGAAGTCCCTCAGAGTTTAATGATTATTGAAGCAGACACAGAGGCATATGAACTTTCTGTACTGCAGTAGATTATTCATCAGAATGTTAACAAGCGAAGAACATGTCTCTTAAAGAAAAGAAAGGAAAGCTTTTGAAGAAGGGTTTATGTTTCAGATGTCTTAAGAGTGGACATACTACATGAAGAGACACACTTGCCTCTCATAATGTATGTTAATAACAGCATTATCCTATTATGGGGCAATGCTGAAAGGAAACTTCATAAAGAGATGTATTTGTAACCAAAATCCAGGTATTCAATTGATTTCTTGTGAATTTATCTTTAAACACTTTTGGTAAAGGTTGTTTTCAGGTATGATGGAAGGCTTGTACATGTTCTTCTTCGACATTGCAACATTCCTGCACAAAAAAGAAGAAGAAGAAGCTTAAGATTGTTAGGGACATTTGGCAATGAAACTAAAACTTAGGTTGTTAGGAAGGTTACATTAACTCATGATGTGTTTTGTGGCAGAACCAAATCTTCCATGAAACATCGTGAATATGAATCTATTCTCCAAAATGTTGATAATTCTAGTCAGCTGAAATTGGCTGCTTTTGGGCAACCTAATATTTGTAGTCATGCCCCAGAGCAAGTGGTTAGCTTTGGCCTGTCTCATCTAGGTGTAGGAAGAGATATGGAAATTGAGATCCTTTTAGGTACAGTTTTCCTTGGATCAATTATCACCATATAGTGATAATTGATCATATAGCTTCATATAGTGGGAGGACTGAGAGTATAATGGACTACTTTGGAGTGGACCATATTTGGTCCATACCAATAATATTCAGGGCATGGCAAAAGCAAAGAAGCACTTATACTACAAAGTATAGAGAAAATTGGTTTGGAAAAAGGCTCTAAATCTAATTCAACTTACTCCTTCTCTCCTCTTGAGTTTCAAAAGAATATAATCAGTGTTATTGCTGTTAAAGCTTTCCTACAAATTTCAATAACACCTAAGGATCAAGATTTTTTGAGATCCCTGAGGAGGAAAGAAGAAGTGAAAAAAAAGAGTAATTTTTGGAGTGTCATCAAATCGATTTTTATTGGCAGTTGTGATAGAGCAACTTCTACATCAAGCCTTGCTGAGTGCTCAGAAATGGGGGAATGGTATAACTGCCAACATTTTTAGACAGTTAAAGGTCAGTTTTATGTTGATAACTGTCTTAACAAGTGTATCAAATAAAGGAGAGCTGGAAGTGTTTAGGCTGCTAAAGGAATGTGTGCCTAATATACATTTTAGCTTAGCTTAGAGGTTGGGAGAGCACTGATCTAATGCTGATAACAACACCCATCGTTGGAATAATATGGGACTGCAAGGAAGATACTTTAAGTTTACACTGTAAAAGCCTTTAGAAGTTATCGCAGGAGAAGATAACCAAGAGAATGATTATATCTGCTGTCCATAAAATTTTTGACCCGATTAAATGTTCTGTACCTATTGTGTTGTAGCCAAAGCTTTTGCTCCATAAAGTAATAAAAGTTTCTTGGGAATTGGAGGTACCAGAGAAATTCAAAAGAAGTTTGAAAAGAACCTTTGTGAACTTGGAGAATTATATAAAAAAGAAATCCCAGGAGACTCCCACAAGTGTACGTAGAATGCAACCTGCACGTCTTTTGTGAACACAAGTAAAGATGCATATGCTGCATTGGTATTTCTGTGCCCACAGATAGAGACAGGAGTTCAAATGCAGCTTATTCACTATGACCAAACATTCCTTGGCTTGAACTAATGAGAGTTACTATTTGTGCTTGATTGATGGTGGTGTTTTTTTTTTTTAGTGCCCTGCTTTTACTGCAGACATGACACTGCAGGCGATGATAATGATGGTATATGGAATGAAGATGGAGCACCAATTGAGTGCTATGGTGGTAGAAACTGGAGAAAACCCTTCCCTGTTTCACTTTTTCCACCACAAATCCCACATGTGGACTAACCACTTGTCCATGGTGAAGAAATTCTACTGAATCAGCTTACTTGTGGACAGATTCAACGACAGTATTGGCATGGATACAGTGAGAAGTTGTCTGGTCTGTCTTCATCAAAAACAGAGTTAGGCAAATCAAACTACTGACTTCAAAAGAATAGTGGAAGCATGTATCTGGAGCATTCAATCCTTTTGATCTATCTAGTGAGGATGTACAACTATAGATTTTCTAGCTTCAAGTTTGGCTGTATGTACTCATGCAAGAATGGCCCTCAGATGATAGCATAAAAAAAATGATGATGAAATTATATAGAAAAAATAAAATAAAAATGGTCACTGCTCTCTGATCTTAAAAGACTTAGAAAAATCAGATTGGTACTATAAGTACTCTTGATATGAAAATATAGCGTGACTCACTGGCTGGATTAGACATTTTGTTTTGGCTTGTAAATATTAATGAAGGCAGACTTGGGAACCGACCTATAATCAATTGTAAGTCAGTAAAATAACACTGATTAAGTTTATCCAAAACCAAGGTTTTCATGGATCAGAGGATCAAAATTTGATTTAAGTTGTACCACTAATGGGTGATCATGGCATGTTGCTTGTAAGCAGCAGAATAATTGAGAGGAAAGAGAGATTCGAGTTTTGCCAACTTACTATCTTACCCGGAGATCACCCAGTTGCTCAGCAATTAATACGTAATACCCTTGTTCAACTTGTCATGTAGGCCCATTGACTTTAATAGGTATTCTCAAAGAAAAGTTCTGGATCTTAAATAGAAGAAGAGCAGTTGTATGAAAATGTGACATTAGTAGGATCCTGTGAGTGATGCCAATGTGCTAGAAGTTATTGGTGTTGATTTGCCTGGCCCGTTGTTTGTGCAAGATAATCAGAAGAGTGGGTTTACTTGTACACTTGTGCAATATATCTGGAACTGTATCACTTCATTATCAATAGACTTATTTATTCAAGAATTAAGAAGATGCAGAAGAAGGCCTTCATGGAACAAATTTTAGAGGCATGAGCAACATGATGGGTGAACTTAACTAGTTGTAAATAAGAGTATTATTGTGACATCCAGAGACTTACATGTAAGTTCAGTCCTCTCACAACATTATGGAGGGAGAGACTAATCAGACTTATAAAATAATTACTCCATAAAGTTCTTGATTAATTACTGTCGTATTTGAATGTAAATTGCTTATCAATAATTGTCCCATGGCTGTAGAAATGGTTCATGAGCTAAGGTCTATTACAACAGCAATGTTTCTATAAGAGGCCTATGAAATGGAAATCACCTAAGGAAGAGAGCAATCTATTGCAAAGAGCAGAGATGCTCTTAGTCAGCAATTTCTTAAGGAGTATCTAGGACTGTTATTGATTAAGTCAAAGTGGAAAGAAAGGAGATGTCATGCTCATACAGATGAACAATTTAAATAAACTGGAATAGCCACATTGAAGATGTGTTATCTGGTAAAGTGGACAAGTTCATGTTGTGGAGCTGTGTTGTCAGTGTCTTGTTCAATTTTGATTCAATATTGTGTTTCATGCCACCATCTGAAGAAACAGAACATATGGAGAATGTCTCATAGGAACATGTATGGCAAGAGAACAAAATGCTGCAAAGATACCTACTCAGACTGGGTGAATACTTAAGTTAATAGTACAATTTCTATAATGTTAAAATGCTATTTTCCAATTTTCTCTTGTATTAAAAGTGCAAGGTGGGAGAATGTTGAGAATTAAATGTGCTGTATTGCTGGAACTGAAAAACAAAAGAAGTTCCTTATTGCCATTACCATGTAAAATGTGTTAATTTTGCGTTGCCTTTGTGAAGTTTACTAGATTCAGTAATAAAGTTATTTAACAAAATATTGTATGGCAAGAAGCTTCATCTGGGTGGAAATAGCATGATCAGCAGCAAGTTCAGGCGGCCATGACTTACAGAGAGAGTTTGTGAAACATTCACCTCTCAAGAAGTTGCTTTAAGAATAGGTTGAGTTAACCTGGATGAACTTTCTATGAATTATTTGTATGTTCTTACCAATATTCCAATGATAAATGTATACATTGTTACACTTTCTACAAAATAATGCCTTAGTAGGGAGGAAAATACAGGAAAATTAAGACAAACCCTTGAATGAATTATTTGTATGTTCTTACCAATATTCCAATCATAAATGTATACATTGTTACACTTTCTACAAAATAATGCCTTAGTAGGGAGGAAAATACAGGAAAATTAAGACAAACCCTTAGTTGATAACTTGGTAATGCATTACCTATAGTCAATAACAAGCTTCTTTTGCAGCGATTCAGGTACTAGAAAACTTGACAGTTCTTGCTTCCAGTTTCTGTCTGTTACCTCTTGCAGTACTTCCTTTATAAAAAAGGATCTATTTACTTGGAAAACTATATCATTACTCTTCATTTCTGATGAAGTATAATCTATATTAAGGATTATATTATCTCTTGGCATAAATGCTATTGATGAAAAGTCATGTTTTTCCTTGAGAGAAGATTTTATGGAACTTGTAGGGAGTCTTAATTCCACTACTCCATTCTTCTTTATGCTTCCAATAGTAATTATATCTATAGGAAGAGAACATTCTGATATGGGGGAGAGAGCTGTCTTCTGCTTTGAAAATTCCAAAACCTGTAATAAAATACTTCTTTATTTTTTTTTATTTTATAATGTACATTATTTATTTGTAGAAAATTTCCTGAACAGAAATCTATATCATCTAAACTACCCTTCTTCTAAAAAGACATATGAGTACAGATGTCCTATCATTACAGTTGATGATAAACTAAATTTGCTCTTAAAAGGAATAATTAAAATACAGTTAAAATCCGTAATTATGCTCTTCAAGGGACTGTGACCTATATGCATAATAATCAAAATAGTATTACACATGGGATACCATTTATTAAAAGAAGAAAAAGCAATTTTGACACTTGAATAGAAAATAAGGTATAACAAATGTTATTTCTGAGTATTTGAGAGGATTCAGTGCCAAATGAAGAACAAGATATCATTTCTTATGAAAAAAAAAATTGTCCATTGTTAGTTGTTAGGTACCAGAATTGCTAATTATTGCATTTACATTTTGCCATTTTGTGCTACTGTAGAATAATTATACACTGCACAGAATTCAAGGAAAAACTAAATGGAGGGAGCCTTTTGAAAGTGCAAATTCCTTTCATAAAAAGGTACTGTTATATATCTGATAGTGCCAACTGAAGAGATTTTCCAGTACTTCACTTCAGCCTAGACCTTTGACTTCAATTAAACTATTTTTTTCATCATACTTTTAAAATATGAAATGTTGCAAATTTTATATATACAATATTTTTGTTCAATTTTGACTGAAAAAAAGTGCTAGCAGGATTTGCTGTATTAATATGGAACATCCAGAGACTTCACAAATAGAGAATAATGGGACAGCATTATAATCAGGAGCGTAATAAAAGGTTTGAATTAATTCAGAAGCTTGCTGAAACTTACATACAAATAAATCAACATTTTCTTCATTTAAGTTACAAAATAAAAACAAACTGGCTGTTAAAGAAAATCTCCTACTTCTACAACCTTCATAAATCCTTAGAACTTTTGATGCATCATGAGTAGTGCTCAGATTTATATGTCTAATTAAAACTGAAATATTAAATAAATAAATAGATAGATAAATAAAAACACAATAATTCACATAAAAATAAACAAAAGGCAAATAGCTTTCTTATATGATATAATCTTTTCTTTTTAATTTCATATCCTTTAATAATTCAGGTCTGCAGAGAAGATATATGAATTGATGATGATTAACCACCAGATCATCTGACTGACCAAGTGCTAAACTGATTTCAGGATAATAGGAGGGGCATTCAAAAAGCAGCTGTCATCTCAAATCCCATGCTAAGAATGGAATTTAAAAACTTATCCTCATGACCCTTCAAAGTACTCTCCATCTCTCTCCATACCAGTCGTAGATGCTGCAACCACTAGTCAAAAGTATTACTGTACTCAGACTGAGTATTGTCTAGAGCTGAATATAGTTTAAGCACTCTTTTAAATGGTTTTCTAGCAATGCATAATTTCTCAAGGAAGCAACCACAAGTTGTAAAGTTGCCAGGTTAAGGGTGAATGGTCAAAGAACTGAACTTTAGTGACTTCCAATTTCTTTAAATTTGCAGCTGTTCTGTGAAGAGGCACATTATCATGAAAAAGCATAGACACTGAAATTTCTGTCTTTGGATGCTACTGCCTCACTTCTTTAAATAAATAATTTAAATAAGTGCAGTGAGACTTGCTGCTAATACCTGCTGCTGCTAAAAGATACATGCTACTAATAGAATGTATGCAGCACGGCGCCAATGCTGAAGTCAAGAAATATCCATATACAGACAAAAGTTATGCTTTATGAAGTAATAATAATTAGATCTATAATAACTTATGGCAGCGAAATCTGGACTCTGAGTAAACAAGCCACAAATCTAATTAATACCTTTGAGAGGAGAATATTAAGAATAATTTCTAACAGTACAGGAGAATGGAGTATGGAGGATTTACTATAATAATGAATTATACATATATATATATACTCCAATGGATTTAGTTACTACATTCCGATTATAAAGATTATAATGGGCTGGACACATTATTAGAATGAATGACGCTCAAATATCCAAGGAAATATTACGATGCTGGATTGAAGGCAGGAGGTCTATAGGCAGACCCAAAGATTGCTGGACAGATGCAGGGATGAGGGGCTTATTAAACACACGACAATAGATTTTGCCAGGGACAGGAACAGGAACCAAGTGGCAGTGCTTGATTGAGGATGCTATTGTTTGATGCCGAACTGTAAGGCAATAGAGTAAAAAGCTGATATAGAACAATTACATGACTATCACATTACCACTTCATAAGTACTCCTTATCTATTATTATAAGCATGCCTTATTTTTCATTAAAAGCCCACTTATTAAAATAAATATCAACCCAGAAATTGTTGTAAATTAGATAATTTGCACACATTTATACCTATACAGAAAGCAAATGTTTATTGCACAGTTAATCTTTACTCTCCATTTTTTACAAATGCTATAATGAAGTATACGTGCATTTGTATCCACTAAGAAACAATTATCAAATGGTATTTAAAGGTGTAAGTTACAAAGTACACTATTTCAGGCATTTGAACTTATAAACAAGATCCAGGCTTTAATCATGAGAGCTAGTTGCATCTGTAGAGGTAGTGTCCTCTTCAGTTACCTGACTTGAGCCTCATCAGAGATGTATTGCATTATTTTCTCTTAAAAAGGTAAATGTTATTGCAATCTATAAAATTATGTTTTACAATATATATGCAACAGTAGATTTTTGATTTCAATTTGATTATTATTTTGTCAATATTTGCTTTTATTTAAAAGTCACTGCAGAAAGTATAATGTGGAGGACGATGGATTTTTTCGGGTGTAAAAATCCTTAACATGGCTTCCTTCAGAAGGGAAGTAAAGCTGTGGGTCCCGTGTCATAGATTTACGGCACGTAAAACAACCTCAAGCCTGATAGAGAGGTCTCTGAGCAAAATTAAGCGGTCTTTCATGCCCAATTTAGAATGGAACGCTGAGAACCACAGTAGTTAGAGGCATCCATAAATAACATGGCATTTATTTACATTTCAGAAAGCATAATTCAATTGATGCATCTTAAAATTATCTCTGAATAGTTTAAAATGTTCCAAGACAGACAAAACTTGCCTCTCAAGGAAAAGGGGACAGTGCAAAAACATATATGGGAATTATAATCAAAACACCTTCTGTAAGAGGAGGAAATGAGGATTCTCAAACAAGTATAAAACCTTTCAGCATTTCAGAATCAAGATCCCATTTCCAAGGGGCATTTCAATGGAAGTATAAGAAAAAGATTTTACATTCGTTTTACAATTCAGGAGATCATTTTTTTTTTTTTTTTTTTTTTTTTCTTTTCTTTTTTTGGTAGTGTTTAATGCCTGCTTTAACTACTTATGGCACCACAGGCGGTGACACTGATGATACATGAATGATGATGGAGCACCAGTGGAATGCGATGGCAGAAGAAACCAGAGTACCTGGAGAAAACCCGCCCCAGCGCCGCTTTGTCCACCACAAATCTCACATGCGGTCGCTTGGGATCGAACCCCAGACGTCCAGGTGAGAGGCAAGTGGTCTAACCACTTGGCCATGGCACGGCCCAGAGCAGTTTAACTGACCTCTTCAAGGCAAATGTAATTGAATGAAATATCAAACAATGAACATATAGAGAAAGAAAAATAATTTAAATAAAACAACCGACCCAATAATATATTCTATGAACATATAAAATCAAGCTGGCAATTATTGGAAAATTTAATTATAAATAATCCTTCTAAATCAATGCATTTTGCAAGGGACCATTCCAAATAAGTGGAGAGTGCCACACTCAAGTTACTTTACAAAGGAAAAGAGGACTCCAGAGAAGAATTCCAGAAGAGCAATTTAATTTACAACCTGGAAGATCAATGAAACAAGCAGTTAAGTGCCTACATTATGGAAGCTTTGAGATTTTTCTGAGAGAAGCTGTATGCAGTCTTTATAAACTCCAAAAAGACATTCCACTCCATTTACGGAAACTAAATATTAGGCAAGTTGTGCATTGGAACATATTATATAGTGAGGGCAACAGAAATGGAGAATATTAAAATCTCTTTCTATGGTGATGATACAGTCTTAGTTTCACCAAAAAGGGGAAAACCTCAAAGAAGCAGCCAAAGAACATTGATTTTACATTCAATGAAAGCAAGATGGTGACAATGGCATTTAAGAAAGGAAAGAAGGCAGTATCTACTCAAATAAAGTGAAACCGGAATTAGTGGGAGCCATCAAATATCACTGCATAATGCTGTAGGCTATATGGAAAATATTTTGCAGTCCATGTATTGTAATGATCAACATACCTTGACTAAACCAATTATCAGTAGAGGGAGCTTGGAAACTCTTTTAAAGCCAAGATAACATCAATAGCAACCTAAGGTCTCTAGCTAACTTGGGAACACCTTGCGATAGGAAATCTGAAAGAGTTGAAGCAAGTGAAGGCAATATACTGGAAGAGCATGTTGAGGTATGGAAGTATATTCCCTCAAAACTGGTATATGAATTAATTAGGGAATGATGCTACGATCCAGCCCACAATTTAATACTTTACTGCAGGAATTGAGAGAAAAGAAGAATCCCACCCGTCAAATTTCATTCAACTCAAGCTATGGCCACAAAAGAATGAACACAATAAATATGAGTTACAATACACAATCATGCGCATTGCAGTTCTGTGCTTAGAAAAGAAATATTATGATCCAGGACCTGACAGCAAGTGTTCATGTTGTAGGAGCTGCAGCAAATACCATTCACTGATATATAAATAAAATATGGAGAGACAATACAATACATATTTTGGGCTTTATTAATATCATTAATATTATTATTATTATTATTATTATTATTACTAATACTACTATCATTTCAATTGTATAGTTGCCTTGAACATTTATGATCATATTGTGCATTCTGACTTGTGAAAATAACGGTGGACTGACAATTTCTGTTTTCAAAATGAATATGCATATGTCCAGACTCTGTGGGGGATAGGCAATGATTCCCCAGGTTGGGAATGAAACCTGGGACCTCCGTGTGAAAAGTCCACTCGCTGATCACAGTCAATAATATTAAACAAATTGATCTTTAGAATCTACATTTTTTTTCTGCTTATAGCACATGCTTCATACTATCATGAGCTTTAGGGCACATGAACATTTTTATGTCAAGTTTAATTTTAGTATTTTTCCTCAGCAATAGCGTCCGTTTCTAAACATAAACAAAGAACAAAGCTTTGCTTTTTTCGCTCATATTGATCTTTGCTCTATGTTTGAAACACTTTCTTAAACTTTTCGAATAATCACGATAAAAGCTACTAAACCATACAGCAAAACTAATGCTACACAGTTAAATAATTTACGTGCAACAACTTACGCGTAAGCATATGTGCGATTTTAGGTTACGTAACATATCGCAGTGAATTCCTGAAATTAATCTAGGGATGTCTCTTTATACTTGTACTTGTCTTATTCTAAAGATTGTATTTTAAACACCCGAGATTCTCCACGCTCAAGTAATTTCTGCAATCCCAAACAGTAAAAATATCTATCGTTATGAACATTCCTAGCCACCACTATGAAGGCATATCCGCAATTGATGTATGCATTTGTAGCAATTATATGGCTAAGAATTAGCTATACATAGTGTTCTTGAACAGGATGTTTAACATTTTAATCATAAGTGGTCAATTATTGAGTTTGTCATTAATTTACACTATATTTTCATAACATATAAGGTAATACAGGTGAACCAACAAAACAATCAGTAAGTGAATTATTTTTACTTTTGCTTTTCAGAATTTCCTACCCTGCTGCATCTAAACGGAAGCAAAGATTTTAGATATTCGTTTTTAATATTTATACGTTATGGAAATTATTTACTGGTTAACATTAAAGAATTACCTTCATTTTTAAATTAAATATTTCGAGTAGTCGTCTTTAACTATATAACCAAAGCAATGCAATTTTTGATGTACCACAATTGACTAGAGTTTACTGACGTCACCACCTGTCCTGTAGTCGCCATTTTATCATGTTGTAGTGTCTACCTTACAGCTGAGCTGTCATTGTGAAATAAGAATTCGTTGGTGATTAGTGCTATTTGGGGGTTTTAGGCCCCTCAGTGTATATAATTATATTTATTTAAAATGAGTGTAAAAATGGCAGGACAGACAATTAACGATAGGTTATTGGCTGCTCGACATAGTATAGCCGGCCAAGGGTTGGCCAAATCGGTATGCAAAGCAACGACGGAGGAAATGATAGGTCCAAAGAAGAAACATTTAGACTGTGAGTATTAATTATTATAATTTTCAAATAGATAAGAATGTAAAACATTTTAAATGATCCCGCCAAGCCCAAGACTATAGGTTACAAGTAATGTCACTAACTGTACTTGAAAGGAACTGCCTCAAGATTTCAAATCGTGGTGACTCAAATAAATTTACGTTTTGTTTGCATGATGAATAAATGGCAGCAACAAGAATCTTTAATACAATATTAATGTATTACCATAGAAACTCTTTCAGGATAATTTAAAGCAGAAGCAATAGATTTAAGAAAACATAGTGCACGTCAAAACCATGCAAAGAATAAAGGGTGATAAATTACTCGGTACTAAATGAATAGAAATTGTAGCAAGCGCAGTTCTAATATTAAGAAATAATCAAACCTTAGTAACCAAATAATGTGAAATCTAGGTTTTTTTTTTTTTTTTCATGCAAACAACATATGCCTAAATGTGATTAAAATTTTGTATTTTAGTTACTTTTCCACTGAATTAAAAATTAAACAAGGGGAAACTTTCGCAGTTGGGTATGGTTTTACCCTTGCAAAATCAGAATGGCTGCTTTGTTCCTTGCATATTTAAAATTTCAATAATAAAACTGCAAAATTCCCAATATTTTATTACTTAAAAGGATTGGAAACTAGTGTAATCCATGTGCTACTCCACATTTTTTTTTTTTTTTTTTTTACCGTGCTTTAAATGGCATAATAGAAAAGTGTCAAGTAATTCAAAAGTATTTGTTTTAACTGGTGCAAAATAATTGAACATTCATTTCTTTAATATTTAAGTGTTAAGGGCATAATGGACAACGTATCGGTTGTTTGGAATCGACATGCATAGCAACAAATTATTAGTATACTTTCACATTTAGCTGTAATTTATTGCCTTTGTTTGAGCACATTTTCTAGTTAAAAATCAATTAAACTAGGATTTATTTACATTTTTTGCCAGGAAATGAAACCATATTAAAAGCATTTAACAGGGAATTTCATCACTGTAGCCCTAAGGAAGTTGCCTTCCGAAAATGTATTAGTGGCATGAATTAATTATATAAAACGCATTCATACAAATGTTGAGTTTCGGCAACAAAAATGCAGTAGGTTTTTCGAATGGCATAACTGCTACGTGAATTTGGTTCATTTTTCATATCATTTACGTATATCCTGAAGGCGATTTTGATTTTTTCGCCTCTACTTACACGCATGCGTGCAGGTGTTCCTTAAACCGGAAAGCAGTGCAGAGTGCCGAACTCGGAACTACGCCCACCGTTCATTATCGCTATGCACACGCCGACTGAAGAGGTGACGGTGGAGAAAGTATCAAAGTATCTGAACGATAGCAAGTACTGTGGTGCCTTTTTCGTTTTTGAAAGTCTAAGGAACAGAGAATTCGTTGTCTAGTTGTGCCAGTGTGCTCGGTGTTTGAATCATTTCGGCAGCGGTATGTCGTTAACTAGGTGCTGTCAGGTTGTCGCAAGAAGTGTAGGTTTATGTGAGCATTTATTTAGATGCAGTATCGAAATTTAATAGGCTGTAATTATTTGGTGTTCGTCGATAGCAATTTAGGCAGGGCTTTTTGGACTTCCGCTGTTGAACTGCTTTCTGAAAATTTAAAACTAGCTCATTTCTGTGGAAATGAGGCAGAATTGGCTAACGTTGCTACTAGTATTTCAGAAATAGTTTGTAAAATATAAATTGCCATTTAGGCGGTGTACCATATAAATTACCCTGTCCGTATTTATTTTCTTTCTTTTCCCTATTTCAATCCAATATGAAATAATAGGTCAATAATACCTATTAGACTTAAAATTTCAACTTTGTGTCTGCAGTTTGGCCAAATTCATACATTTGTCATCGGTATAAACGACCCTTAGTATACGTTTTCCAATCAATTTTAAGCATTACCACGAACTTTCCTCGTATTAGGATTTAAAATATAATGGTTCGCCTTTGGAATACAAATTGTTCGTAGTTCCCTACCGTTTCGAACTTGATGTGTTAACAAGTGTGCTTCAAGGTTTTGCAGAACATTTTTTTCCACTGAACGTTTTCAACAATTCGCATTTTTCAGATTAGCAAACCTAACAAACCGAAACTATGTATGATCTTCCACCATAAACACAAATAAAATGAAAACGAAAGACCTAGCATTCTAGGTACATACATTTTTGTTAATTTGGAATCTGATGTAATCTTTATTGAGGTTAGAGATCTAGAGATTGTAATCTCTAGAAAGCAATCACTCCTGTATAAACAAAAGATTTCAAAACTTTTATAACAAAGTGAATTCAACTCAAGGAACCAAATAGTTCGCAGGGCCATCACTACCACCAATACCCTCTCCCATCTCTCACATTAAGTGATCCAGAAGAGGAAATGCAGATTCTTCCTATTTGGAATGATTTTGAGTAATTTATTAAAATATTTTATATTGTGTAAAAATGTGTACAAACAAGGTTTCGCATTAAGGAAATTGTTTCTTTATGTTAGTAACTTTAACTACCGCCAGTTATTAAAACGTGCAACTTTTTTTACGTAAAATTTGTTGAAAAAACTTTATAATCGATGCTGTGTATAACGTCTTTTTGCAAAGAAACTTCGTAGAATAAGAAGAAAAATGGCGTGTTATTTATGGACGTTCTTTAACTACTGTGGTTCTCAGTGTCCCGTTTTAAATTGGGCGTGAAAGACCGCTTAATTTTACTCAAGAGGCCTCTCTATCAGGCTTGAGATTCTTTTACGTACCGTAAATTTAAGATACGAGACTAGCAGCTTTACTTCCCTTCCGAAAGCAGCCATGCTAAGGAGTTTTACACCCGAAAAAATCAATCTTCCTCGGCCGAGTTTGAACCCGCGACCTTGGAGAATAAGATTGTGCATAATTTGCACCATCTAGAGGATATATGGAATACATGGATGTATGGAAGGATACAAAGGATATATGGAATACATGCATTGTTTAGACGAGGGGGTGGGTAGTGCTGAGATTACGATGAACCTAAATAAGGCATGCCGGAATTGTGATTCCATTTTGACGTAAACGTGAAATTATAAAGACGGGATTATAATTAACATGTGACGGGACGTAACGTGAAATTAAGAATGCTGCTAAACTGGACCTATTTGGGTCCATTTTAACTAAACTTTAAGTTGGGGGGGGGAACATAGACACAGGTCTTAAGAATTAGCTTAAGTGATGTACTTGAATGTGTTGAAAACATTAAGCTGTTCGGATGTGAAGGTCGCCAGATTACCGAAGTTTTGACTTCTTCTTGGGATCGATAGGGATTTAGCTCCACAGATCACTCGGCTACTTCCTATACTTATAAAAAATATCCTTCGGCTACGATTTGCGGCTTAAGGTCTTAAACATTTATAACAGACCCGTAACTACAAAGCGGCTCTAATGACAGAATAACAAAAGTAGGTACTCGCGTATTGAAGTAACACCAACTGGTGTAACCATCTTATTGTAATAATAAGCGTTACAGTAATGAACTTGTTTGGTACCTAGTTACTTGCTTTACACATACTATGTGCATAATGTATGGAGAAAATACTGTATTGCACCAAAAATTCGACATCGAGATTTCACCGGAAATGTATGTTTCGAGACTCTCCGATTCAAAAAAATAAGGTATTTTTGAAAAATGTCTGTCTATGGGCGGCATAACTCAAAAACGAAAAGTCCATTAAATGCCAAACTTGGTATTTATGTTCAGTATCTTCCAATGATACGACCCGAAGATTTTTTAGAAAATTCCCCACCAACTACTCTACAAAAGTTTCGAAAATTTTAATTTTCTCAGAAATGGCTAACGGTTTTGATTAAAATGTATAATAGATATTTACATGACAAATAAAATGTATATTTTGAATTTTCTGGAAATAGCTTCTGAAGACATCTTTATTCTGGATGATTTTGCGGAATTTTGCATTAACTGGTAAACCGTTCAGACAAAAACTTACATAACAAAAAATGTAGAACTCATTAAAGTACACAATTTATGCTATATAATATTTTTTTGTAGAGTTGACAGTTTTTGAAATATTCCTTGTTATTGGTTTCAATTTTAAAATGTTTATACTTTACTCATACGAGAATTTGTCAACTCCTGGCCATACAAACAAAGGAACTTCAATCACATAGCAACAGTTTTTTAAAAGTCATATGACTATCGCTTTAGCCTATTGAACTCCCTTATTTCTCTTCCACTTACAAGGGAGTAAGTAATAAGACCATTTCTGCTATTTTTTTCTGATTAGGATGAAGTAAATAGAAGAATAAGTTTTTTAACAATTTGCTGCAGACTATAGAAAAAGTCATGTGAATGGAACACATCAGAATTTTTTGGTTGTTTATGCCACTGCATCAGACCGGTTGGTTGTAATTTACGTGTGCCAACACGTAACGTAAGGGGAAGGAAAAGTTTGACATTGCCATATTCTGAAGTTGTGACTTTAAGTCAACCATTTAATACAATGAGTTATACTTTCAAGTTACGTTACATTGCATTAAATTCATCGTAATCCCGAAAATCAAACACATTGTCTTAAATGGAGCGATTTATGGTTGACTTAGAGTTTCGTAATATCACATCCCCCCCCCCCCCCCGCTACATTTTGATGTCACGTGAGGATCAGAACCAATCTGCGGGAAGCAGTATCATTAATAAAGAATTACAAATCAAGAATGTTACTCTTTACGGTAAGTGCACCCCAATTAAAGAATTTACGTCCCGTCACGTTTAGATTTTCTAAGATCAAGAATAGTTTTGAAATCCAGTCCACAAACTTGTTCAACATTTTACCAAATAGTGTAAAAGATCTTTCATTTTCAGTTTTTAAGAGAACTATAAACTCAATATTGCTATCTAATTCTTTTTATAGCCTTAAAGAATTTTACGACGCAGAATATTTTAATGTAACATATTGTAATTTTAGTGTATTGTTTCGACGTTGCTATACAATTTGCTCCAGGCAAATAAAGAGATCTAAGTAAAGTTTATCGTAATCTTGGCATTCGAAAAATAAAACAGGCTCAAAGATAGATTTCTTCTTTTGAAGCAGAATTTTCCCTTAATGAAATCTGAAAGAAGAAATCTGAAATCTTCTTTCAGGCATCTATTTAGCAGTTGGTTGATATTTGATTTCATTTAATCAAAATGTAACTGTTATGAGTTATGATTATAGGATAGTGTAAGTTCTTGCTTTATAAATTTCTAAAATTTTGAAAAGTGCATCAGATGCCTTTTTACTTTCTCCATACGTACTATGTACATAGTGTATAGAGAAGGTGTTGCACTCCACCCAAAAATTCGACACCGAAATTTCACCGGAAATATATGTTTTAGTGTCCCCTTTATCTAAAAAAAGCATTTTCCGAAAAAGGTTTGTGTGTGTGTGTGTGTGTGAATACGATAACTCGGAAACGAAAAGTTGGTAAAATACCAAACTTGGTATTTAAGTTTAGTATCTTCCAGGGATGCGACACGAAGATTTTGAGAAAAATTCCCTCGCCCTCAACTACCCTTTACATGAAACCTTTTTCGAAAAGTTTGATTTTCTCAAAAATAGCTTTAACGATTTTGATTAAAATGTCGTATATTAAAGCTATTTATCTGACAAATAAAATGTATATCTTGAATTTTCTGGGAATAGCCTCTGAAGAGTACTTTATTCTGGATGAATTTTAGAGAATTTTGAATAACTACTAAACCGTTAGAGATGGACAAAAACCTACTACACGAAAAATGTAGAGCACGTTAAAACACACAATTTATGTTATATACATTTTTTTTCGTGGAGTACATCGTTTTTGAGACATTCCTTGTTTTGGTTTCTGCTTTGAAAAACTTATACTTTTCTCATACAGGAATTTGTCAACTGCTGTCCATACAAAGGCACTTCAGTGACATAGCAAGCAGTCTTTGACTATTTCTTTAACCTATGGTACTCTCTTATTTCACTTCTACTTACAAGGAAGTAAGTAATAAGACTATTTCTGCTATTTTTTTCTGATTACCATGAAGTAAATAGAAGTATAAGCTTTTTAAGAATAATTTGTTGCAGAGATGTAGAGAAAGTCATGTGAATTGTACACATCAGACTTTTAAATAGCCGTCGTAATAGGACCCTTCTATAGCAAATTTATCACACTGTTAAATACGCCAGTATATTTAGCTTGATAAACGTCTCGTATGCACATACTTTTGCCAGTTTTCTTTTGAAAAGTGCACAAGCTATAGAACTCGAACCGTACTACCCTCCAGCGCGCATTATATGTATAAAAGAAACACACTTAAGAGTTAACTGCGTCCTTGCCGAACGCTGAATCATTATGAATATTATATCAATTTCATTCCCTTATTTGACCTTTGCACTTCTAAAAGGATTTGACAAAGGACGAAACGTAATTGCAAGTAAAATGTAGGGGTACCTAGTCAAGATAGCCATGGATTATTATTTTAATCAGTTGACCTGGTCAAAATTTGCGTGTTGAGCATGAACATTTAAGACTTGTTGTTCAAAGGGATACTGAAATGGTATACAGACGATACGTAAAGTTTGGCCCGCGATCTTGAACAGTTGTTGAAGTTAATGGATAAAGGGCGGTCGAGCAATATTTAAAATTATAACGTATCGTAGAATACCTTTATAGTAGGAAAACAAGAATGTATCACCCGGAGGTCTAGGTTGGGACGAATTTTTCTTTAATTGAAATCATTCCCTATCCCCCACGGAGCCTGGAAGTATGTATTTGAGAGGGAAGTGCCTGTGTTTGAAGAAAAGAAAATGATCAAAAATCCATCGTACAAGGACCTACAGCCAACGTGTTTTTTTCTTGTTGAAGCCTTGGATATAACCTAGATGTTAAAAGGGGTTATATAAATGGTAAGAATCAATTAAAAAAAATAACTTGTAGAATAATTTGCTTAACGATATGATGCTTTGAAGGTTGAAATTCTCCTCTGGGGCTTCTAATTTGTTTTTCTAGTTAACTTCTAGTGCACACTAACGTATAGAATTCCTTCTTCTCTGTATACACTTACATCAATTCATCACTTCGGTTTTGAAGCAGCTGCTTGATACTGACATTTCGTTGATGTAGTATGACTGTTCCTTTATGTATCTATTTACTGATGATGATAAACTATTTATTTAGTATAATCAAGTACTTTTGATTTCCAACGTTAACATAATTGTTAGAAAAACTTGTGACTGTAGCTTTGAACTTCATTTAAAGTCTAGCGTATATCTTTTAACGAGACCCCTCCCTCCCAAAGGGCTTGCCTATAAAGAAAGAAACATGCTGATAACCGAAGCCTTTTAAAACTAACATTGTTTAAATATGCTGCAAGATTACGGAAATGAAGAGCGGTCAGTCGACTTATTCCGACTGAGCCCCATTGTACGATTTGCGTTAAAAATGGATGATGTCCTTGCTTTCTGAATTCCAGGCGTTTGAGGTAGACCAAAGCTATGTAATTCAGTGCAGAATTTGCGTCGGTCTGACCGTCTCGGTTAGACGTAGGCCTACTGATCCAAGTCAGGAGTCCAAACCCAGCTCAGATGGAGTTCTTTTTACTTATTTTAATAAATTTGCTTAAAAGCGATAGCCCCATGCCAGGCAAGTAAAAAAATTTGCGGCACACCAGCGCCTGATCTCATGACAGTTGACAGCGGCATTAGCACATTTATTGCAGATTTTCCAAACGCTCTTCAAATTTGATTGCATGGAAAATGTATATTGCGTTACAGGAAATAGCTCTGTTAGCGTTCTGCTATAGATTTGCCAGCTGTTTGTAACTACAAAGGACATTCAGCCCCCTACCACTTATGCATGTGAGAGGGCTACTGTAAATATGGGCTTGGGAAACGTCTATATTTACATTTTATTCTGAGTTAAAATTTCAAAGGTCCAGGGTGAATTTTACTCTGAAATATATGCACTAAAACTTTTATATCCCTTTATTTCCACACAGAAAATTGCTACATCTGTAGGTATTTTTGATGAGCTATCATAATTTTCGTTGCGTTAAAAAAAAAAAAAAAAAAAAAAAAAAAAAAAAAAAAAAAAACCACATTTTATATTGTTAAAAATGTCACTCCTTTTAGTGTCCAATTTTTCTTCGAAATTAAAAATCTCCATCTGTAAAAGCATATCAGCCAGGACCACTCGGTAAATGACAGCTTACTGTTGGGAATATCCAATTAAATTTTATCACTGAAAGATGTTAACACTGTGTTTTAAAATTTTGGATTATTCAATGGCTTTAAACTATCTTGAAATCCCTAAATTCTTCGTAACAGAAAAACTCTTGTATTTTTTCGGTCCCAGCGCATTTCCTCTAAGCTTTTATTTCTATTCTGCCACAGGCAATTTATCGTCACCAAAGATGTGCCGAATGGGTTATACATTACAATAGAAACAATAAGTTATCACATTTTTAAACTGTAATATACTGCGATTTCACTCACTATAACTGACTGTTCATCGCTATTCTTCTTTGCAGAGTAATTTATTTTCTGCTTAAAAGAACATTTGACTGTTTTTTTTTTTTATTTTCTCTATACTTACTATGTACATAGTGTATAGAGAAGGTATTGCACTCCACCAAAAAATGTGATACCGAGATTTCACCGGAAATATATGTTTTAGGGTCCCCTGTATCCAAAAAAAGTATTTTCAGAAAAAGGTCCGTGTGTCCGTGAACACAATAACTCGAAAACGAAAAGTGGGTAAAACACCAAACTTAGTATTTAAGTTTATTATCTTCCAGGGATGCGATACGAAGATTTTGAGAAAAATCCCCCACCCCAAACTACCCTTTACATGGAACTTTTTTCAAACATTTTGATTTTCTAAAAAAAAATGGCTAACGATTTTGATTAAAATATAGTATAGCAAATATATTTACCTGACAAATTAAATGTATATTTTGAATTTTCTGGGAATAGCCTCTGAAGATTACTTTATTCTGGGTAAATTTTACGGAATTTTGAATAACTGCTAAACCTTAAGAGATGGACAAAAACTTACCACACAACAAATGTAGAGCACTTTAAGACACACAATTTATGTTTATATATATTTTTTTCGTGGAGTTGATTGATTTTGAGATATTCCTTGTTTTTGGTTTCAGCTATAAAAAAACTTATACTTTTCTCATACAGGACTTTGTGAACTCGTGAACCAGCTTTTGACTATCACTTTAACCTATGGTATCCCCTTACTTCGCTTCTACTAACAAGGAAGCAAGTAATAAGACTATTTCTGCTAATTTTTTCTCGATTAGATGAAGTAAATAGAATAATTTGTTGCAGAGATGTAGAGAAAGGTATGTGAATGGAACACATCAGATTTTTATACGATATATTGTAGAGGCATGTTCCAATACAACGGAAAACTCCCAATTTCAACTGCTTCACCGCGCTTTGAAACTGGTATTTTGAACTGGTATTTTTCACGAATACATTTCATTTTCAAATTTTGTTCAACTCTGCCGTCTTTTGCTCCATTCACATGACTTTCTCTACAGCTCTAACAAATTATTCTTAAATCTATTTAATGCTAAACATTAGCAGAAACGGTCTTGTACTTCCGTTATAAGTAGGAGAGAAATGAGGGGATACACTGGGCTAAACCGACGGTCAAATGTTTTAAACGGTGGTTACTATGGGACTGAGATCAGTTTCTTTGCGTGGCCAAACGTTGGCAAGTTCCCGTATGAGAAAAGTTTAAAACTGAAATCAATAACGAAGAATATCTCGAAAACGGCCAGTTCCACGAAAAAGCATATGTGGCATAAATTGTGTGTTTTATCGTGAACTACATTTTTTGTGTAGTAAGTTTTTGTCTGTCTCTTATGTTTACTAGTTATGCAAAATTCAATAAAGATCATCCAGAGTAAAGAGATCTTTAGAGGCTATTCCCAGAAATTGAAGATATACATTTTATTTGTGATGTAAATATATTAAATATAAGAGATTTTAATTAAAATCGTTAGATCCATTTTTGAAAAAATCAAAATGTTCAAATTTTTTCCAAGTAAAGGGTAGTTTGGGGTAGGGGATTTTCTTGAAAATCTACGTGTCGCATCCTTGGAAGATACCAAACTTAAATACCAAGTTTGGTATTTAACGGTCTATTCGTTTTTGAGTTATGCTGTACACACACACACACACACACAGGGACCTTTTTCTGAAAATGCTTTCTTTGGATTCAGGGGGTCCTAATACGTGTATTTCCGGTAAAATCTCGGTATCGAATTTTTGGGTGCAATACAATACTTCCTTCATACACTATGTACATGCAAATGAAATACACTTCAGTCGCCCTCCGTGGTGTAATGGTTACCATGCTAACTTCATATACCCAAGTCGCGGGTTCAAACCCGGCGGAGGACGATGGATTTTTTCAGGCGTAAAAATCCTTAGTATGGCTTCCTTCAGAAGGGAAGTAAAGTCGTGGGTTCCGTGTCGTAGATTTACGACACGTAAAAGAACCTCAAGCCTGATTGAGAGGCCTCTGAGCAAAATTAAGCGGTCTTTCACGCCCAATATAGAATGGGACGCTGAGAACCACAGCAGTTTAAGAGCGTCCATAAATAAAACGCCATTTCATTTCAAATGAAATACAACTGAAACGCCCCGTAAACATTTTCCCTCCCCTCTTCGCGACATTCTGGTAACATTGTTTGACTATGTACACAAGCAGCACTACAGCATAACCACGTGACCAGAAGTTAATACCAATGTACCGACTGAATATGCATGCACTTAAAAAAAAATTAAAAACTAATGAAATGCGGAATTTTAACGTCCCGTAATACAAGACACTATTTTTCCTTCACGAATGCTGAAATCTGGTATAATTCGTCTACCCAAAACAAAACTGCTAAGGATAAGAAATGGAACACGGTGTAGCTGACGATGGACAGGCGACATTAACCTTTCTTACCACATACCTAAGTTAATATTCCCGGCATAAAGCAGTGAAACGCCTTGTCATATACGAACAGGTGAAGAAAACAATGAATCCGTAGCCCTTTGTTACTGCTGGGAAAATTAAATCAATTAACTGATTTTGAATTAAGTTCGTGTACAGTTAAGTGCAGTTTATTGAAGTGCAAATTTGCTGCCATGTACACTAAGACATTAAAAATAGGCCTGTAAATACAGCGAGATTCACGCATATCTTTCATATATTCTCCGTCCAGGCTTCACCGGTAATGTAAACAAAAGCAACAGGTTGCTATGGATATGATTGGTTGCGGAACGTTTTACGATTTTTCTCCATCACAAAGCAGTTCCTCTTAAATTGCCAAGTGAGTACAGAAATATCGTATTAGACTATGCAATGTTGTCTACGTATGGTATGAATGATTAAGGAACAAAATTTACTTATCATTTAATAATTATTTATGTAACAATGCGTATCTGTTATGCAGTTGGTTTCTAACAGTTGTTTCTAGTCAGCAAAATACAAAAGCGAAATACAAAAAAGCGTATTGGACAGCCCACGTGAAGGGATTGAATATGAAATGTAACTTGCGATAAATGAAGTTCTGGGTTGCTAACTAATGATCTCTAAACTTTCTGGTTGGACAATACTCCACCCCTCTCACCGGGTGTTGCAAAATGAGATTAATCTTTTCTCTGGGCTTCATACTGAAGTTCTAATGCCAAGGTTATGCGCGCACGTGATAGACTAAATTAATACGCTGCTTATACAAGTCAACCTGTTCTGATGGAGTGTCGAGCGGGATGAGGGGTGAAGGGATGGATTGCCCAATCAGTTTTGCATTTTCTTACTCGCATGGTTTGTTGTACCAGAATGGCACCAATGAAAATCGTGGAAACACCTGAGTCCCCCTCAAACGTTCATATTTTCAGCAAAACCACTGTACCAGGCGTCTTTTTAATGTCTGACTGTGCCAGTACAACCAATTTGCTGCTCTATCACAGAGCACTAAAAGGTAAGCTTTTACCACACTGCACAACTTTCACTCCACCCTCAAAATGTCAGGCCAGGCCACTAATGCTTTATTTGGACCAGCCCACACTTTACTTTCTGTACGTCTAGTCGCGGGACATTTTCTACGTTTCAACTCTCGTGATTTGTACCCGTTGTTCAAATTTGATGTCCAGATATTTACTTCAGATGAATCAAACGGAGCATAAGAGCTGGACGGGGTCATTTATTATGCGACTTTATGGGAGAAAACTATATCAAGATAGGGCGTGACACTAATTCGGAATTCTGGGATGAGAAAGGGGTGTCGGTTTAAAGAGTATTTTGGTTTTCTAATTATTACGGTCCAGTTAAATTTCTTAATCCAAGTTATAAGCAACAAATTAATAATGGTGCCGTAGGTAGTTAAAAACAAATATTTTTTATATGTTCAGAGTTTTCCTCAACATTTTAAATAAACAGTTACTCTTTGAACCTTTGCTTTTGAATTTTGGAACCAGCAATGCTACTAAGCAGGTTTCACTTTCAAGGTTGCCACCAGTGTTACATTTTCATGAATATTAATGAAGCATCGCAAGTCGCCAAAAGACTTGTAAATTTAATCCTGACTAATTGTATTGGGTATGCTTACACTTTGTGATTAAGGAAAGAAGAAATCTTGAATAAAGGTTGAAAATGGAACTTCAATTATTCGAATTCCTGTCCTGACCAATTGTATGGATCGCTTTGAGTCAAAATCTGATGTTCCATTCACATAACTTTCTCTATCTACCTGTTCTGCAAACAAGGTATTCTTGCAAAATATTATTTCCAATCGAGATAAACATTAGCAAAAATTGTCTTACTACTTGCTTTCTTCTAAGCAGAGGGGAAATAAGGGAAGACCTAGGCTAAACCGATAGTCAAATCTTTTGAAAGCCGACCGATATGTGAGCAATTGAAGTTTGGTTCGCTTTGCATTTCCAGAAAAGCACAAGAAATATAAAATGAAAGGTCACCCCGTTTGAGAAGATACGTAGTTTAAAATTGAAACCAATAACAAGGAATATCTCGGAAACGGTCGACTCTACAACAAAAATGTATACCTATAACATAAATTGTGTGTTTTAACGTGATATACATTTTTGTGTAGTAAGTGTTTATCTCTAATGGTTTACAGTTATGCAAAATTCATCCTGAATGAGCTGGTCTTCAGAAGCCATTCCCAGAAAATTTAAGATATACGTTTTATTTGTAATGTAAATAGCTTCAACACACGGTATTTTAATCAAAATCGCTAGACCTATTTTTAAGGAAAACAATATTTAAAAAAAAAAAAAATCCATGTAAAGGGTAGTTTGAGGTGGGGGAAATTTTCTTGAAAATCTTATTGTCGTATCCTTGGAAGATACAAAACTTAAATACCAAGTTTGGGTTTTAGTTTTTCAGCTTTGCTGTCCACACACGCGAAGAGTACTTTTTTGGACTTAGGTGACCTTAAAACATATCCGGTGAAAGCCCGACATGGAATTTTTGGGTGGAATATAATACCTTTTCTGTAGGATATGTAGGTATGTAGTCGTGCAAAGAAAGTAAAACATGTTATATCACAAATTATTTTATTTAATAGTTGCTTTGTTCGACGGTAAAAACAGTACATAGTTGTAAAGTACCTACTGTACGTTTCATTATCGTTTATAAAATCAATGTGAACGTATTATTAAGACCAACTCTTCCAGCGAACAATGAACACTAAGTTGAGCACCGTATTCGTCCCTTCCTACTGCGAACATAGTGTAACATCTACTAAATGTAAACCTTGTTTTATGGTTATTACAATATATACAAATATCTACAAATTTAATTCATTTTAAAGAAATTACCTACGTGATTTCGCCGAATATTTGATTATCCGGATCGGATTCTGTCCCAATTACTCCATATACGAATTTAAGATTTCTTTATTTAAAGAACGAGACTATCGCTTTAGACTGTACATTTTTTATCCCCCTTCTATTTACAGGGAAGCAAGTAATACGACTAATTCTGCTTATGTTTATCTTGATTAGCACGATGTAGATAACAGATAATCTTTTGAATAAAAGGTTTATTTACCGAACAGCTGGAGAACATGTGAATGGAACACACTAGATATTTTTTCTTCTACTTACAAGGGACCAAGTAATAAGGACAGTTTCTGCTAATGTTTATCTCGTTTAGTATGATGTAGATGGAAGAATAAGCTTTTTAACAATTTGTTACAGAGATGTAGAGAAAGTCGTGTGATTGTAACACATCAGATTGTTTTTCCCACGGGTGTACACTGCATGTATGGGCTTGAGAAAGTTAAAAGCGTATTCTAATTGCTTCTTGTTAATCCAGATAAATATTTGCATAAATGCTTTTACTATAAATTTCTTCTATACAAAGGAATAAGCCAGCACTCTAGGCTTAAGCGTAGTCAAAACATTTTAAGAGCTGGTATTAAATTTATGTTCTCTTTGCTTCCAACGGCATCCGTTTGAGGAAAGTGTATTTTAAAATAATGTATCTCGAAAAAGGTTAACTACAGAAAAAATTTACATAAATAGTGTGTTTCAACGATATCAACGTCATTTGTGCAGTAACTTTTTGTCTAATATCTTACGGTTTCCCAGTTATGCAAAAGTCATCGAGTGAATAGGAATTCAAAGGCTGTTTAAGAAAAAATAAGATCTACATTTGCCATGAAACATCTTAAACGTGTCGTTTTGATCAAAATTGTTAGTTATTGAGAAAAAGAAATTGTAAAAATGTTCCAAATAAAGGATAATTTGGGACAAGGGAACTTTCTTAAAAATCTTCGTGTCGCATCCTTGGAAGATTCTGAATTTAAATATCAATTTGGTATTTTAACTACTTTTCTTTTTTGTGTGTTCACACACACAGGGGCCTCTTTATACTTTTTTTTATTCAGTAGACTCTAGCTAATTCCAGTGAAATCTCAGTATCGAATTTTTGGGTGAAATGTTTTTCTACGTGGTAGAGAAAGTAAAAGAGGTAGGGTGCTAAAGGTTTTTAGTAAAATGCATTTCTTGAATTGGGGTATTTATAAAGTCCAACATATTTATGCGTGTGCGTTTAAATTAGCTCGGATTTAGGGGTGTATATTATCACAAGGCGGGGGAGAAAACGTTTAAGAGAGGGCAATTTACTTTATTGAGGCTGAGTATGAATATTGGCAACTTTTAACTTTGTACTGTTTTTGAGGTCGTAAAATTGTAGAATTTTGAAAGTATTACTGGCCAAGTGACATTGTGTAGTACACAGTTTTTTTTTTATTCAACTTCATAGTTCTTCCAAACAATATTCATGTATGAGCATTTTTTCTATCTGCTTGCTGTTGTCGTGCAATACACATTTTGGTATAGACGGATTCACGGTATGTTGAGACGTTTAGTAATTTATCTATAAAAGGAGCTATTAATATTTCAAAGCGCACTTCATAAAACTTCGGCAATGTCAAACGGTAAAGTACTCTAACAAGATCTAAGAATTATCTTGGTCCTGAGTTTCCGGTGTAGACCGCGTCTTGTCCTTTTTTGGAAAACAGGAATAAAGGTCAAGGATAACAGGTCAATAAGGTATTTGGGAAGGATAAAGGAAAATGGGAGAGAAAGGATTTGTGGTGTCTCTTTATTGGGATAACATTGGTATAATGGGGCTCGGTACCGCCTAAGCAAACTGTGTATTCGTGGGTGCTTACTTGGGTTGGTCGGAATTCCGACAGTGGAGGGTAGGTATTACGCCTCGACCTAAGCCCAGACGTAGACCTATATCTTGAGGTGTAGACTTTAGTTAATGTTGGTGATGGTACTGTGGTTGGAGGGGTAGCCCTATTTTTTTTTTTTTTCCTCTTTGAGTGGAGGGGAAAAATCCACCTTAAGGGCTGACCCGGGCAAGCCCGGAGTGTCGGGATCTCCCATGTGGGCATACCGACTAAAAAACCCCTCCACCGGTATTAGAAGGAAGTAAGTAAGGAGAGGCGGTACCACATGATTGCACCCGCGGATTCAAGGTGATAATTTAGCTGACTGCAGGGTGCAGTCAGAGGGGTGAAATGAGGACCGGGAGACAGACTTGACCGAGGCCCCGTCTTGTCCAGCTGGCGTTCCTTCTTTTATACTGTGGTTGGGACATGCCAAGTACCGCTCTACTGTGTTGCCATTGGTTGTCGTTCGGCCAATGGATGGGATCGCTGCTTTCTGTGTTCCCATTGGCTCGCTGGCAGCAAGGTAGAATGTTTTTCTTAGCAGAGGTCTGCAGATGGTGTTCAAGTTCGTCGAGTTCTCCCCGCTAGCCGGCACTGCTTTCCTTGACAGCCCGCAAGCGGCTGGCCAAGGTAAGCAGCATCGGGCCTGGTCCCTCTCTGGGTGGGTGACCACTCAGATAGGTAAGTCAGCCCGCGCCGGCTGCACAGAGGGAAACACCCTGCCAAATTACTTTGACACAGACAAAAACGCTTGCATAAGACTACACGGGTAAATCCGCGAGAAAAGCGGATAGGTACCGTGGTGATTTGCCCCCGCCCGAGTACTCGGGCGACTAGTTCCTGCTCCTGGTGTTCAAGTTTTTTCCATTGTCAGCCTGAGAAAGTTACATCATAAGATGGGCGAAACGCTGGCAGATTTTAGCTGAGACGCGGTCTACACCGGGAACACTGGACTAAGATGATTTTAATATTGGCTGTGGAAGTTGACGAAAACATAAGATCTAAGGATGTTCTAGGGTTCCAATATGTAAATTTAGTGAGGACAAAGACTTCCCGGATATTTAAAAGAAGATAAAGAGCATGCATTCGTGCACGTATTTTAAAACTTGATTTCTTAATTGAATTCTGTAGAGATGTAGCCATTTGGATAAGATAAGCGGATTGTTCCATGCAGAGGGTTATTTTCGGAGGGGGCAGCGGAACTGACACTCAGTCTAATTGATGTGTATTCTTTTTTTCGTGTACCACAAAACTCCTCTTTCTGCTGTTCACTTGCATTTGATTCACCGAATACAATGAAACATTTATATCGAATGTTTAGATGGAAAGTAATGCCTCCTTTATATTAGGTAAATGTTGGAGTAAAATGTAAAATGCTCAATTTGCAGTAGAATCCATCGATCTGAAATGTTTGTCTCTAATGCACTCGACGTTTTAAATTCTCTGGAATGTCGTTAGAGCATTCGTATGGAAACGCGATAAATATTTTTTACTTTTTTAGTGCTGACGTTGACACATAATATAAAGCGAAATGTATTCATAATAGCCGGAAGCAGCAAAGTACACCTCTCTGGATTAAACAGGCTCCATCATCCGTAAGCTAATGTGTTGAATATTTAATCATGAAAGTGCTTGGAAAAAGTCTTTTATTTGTAAAATAACTCAATACCTGAAATGCTGTTACCGGTAGTGTTTTTTCCCTCCCATTGCCCATCCCTTAGTAACAAATTCATTTAGCAAGTTGGAACATTTCCATAACAGAGCTGCCGTGTCCATTTTATCGCTTGTAACAATTTAATTAATGAAAATTGGCATTTTTATTAGTAGATTTTAGCTAAGTTTCTGTTGTTTAAGCGTATAAGAAATATTCTATGAAGTTTAACCTTATGTCCCGAATAATGTAAAGCGTCTTTTAAAGTTATAATTGCTTGTGCCCATAAAAGCGGTTGCTATCAGTATTTGGTGCTGTAGTTAAGTGGCTGAAGCATTGGACATTGTTGGTCATTAACTGGAGTTGAATTACTAGTGCAAGTGTGTAGTAAATGTTGGGGTGAATCCACTGAAATAAATGATAAATGCTCGTAAATGTTGATGCGACTTCTTAGCTGTGTTATGGAACACCTGCTCTTCATTTGCATTTTAAAGAAAAACACAACCAAATTTATTTTTACATTTAACTTTCTGTACCGCGTACCTATAATAAGTTCAGGTAGCATTGTAGTAAGATTAAAAAAAAAAAAATCGATATTGAGATTTCACCCGAAATACATGGTTTGACATCCCTGAAAAATTTGTGGTTTCCACGTAGGTTTGTGTCTCAAAAACATGTCGGATCAATACCAAAGTTGGTATTTAACTTCAGCTTTTTCTCAAGGTGCGACGCAAAGCTGTTGAAGGAAATACCCTGATCCTAAACTCTTTAAAAAGAACATTTCCGTTGTTTTTTGTTCGCTCTAGAATGGTGCTGTTTGGTGTAAATATAAATTGTCTAAGATATTTATTTGCATGAATGAAAATATATATTCTGATTTTTCTGGGACTCTTGAGTGATTTTTTTTTCTTTTTTTTTATAAACTATATCATTAACGAAAGCTCATCTCAAATATATAGCATTTTCCTTTACATATGTTGTCATTAATATTTCAGAGATGTTCGTTATTGGTTGATTTTCAAATGTTTTAAACTCCTTTCGGAGTTCTAAACAGCCTTTGAGTGTTTATCATTGAAGACAAACTTGAAAGCCAAAATAAAGTGACTCGCTTTTTATTTTTACACGTACTATCTGCAGAGTAGGTGGTGAAGGTATTGTATTCCACCCAAAAATTGGATGTAGAGATTTCACCGAAAATGTGTTTTCAGGTCCTCTGAGCAGTTTTAGAAAAAAATGTGTATGTGTCTGGACAGCAAAACCAAACGTGATAAATTTAAGTTAGTCTTACAAGAGTGCTACACGGGGATTTTCAAGGAAATTCCCCATACCAAACTATCCTTTATATAGCACATTTTTTGAAAATGTTTTTGATTTTCTCAAAAATTACTTAACGATTTTAATTAAAATTCCACATATTAAAGATATTTACATGGCAAGTAGAATAAAATTGATTTGGGGAAGGGGGTTAGCCACTGGAACCTTCTTCATTCTGGACGATTTTTGCGTAATTGGTAAAGTGTAAAGAGATACATTCTTACTAGACAAAAATTAAAAGATCTTGTTAACACATCGTTTATCATACCTTTTTGTTAATATTTTCGAGATGTTGCTTGTTGATTTCAATTTTAAAATACTTATACATTACTCAAACGGGAACTCGTCGTCCATATATTGTTTTACTCCTGGTCATACAAAGATAACACTTTCATTTCATCGCGACAGCTTTTAAAAGATTTGACTATCGCCTTAGCCTATTATGTTTTTGTTTTACTTATGTGTAAATAATGCTAATGTTTATCTCGATTAGTATGAAAAAGATAGAAGAATAATCTTTTTAATAATTTGTTTGCAAAACAGATAGTCGTGTGAATGGAACCATTATTTTATTTTTTTTAAGATATAACTCTACAACTGTATGTTCCCTATATCCTACATTAAAATGTGCAGTGAACAATTTATGCAACGCTTTTATCTGATATAAGAAAAATATTTTGTAAGAATAGTCTTAGAAAAGTGGATAACGGCAGTCGTGTGGTATTTAAAACATTAAATTAAGGAAATCGTAGTGTTAAAGTTATCGAATTCGGCAAAGTTAAGCATTTCTTGAAGCCATATGTTGCTGAATAGTGAATTATGTAGGATGATTAAGGATCTGTAACAAATTTAGTGAGCTGATTGTTCTCGCAAAGAGGATGTTTTGTAAACAAGCAATTATTCTCATTGTGAGAGCTGCAATTTCAAAGCCTCTGGATACTGTATAAGAAAGTTAATTATGGACTAAAAGCTCTTTCTTTCAATTGCCCTCGCACAAAAGTCTAGAGAAGCGTTCGAGAAATGTAAACGCTTCCACCTCTATATTGCCGAGCAAACACATTTAAAATATTGCATATTTTTAGTACGTGGATGTTTTGATACTTTGTTATAATGTACATTCGCTGTAATCAAGGTTGGAAAAGTGTAGGCAAATTAATGCGTTATTCCAAATGTTTGTCCATGTACCTGCTTATGTGACTGCAAATCTAAGGCGATGGGCTGTGGATCTTGCAGAAAATGTGCATGTCATTCACTTTTTGAGATTTTTCGCTTTTGCTTTTGAGGCAAGCCGAGAATAAGTAATGTTTTCCAGTTGTACCAAGGGAGCGTTTAAAGTTGTAAAATGTGGCATCCTAGAATACGGTTAAAAACAAGTATTTTGTGATGTGAAATAAAACCATAAAAATGCTTTCTTTGTTTAAGTAACGCCCAGTCATACACCAATATTTTGGGATTATATAGATGTGCCCTTGCGAGATAGACCGCTGCTGATACTTAAATTGTTTGCAGTCGTAGATTTGTTCTCGGCTTTCATGGCTACCCGCCATGCTTCTTCCTAAGCAATAAACCTGTAGCTACATACGAAGTAATCAGCAGCAGTTTTATGATCGAATACATATTCTATGACAAAAGTGCAGGTTTCGGCATGTATGCCATTTACGGCTTCTGTGTTGAATGCGCCAAGCTAATTCTATTAATTTTGGTACCGCTCAGTATATTATGCTTCCCGATAATTTAAATACCGAATCGATCGATATTCCATTATGGTGTGTGATGATCGACTATGTTGAAGTAAACTTTTAATTGTAAATCCAAATTTGAAAATGTTTTATTGAAGAGTTACCAGTTTTAAATGTAGTTAAAGGCAGCGGTAATATAAATTTTACGGAAGCAAGGATTTGTTTTACTAAAAAATCTGATGTGTACCATTCACATGACTTTCTCCATATCCCTGCAACAAATAATTCTTAAAAAGCTTATACTTCTATTTACTTTATGCTAATTAGCAGAAATAGTCTTATTACTCGCATCCTTGTAAGTAGAAGCGAAATAAGGGACAACCGTAGGTTAAAGTGATAGTCAAAAGCTGGTTGCTATGTCAATGAAGTTCCTTTGTTTATATGGATAGGAGTTGACAAGTTCCAGTATGAGAAAAGTATACGTTTTTCATAGCAGAAACCAAAAATAAGGAATGTCACAAAAACGACGAACTCCACGAAAAAAATGTATATAACATAAATTGTGTGCTTTAATGTGCTCTACATTTTTTGTGCAGTAAGTTTTTATCCATCTCTTACGGTTTAGCAGTTATTCAAAATGCAATAAAATTCATCCAGAATAAACTACTCTTCAGAGGCTATTCCCAGAAAATTCAAGATATACATTTCATTTGCCAGGTAAATATGTTAAATATACGAAATTTTAATAAAAATCGTTGGAGCCATTTTTGAGAAAATCAAAATTTTCGAAAAAAAGTTCCATGTAAAGGGTAGTTGGGGGTGGGGGGATTTTTCTCAAAATCTTCGTGTTGCATCCCTGGAAGATACTAAACTTAAATACCAAGTTTGGTATTTTACCGACTTTTCGTTTTTGAGTTATCGTGTTCAGACACACGGACACACGGACACACACACACGGACAATTTTGCGAAAATGCTTTTTTTTTTTTGGATATTGGGGACCCTAAAACATACATTTCCGGTGAAATATCGGTATCGAATTTTTGGTGGAGTGCAATACTTTCTCTATACACTATGTACATAGTGCGTATGGAGAAAGTAAAAAAGACGTACGTAAAGTAAAATTACACCAGAGTTGTTTAGAAAACATATTTGCAAGTCAGCTTTCCGTATATCAAAATCGCCGAGGAAAGAGGAAGGTTTTTTCTCGTAGATAACACAGCTGTTAATACTATTTAAAATGTCAACGATATTTTAAAATCAACTGTTTAAAGCAGTAAAACAGTCCGAAGTATTCACTTATGGTCTTTGTTTTGGGGGGGGGGGCAAGGAAGAGAAGATAATGCGAGGAAACAGGAGTGTAGATGATGCACCTCCGTTATTTACGGTTATTGATGGCTACCGCCTGAAGGACGGAGTCGGTTTGTGGTTGGATTAGGCTATAGCCACATGACACAAGGCCTACAGTATAGTTTAAAGCAGGCCGGCCCAACATAGTGCTACAAGAGCAACCACAGCTGTCATGGCTAAAGTCTGCCGCGCTACTTCGTTGTGCGAGAGGGCTGGGTAGAACACTTGTTAAGTACTCGTAGTACTGTTGCATTCAATAATGTTTTATAACTTCAGTGGATAGAAGCATTACCCATCTAGCAAGACTGCTTTGCAACTCCAAAAAAAAAAAAAAAATTTTGAGGCACAGTCCTTTCGGCCAAAGGCTCGTTATGTTTAACAATCGTTGATACGACTTTTGGCAGTGTTCGCACGCAACTAATGCCCTATGTTTTGGGAGATGAATTCTCAAAATGGGAGAATAATAGCGCCACAGCGCCTTGGTGGATCTGCCTGGCCTAGATGATTGCAAGGCTTGCGGAAGGAAATGTAAGCAGAGAAAGCATAGTGAAGAAAAACTTTGAGAAAACTCGTGTTAAATTGTTGGGCATTTAAAGGCGCTAGTTGCTTTGTGTATTGTTCAATGATGGTGACATGAAGATGTGTTGCTCGATGATGTAACCTTAGAGTTTGTTGACAAGCTTACGGGTGACCTAGGCGTGATGTTAGTTTGGGTCTGGTTGTATAGCTCTTGAAGCTCAGCGACCGAGACCTCAAGTGCACTCATCCTTAAAGACATATTTGAATTATTTCTTTTAATTCATAATTGTACGCTTGCGAATCTAAAATAATTTATGGACTAGACAATTCAACTTTCCTTGCCGTGAAGTTTTCTAAGTGGTGTAGATGATGCGAGCTGCAGGTTGAGTAGCTGTAAAATACTCGCTTAAATAAAAAGATAAATACACAAGTTAAAAGGATTGACATGATATTAAAAGGAATGTAGCTTCTTTAATGAATGGTTTGTAGAATTCATTGCCATACTAGTTAATAAAGGAAGTTATATATTGATGTACACGGACTGTTTAAAGAGGAGATAAAAGAAAAACTTAATACTTTACTTTTGCACAAGTTACTAAAATCAAGGTTGTTCTACGGGTTACAATTATTGTCAATGTATGAGGCTTAGAAGATAGTTTCTTTAATAACTTAAACTACAAATACGCAAAGTCCTGCACCGTGGATCTGATTTACGGACACATAATGTGCCGGGTTCGATTCCATCCATTGAGATAAAGTGACAAACGGCGATGCGCAACAGCAGTGGCCAACTCTCCGGTTTGGGGATGAGATATTGGCCACACTATCTCCCCGCATTGGTTGGATGACCGCCATCTCTACTTGCGTAAATGACTGCGAGGGCGGCAGGTCCCACGTGAGCTTTAGCGCCATGGGATTTTAATTATTTTTACTTTTTCTATACGTACTATGTACATAGTGTATAGAGAATGTATTGCACTTCACTCAAAAATTCGATACCGAGAATTTACCGGAAATATATGTTTTAGGGTAACGTGTATCCAAACAAAAAAAGCATTTTCAGAAAAAGGTCCGCGTGTGTGTGTCCGTGTGTCTGTGAACACGATAGCTCAAAAACAAAAAGTCGGTAAAATATCAAAGCTGGTATTTATATTTAGTATCTTCCAGGGATGCGACACGAAGATTTTGATAAAAATCCCCCCACCCCAAATTACTCTTTACATGGAACTTTTTTCGAAAATTTTGATTTTCTCAAAAATGGCTCTAACGATTTTGATTGAAGTTTCATATATCAAAGGTATTTATCTGACAAATAAAATATAAGTCTTGAATTTTCTCGGAATAGCCTCTGAAGACTACTTTATTCTGGATGAATTTTACGGAATTTTGCATAACTGCTAAACCGTAAGAAATGGACAGAAACTTACAGCACAAAAAATGTAGAGCATCTTAAAACACACAATTTATCGTGTATACATTTTTTTTCGTGGAGTTCCATCTTTTTTCTTTTTTTTTTTTTTTTAGACATTCCTTGTTTTTTGTTTCAGCCTTGAAAAACGTATACTTTTATCATACAGGAATTTGCCAGCTCGTGTCCATACAAACAAAGGAGCTTCAGTCACATAGTAACCAGCTTTTGACTATCGCTTTAACCTATGGACTCCCTTATTTCGCTTCTACTTACAAAGAAGCAAGTAATAAGACTATTTCTGCTAATTGTTTCTCTATGAGCATGAAGTTTTTAACAATATTTTTTTGCAGAAATATAGAGAAAGTCATGGAATGGATCACATCAGATTTTTATTTATAAAGCGCTCTTGATTAATTGAAACTGATATGTTCTGGGTTTTTCGTTTGACAGATGGAAATTATTTTGGTAAATGTTCTGTTTACGTTGAATCGCGGTTTTTGAAGATTGCATTTTCCATTATAGCACATAAGTGTACTCTCGTGCACAAAATGTGGCCCATTATCACTGAATCGGCAGGATACTTACCTCTCCCAAAATAATGACTTGACTGCCAAATGGTAAAATTACGACTTAAACCTTGTATTTCATGCTGTACTGCCATTTTCTTAATACCAGTTTGGTCATTATCGTTCGACATCAACGGCATCAACTTTAACCTTTGTCTACTTGAGGAAAGCACCCACATACATATCTGTCGTAGCTGTTGTCCAATTTAACGACACAATGGCGAATTCTGTTGCAATTATTTTAGCATTTCCTTTTGTACCAATCTTAGCGAAACAGTTTCAAAGAGACAGCATGTCGTCACCACCGTTTCACAATTAAAACATAGTTCATTTGTTGCGTTTATATCTCAAGAGTTTATCAGGCCACACATGAAAATTAATACTGACTGGGAGGAGTCAAAATTTGGTAACATGTAGGAGGAAATTTTACAGACACACAGTATCAAAATCTAGTAAGTTGGCCACTTTTTATGCACGCAAGTATCTAGAGAATCACTTTGCGTGTAAACTTTAGATGACGGTTCAACTGAAGCAAAATTATTCATTAAGATTTCTTAGAATTGATTATAGGAATTTTTGGCTAATACATTCCCTAAGCACGCGATTCCATTATCAAATTCACAATTATTTCTTTTCTGTGTAGTGCATACAAAAATTGACCCCTCCATTGTAAAACATTCAAATTAAGCGGTATCATAAAACGCCCTATTTATATAACAAACCGGGTTTTGTTAATAAACAGCATATGCGAAGATGGAGGAGAAAGGAAACCCACAATAACAAGCGTTTTGCAGCGCATCTGGTAAAATTTATACAAACGGTTTAAGATGGCAGCAAAGTTATCCTAAATTCCATATTTTTAAAGATAGCTTTCAAATTTTGTGTTTCATGTATAATATTTTGTAAGAATGTTCTTAATTTACATGCAAATAAATGTTGGTCTGTATTTTGCTGTATAATGGAAGCAACAAGTAGAGAAATTTTGTACTTGCAAGCTTGATTTTTTTTAAAATAAAATGATTTATTTATAATATTTATTGCCTCATTAAATGGTCAACTACTTCTCAACAAAATCAGATCTCATCGAAATCAAATTATAAAACAAAGGTCCTAAAGAGTTCATACCTATTCTAAATTCAAAATAATCTGATTTAAATTGCTCTGCAAGGGACCTTTTTACAAGGAAAATGTACTTTTGAGGAATGAAGAAAATAAGGATGTGCTCATCATTAGAAATGTAGTTCCCGCATAACGCTTAAATGACCAGTGAGGCAGTTAAAAAGCGCGCAGAATAATAATAATAATAATAATAATAATGATAATAATAATGATAATAATAATGATAATAATAATGATAATAATAATGATAATAATAATGATAATAATAAAAATAATAATAATAAAAGCATACACTTTAAAATTAAGAAAGAACATTTTAATAATAAAGCGAAGGATCACAACTTTGATCCAAAACCTTGATTGTCCCCTTAAGTTACGGACAATTTTGACTGTCAATTCTCACGACATATACGCAGCTGAAAATTGAGGTTTTCGATCGAAGTTGTGATTTTTTGTTTTATTATTAAAATTTTGTTTCTTTATTTAAAAATGGTATGATTTTTTTTTTACTTTGCGCCCCTTTTAAGTACCTTAGTGGCCGTGTGTGTGTGTGTGTGGCATTGTAAATTTTTTTTTTTTTCTGTCAATGCCTCGTGGGTTCCCTTATTAGAAAATAAACTTGAGATGGTTAGAATTTCTACTGTTTACAAATAATTAATGTAAATGCTATCAGCCCAAAAAACATTGCATTTTAATAAGTGTTTACAAGTATTTCGAGAAAATAAATTATCATGTGGGTGAGGGAGTTAGTCATAATAGTCTGCTTGCACCCTTGACAGATACTGGCTATAGATACTTTTGGCATCTTATATTTTTGTTTGATTTTATTTTTTAGTTAACGTCCTTTAGCCTGGTAGGTATGTCAATATCGGAAGAATGAAAAGAGTGAAATGATACTAGAATGAGCCAGTGGTCCATAGCGGTCCAGTTATCATTCATTTTATCAGGATAAGGAAAACCTTATCGGCAACTCACCCCAACCAAGATTTCGAACCCGGGACCTCATGAAGTCACGCCACCCCATACCACGGAAGTGGTGTCGAGTTTGCATGTGGAGGTAAATCGCACTCTTTATCGCACTAAGCGGTACAGAAAATAATAATTATTCTAATAAAAAGGAAAGGAATAAAATGCTTAATACCACTGTCGTAAATTCTAGTATTCATATGCTTCCATTGCACAGAAAAAATAAAATAAGCAACAGAAATTTGAGCATTGCATATTTTGTCCCAGAAGGCACACATCTTGACGAGATAGGGGCTATCTTCTCTCTCCCGATTAAGTTACCGCGAATGATGAATAAATCGGGACTTATAAGTTGTACGGTAAATGGCAACACTCCGGACGGAAGCTGTCCTAAACTCGTTTACATGGTCACCTCTCCCTCCCAGAGATATTGACATAAATGTTGCCCATCGTGCCACGTCGGTTTAATGGCCGCTCTGCGGCGAAATACATTCAATGTAGGGCAGGCTATTATATCATATGAGTTTACTTTCACTGGAAAGAAAGTTGATGCACTCTTCTTTTTTCACGCTCGCAACTGCTCATTATTTTACGTGCAAACATGCATGTTTCTGTGCGAACCAGGGTACACGAAGAAGAGATGCTAAAAGTGGTTCGGGAACGTTCTCCTGTTATCCAATTTACGTCACACTTTCAAGTGACCGAGTATAATAATAAACGAAAGAGAATGGGGGGAGGATTTCGTCATAGTAAAGGCGGTGAACACGCTGAGCGATCGATGTTTTAGTCAGGTCTTACATCGCGTGGGAAACAGCCGTTTCTCTGGCAACCAGCTAATTAAAAAATAAAAATCAGCCTTAGCATATTGTTTCTGTTTTCACTACAAGTTCGGTGCCTGAATGGATTTAGTTATGATACCACCAAGGAAGATAATTACGTTACCGAGCATTTACATTTCACGAAAATTCAGGAAGCTCTTCCGACCTAGAAGTGGGTATCGAATTGGCATGTGAAAATGTTGTAGAATCCTTGGTGTTTGCGAATTTCTATGTGTACACCTTAAACCTCAATTATTGTGTGTGTATGTGGACATCGTCAGATACAAAATGTATTTCTTTTGGAAATATAAACATGTCAGCCGATATAATACTTGATAGATTCTTGCTTCGAAACATGTGCAGAAAATAGAGATACAGTATTCTCGAGTTCGTTTAACTTGCATGCTTTAATTGAAAGGCCAGCATTTACGGCCACAATGGACGAATGGAATGAGGGCTGCGGCAGAAATTTGCTCTGTACATTACTTTCTTGTTTCCCTTTACTGTTGGTGTTTTTCCTGTGTTATCCTACAGTACTGTTATATCAACGTTCAAATGTTTGTACCTTGTTGTGTACTGCTAAAATGTAGTTGAATTTTTATGAATTGATACATATGCGCCATTGTGTTAAAAGGGTTCACTGACAATAGTTGCCATAACTTTGGATTTTCCCAGACATGCACAGTCCCGTGACGTCCAGAAAGGCTCGAGGGAATTGGGGATAAATATCTTAAAATGTCAGTACATATGCCTTCGTATTTGTATTTTTGGAATATTAGTGTTGAAGTTATATTTAACACAAGACTCAGTGAAAATCTTTATTTTGGCATTGCAAGAATCGAAAGTAATCTTTGCCGGTGGATATGGAAAATCGAACAGGAAAGTAAGCTGATAAAACTTAGAATTTTTTTGATCAAATGCGGATGCATTAAACTATCCATACTGAACTTGAAGTAATGGGAACTTCAGTTGTTATTGTGTTGATATTCCTAGACAATAATTTGAAACTTAACTTGGAATATACAAGCCAGGGAATGTTTGCAAAGTATGGAGAATAATGGATAGGTAGAGTCAGACTGAAAAATTCAGTGCCATAGCCGGTATTTGAACCACGGATTTGCTTTAGGGTGTTCTTGTTAGTGCTCTTGTCTTAAGTCCACTGAACTGTCTACCATAAATTCACGTTTGAACAGCGAATTTTTATGGGAATATATACACACTAAAAACCGAATCAAGTAATCAAGCATGTAGATAATTTCAGGAAAGTCCTGCTATTTTATTCCAGAGAGAAACTATTAAACTTTTGGTTAATACGTTTAGGACAACGGGATCACTAAATATAAACATCTGATGTGTTGCACCCACATGACTTTCTCTAGCTGTTGCAAAACTTTTTTTTTTTTTTTTATAAAAGATTATTCCTTTAGTCACGACATACTAATCAAGCTAAACATTAGCAGAAATTGTCTTATTTGCTTCCTTGTAAGTAGAAGGTACGTAAATGAGAATACACTAGGCTAAATCGGTAGTCAAATCTCTTAAAAGTTGGTCCTATTTGGAAAAAAAAAAAATGAAATTCTTTCGCTTTGCTTGTCCTGCAGTCAAACAAGAGAGAAACGAAACGTCACTTTCGGTAGGAGAAAAGTTTAAGTAGTTTAAAGTTGAAACCAATTGCAAGGAATATCTCAAACGGTCCACTCTACACAAAAAAAAAACGTATATGATATAAAGTGTGTTTTAACAGACTTTTTTGCGAAGCAAATTTTTGTATATCTCGTACCATTTTGAAAAAAATCCGCAACTCGTCCAGAATAGAGGTCTTCAGAGGCTATTCCCGAAAATTTAAAATATACTTTTTGTGGTGTAAATATCTTTAATATTTTAATTAAAATCGTTAGCCATTTTTGAGAAAAACAAACATTTCAAAAGTTTTTCCATTTATAGAGTAGTTTTTGGTGGGGAGATTTTCTTGAAAATCTTCGTATCGCGTCCTTGGAAGATACTAAACTTAAATATCAAGTTTGGTACTTAACGAATTTTTCGTTTTTTTGAGCTATGCTGTCCACACACACACACACACACACACACACACACACACACACACACAAACGGACCTTTCTCTAAACAATTTTTTTCGAACTCAGGGGACCTCAAAATATTTACGGTAAAATCTCGACTTCAAATTTTTGGGTGGAATACAACACATTCTCTATCCACTATGTACATTGTAAAGAAAGTAAAAAGCGAAAACGAGCTGTTACAACGGAGGAAGAAATTAACAAAAGCGCTGATCATATGTTCCTTGAAGCAGTCTCCTAAAACGTGTTGCACAAGTGGGCGTTTAAAAATCTCTCTATATAGCTACTAAAAGTTTAAAATATAAACTTTACAGAGGGAATGTTCATCAATTGCTACCTCATAACGACAATGACAAGGAGTGTTTCAATGCAAATGGACATCACTTTCATCACTACCTATAAGGTTAATAATTACAGTGCAATTTACTATTACTCGAAATAATTGGGGGAATTTAGAGCGAACTCCCCTAGTGTAATAGTGCGTGAAATTGTTTTATTTATGGACGCTCTTAACTACTGTGGTTCTTAGCGTCCCATTTTTATATACGGTGCGAAAGAGCGCTAATTTTTCTCAGAGGCCTGTCTATTATGCTTGGATTTCTTTTACATGCCGTGTATCTACTACACGGGGCCAATGGCGTTACTTCTCTTCCAAAGACAGCCATGCTAAAGATTTTTATGATCGACAAATCATTCGCCCTTAGCCGGGTTTTAACCCGCATTCTTGGGAACCAGAGGCTAGCGTGTTATCACTAGACCACGGAGAACGACGCAACCGAGGAGCACGAATACTCTATAAATAGGCTCTATACCGAGTTCTATACATTGCTAACAAAGTTTAAAGTGTTGCATTTATATATAATGGTTTTGGTATATTAACTATGCATCTATATCCAGAAATTTACTAACTTTATAAAAGTATCTTGCTATTTTGAACGAAATGTATTTGTCGAAAATGACTTGTGCAAAGCAGATCGAACTTGAAAGTCAACAAAACTGAGTTTTCCAGGCTGTTAGGCAGCCACTGATATACACACACGCGCGCGCGCGCGCACACACACACACACACACACACACACACATATATATATATATATATATATATATATATATATATATATAAATTGTTTTCTAAATGCTTAAATTTAGAGTCCCATACGATGTTACACAAGATCTTGAAGATCGATGCCGCATATTAAGTGAGGCACTAGTAAACTATTCCCTGGCTTGTCAGTGGATGCATTTGTGCACCATCTGCAGTTTAAAGGAATATTGTCCTTCTACAAATGTGAGACCTAACTTCAATTAAATAAGTCAATTTGAATACTTCAAAATAATTGAGAAACCACACTTTGCAACTGTGCTGCATTCTGTCATCAGGGTTTCGGAGAATTGACTTGCTACGCTTTCTATACAATTTATATGAGTAGAATGATTCCATCGTAAATGTACGCGCATGTGTATCACAATCTGATGACATATTTTATCAAAAAAACTTTTTAAAGAAGTTTAATCACATATTAATAGATAAATTTGTTCTTCTGTAAATGATGGCAATATTCATCGACTATCCCTTTAAGTGCTCCTTAACACTTGCGCAATAATATTTAAAGGAATATTCATAATTTTATGTATTTCATTACTAAGGTTCGGACTTCATTGCTTCGAGACTTGATGCACGTCTGTGTATGGGCAACACACTGGGTATGACGTCACGTCTATCCCTCCAGTATAGCTAAACGGCAATGGGACAAAGCACCCATTTGTAAACACGTACAGAAATCGGCCATTCGCTTTTTAGAGTAGAGTTGTAAGAGGGACACCCATGTCAGGAGAGACACACACACACACACACACACACACACACACACACACACACACTTGAATATGTGGACGCGTTTGGACTCTGCAAGAGAGAGAAATATCTATATTTTGTAACTAAATCATATATGTAATTTAAAGAGAGAAATATCAATATCCAGAATCTCGGCAATTCTAAGCAGCATCTACATAGAAAGTACAAAGACGTTTAGTAGAAATGCAATTGAAGATGCAGTTTCTGTGTGTTCGAAACATTCAGTTTTTATCGTATCTATCGTAAGAAGGTAAAGTTATGGCTTTTGATTCGAGCGGGAGTATTGTGTAACGAGACGCAGTCCAGTTTCACAACTACGCAAGAATCAAAAATAAACTTTTCGCTCATGTATCATACAATGTTTTTTCTACCGAGAATTTTCTGATATTAAAAGAAAAGTAACGAAAGATGAAATAAATTTGAAGTTAATTTGAGCCATTCACCAAGGGTTATTGTTCGTTATTTATTTCGCAGCGTTAGCATAGGGTGCGTTCAGTGGGTATGCGCTTTGTCGCTGGGCGCGATGAAGGTACAGTTATGGAAATAGAGGGTTATTTATGGACGCTCTTTAATTGCTATGGTTCTCAGCGTCCCATTTTATATTGGGCGTGAAAGACCGCTTAATTTTGCTCAGAGGCCTCTATTATCAGGCTTGGTTCTTTTATGTGCCGTAAATCTACGACACGGGACCAACGTCTTTACTTCCCCAAGGATTTTGGCCCCCCAAAAAATCCATCGACCTCCGCCGGGTTTGAAATTAATATTATTGTTGTTCTGTGATCTAATTTTTGAGAAAATAACAGATTTTGAGAATTGTGATATCCTAAGAGCTGCGAAAGAATGTTTGTCGCTTATTGACGTTGAACATAACATTATATCTGCACAACTAATTTTAATTGGTCTTATGATCAGTGAAGTACACATTATTTTGGCGAGTGTAAAGTTGGAACAAAATTACTTTACACTTGCATTTTACGCTTGCTGCACTTCTTTCTGCGTGGATTACGTAAAAATCAAGTTTGCGACCTGAAATGATCTCGTAAACTACTCAATTACGCTCGGTCGAGGGAAAAGTGTTATTGTAACAGTACTTGTGGAAATCTAAATAAGTGGGTATTAAAAGAAAACATTCTGTTAAAATATTAATTAATGATTGGTATCAGAATTCGGATCCTGAAATTATATTACAAAAATGCTTACTGTTATTCAAATCAAATAGGAAAGTTCTTCAGAGCATTCTACGTATACAAAGCGAATGAGTCATTTATTACAAAAATACCTCTCCTAGCATACACCTAACGTTTCATGCAAGGCAGGCAATGACGTCCGAAATCTATTCATCACTAACCTTTTCACTGTCGCAGACCTATAAATGCTTCATAGTATCTTATATCTGGTTGTCATCTATCAAATGTTTCTTCCCTCGGAAAGACATTATGAACTTCGTTTTGTGTTGCCTGTGCTCTGAATGTGTGTTTATGGCTTCGGCCGCAGTTTTTGGCTTTCATTTTCAATATGAATTTGGATTTAGAATTTTTACAATAAGGTGCCCATGGTTATATACATTTTATACATATAATTGCTTGACTCATTAAAATTACTGAAAAGTGTGCTAGCTCTACTAAATGTTGATATGACTCCTAACTTTCAGTGATAGCGTTGCGTGGTACACGTCCTGTTTGTTCAGTGCCAACTGAATCCTGCAATCTCAAAGTAGATTACATACGCGCCATCTCAACAACATTCAGTAGAGCTACCGTGCTTATCGGTAAACTTAAATGGATGAAATGTCTGTATAAAATGCACTTAAATGTTGACTTTTTAGTCCGTAATTGGCGAAAACCAAATTAATATCTTTTCCAAATCGAAAATAAAAAGCCTTTATACATTCAAAGGACAGGTGGTGCATCCCAAAGCGTAATCGTATATGACAACGAAATAAGACAGTTCTCTGGCGCATATAACTATATGTCGTTAACAGTGAAAGGGTTAAACAACTACTATACTCGTATCTACTATGTTTAGCTTATATATAACATGCAAACGTCTACTTAAAGTAAGTGGCGTATTACAATCCATGGTTTCACCGAAATTTATGTTTTGAGCACCTCTGAATAAAACACCATTTTGGATAAATGGGCGCGCGCGTGGGAGAGCGCGTTAATACACATTCTTGTGCGTTACAATGCTGATTTTCTGTACTTATTCTGCAACAAACTATTCATAAAAATTCCTATTAATCCAGATAAACATGAGCAGGAATGGAGAAACAATTGAAATTCGGTTCTCTATGCATGACCAGTTTTAAAACCAGAGATACGAAACGAATGACATCCTGTTTGAAAAAAGTTCATACATTTTAAAATTAAATCAAATAACAGGGTACATCTGAAAATGGTTAACTCCAAAAACAATAATAATAATAATAATAATAATAATAATAAATGTATCCGACAATAAATTGTATACTTTAGTGCAGTTAACCATTTCCGATATGTTACTGCTTGTTGGAGTAAATGATTAATAACACAGTAATAAACACCAAAATAAAAGTTGTTGAATTAAATACAGAATAACAAAATAAAAATTATCTTTAATCTGTAGCTATTAGTGTCATGCAAAACACGCTCTGTAGTCGATTCATGTTTGTCGAGTGTGACCACTATCGTGGTACGTTTTTAAAGAGGAGACAAGCTAAGTTCGTTCAGCTTTGCCCCTTGTTTACTGGAGCGACTCCCTCCCTCCCCCAACCCTCCTTTAGACGATATCACATTCACACATAGACGTTCTGTAGTCTAATCGAGCTCACGGGCTGTCACGCATATTTTTGGTGCCTAATGCATTTTGTTCCTATGTACGGAAAATATATACAAATTATTAGGTTAATCTCATTTACAATGTATAAGCTATAGATTTTACTACTGACCTTACCAAATATGTATTCTATTAGTTTATATGTGTGATATAAACTAATGAAACTACATTTTGGAAAATAACCGCTTGTTATGAAACCAGAAATAATGACGGTGCTAAATATCAAGTCGTTATAACACACATTTAACAATAAACTCTTAAAATTCATTACTCGGTATCATATCCAGAGGTAAATAACTACAGTAGAGATGCTTCCTTTAGATGAGAACAAATAGATTGTTATAAAGTTATGAATTAATATATTAAGTTAAGTCGTTCATTTGTACTTATATAATAAATATAACAAATTCCCGATTGCTATAAGGGTTTACTCAGTAAACTGCAACATGGCTTGGAACATCAATAAATCAAGCAGGATTATTCATTCTAATCGGAAAATATCGCTTCGCAAATGCATCTTCGATCAAATTGTCCGCACTCGGGTATTTTAGCTTACACGTTCCACTATCTTTTAGAAGTGTGTTTTGAAGGTTACATATGCTGCAAGGCTCCGTTTTGCTTTGCCGTTTCAAGTTAGAGCATTGCACGACACTAATTTAGTTGCTACATCACTTTCAGGAAGAGGTGTATAATCTGAGTTCCCATCACGATATCCTATCAATTATATTCACTTTAGTTCTCTTCAGACATAAATTTAATTTCTCATAACAAATTATGAAAGGTAGTGCGCTTAATAGAAGGAAATACAGGTTCATTTTGACAGAGTTTAAGACTTGGTCTAACATTGGTGCTTCTTTATTAAAGAAAAGCTTCTGCAATTTCCTAGGAATAGAACATTTAGTAAAGTCATTGGTGTTTTTCCCCCTTCTAATTCTAGCTTTCTTGGCGTTTGCAGTGTTTTATAATAATAATAATAATATTATTATTATTGTTATTATTATTATTATTATTATTATTATAGCTTACCATCCTTTAACTGGTTGGTCATATCGACGAAAAATGAAATCGGTGAAATGATACTCAAAGGAGCTCGGGGTCCATAGAGCTTAAAGTTGATATCAGCCTTCTCAGGATAAGGGAACCCCCCAAAAGAAAAACGTATCCCGTAACTCACCCTAAGCAAATTCAAACTCGCGACCTCTTGAATGTGAGGCAGACATGCGATACCACACTATCGAGGCGGGCAATTTTGCACTGTTCTTTATTTTACAGCAGGCTACACACGGAAACACCGATATAACCTGCAGTTACTTTAGCAATGTTGTTAACTCAGGTGGTCCCGAGTTGGAATCCCTGCGAATTGTCCGGGATAGTTTTTACGTTTTATTCGCCCTCGTCCTGATGAGACGAATGTATGACTTTAAACTCTGGATATCCGGCTCACTTATTTCCATACATTCACCAACTTATATGACCTATCAGGTTAAATGACGATAAACTTAAATAAGTACCTATATAAATATTTTTCTCGTCTACAGTTGTTTTCTGATGTATTCATTTGTAAAATTACTCGGTACACCTCTTTTAACGACTTATCCTTATTTCACCTATGTCACACCAAGCTAACATCTCTTTTGCTGTAGTTTACGCGCTTTAGCCCGAATGTTATATCGATTGAATGAATGAGATGTGTGAAGTGATGCCAAATTGACGCGGGGTCCACAGAGCTTGAAAGTCACTCACATTCGTCTTATCAGGACAAGGAAAGACACGAAAAGTCGAGGCACAAGCTGTGCTGCAAACAAAGTATTCTTACAATAGATTATTTATATACATTATGCTAATCAAGATAAACCTTAACAGAAATGATCTTATTGTTTAGTTCCGATAATTAGAAGCGAAATGAGGGAATACAATAGGTTAAAGCGACAGTCAAGTCGTTTAAAAGCTTTGCAATGCGATTGTCATTGAAGCCAGGAGTAAAACAAGAGAGATGAAACGGATTAGGACTTCCTGTTTGAGAAATCTAAAAGTATTTAAAAAGTGAAACCAGTAACAAAGAATATCTCGAAAGTGGTTAGTTCTATAAGCAAACTGCACATGACAAATGTTTTAAAGAGATCTACTTTTTTTGTGTATTAAGTTTTTGTCTCTCTCTTACGGTTTGCGGGTTATGAAAATTCATTCAGAATGAAGAGGACTCAGGGGCTATTCCTAAGAAGTTCAGTATATTCATTTTGTTTCTCATATATCTCGAATATTCGGCATTTAAATAAAAAGCGCAGAGACATTTTTGAGAAAATAGAAAATTCGAAAAATCTTTGATGTAAATTGTAGTGGGTGGATTTTCTTGAAAATCTGCGTTCTATCCTTGGAAGCTAATTGAATTTGAATAACAAAGTTTGGTAATATAACAGACTTTTCGTTTTTGAATTATGCTGTTCACACACACATTTTTCAATTTTTTTTTTGACTCACGCGTCTTCGAAATATTGTTTCCGGTAAAATCTCAGTATCGAATTTTGGGTGGTATACAATAGTTTTCTGCGTAGCATGTACATTGTGCATATATATATATTGGTGGTAGAGAAAGTAGAAGACTTAATTGGGTAGCTCACCCTATCCAAAATTCGAACTCACAACTAATAATTTACAGAAGCAAGCATATTATCGTCTTGCAGACTGCTCTTTTATCGTATCAAGGATGAGCAGCACTCACAGAATTATACCCAACCTTCTTTAGTTTTGCTGTTCATATTATTTACTATTTCATATTAATTAAAAGTTTCCTGGCGATTTAATTAGCATACTTCCTGAAAATCTACTGATTATCCCACATATTTAAGTGCTACATGCTACAGTGTTTCTTGGTTCTTAGAGTGGAGCGATAATACTAATAGGGCTAATTTCTTTAATCACACTTATGAACTATTGTGCTAGAGATTATGCCTGATAGCTTGCGCCTAAGTCATATACAGTGTGAATTAAAGTGCGATTGTTAACCAACAAAGGGAAGTAAATACGGTGACATTTAAATAAGATTCAAAGCAGATGGATTCATCACGTCTGCAACAATATATATACATCAAATGTTTTTCGTAGTCGGCGCACCCTCCACGAATGTAGGACTGACACTTCCCTCAGTCAAAGTCTGTTCGGGAGTTAACGGCACGCAACCACAGAATGAAGAATCTGGTCGGTCCTTAAGCCAGACATAAAAGAAGTTCTTTAATTGCTGTGGTTCTCAGCCTCCCATTCTATACTGGGCGTAAAAGACTGCTTAATTTGGTTCAGAGGCCTCTTTTATCAAGCTTGTGGTTCTTTTACGTGCCGTAAATCTACGACACGGGACCAACGGCTTTACTTCCCTTCCGAAGGAAGCCATGCTAAGGATTTTTACGCCTGAAAAAAATCCATCGTGTGGAAGTGGATGATATGAAATGAAAGCGAAATGGATGATAAGAAAGTCGATTTTGGAGCAATCGGTGGAATGGGTGGCGAGGAAACCTGGCGCCGTTTCATCCTCCACAAATCCCACATGCGGCCGCTTGAGATCGTACCCAGGCCGCCTCGATGGGATGCAAACGCTCTAACTACTCAAGCCATGGCGCTGCCAAAATAACAATAGTTGGATTAAATACATTTTATTAACGTAGGCGAGAAAAATTCGCAGAGTAAAGAAATTTAATCTATCCACACATGCCATGCTCGAGAAATGGATAAAACATTGTCGAAAACGTAAGATACAGCACCTTATGCTTCTAACTTATTGCAAGTTTGGCGAATCTGAGACTAACATTTTCAGTTGGTCTTTATGGAAGAAGCAAAGAGAAAGGGGTCGACTGCTCATAAGTCATAAAATCCATAAATCCAGCTTGAAGTGTATTGAAAGGGTGTAACGTCATCTAAAAGAAATACTCTTAGAACGAATCTAGAACACCACGCTGTTTAAAGAGGATGTCGGGCGAGTTCTTTCAAGCACTATTCTGCCTCGATGCTGCGCTGAAAACCATGCAAGCGAGATGTAGAGCGTTTTTAATGCTCTGCCCTGAGGTAAAGCCGCTTAATGCAGACTCAGTATAACGTCTCGTAGAACCATGTTTTTATTGGGCAGCCGCGCGCTCTGAATGCGCAGTTACCGACCTCCTCTCGAAACTTTGCCGTAGTCAGCGGTTGCGTCAGTTTTGCTGCAAATATGTCAGTGCTCGTGCATGTTCAACCTAAGTCGCGATAACAGGCCATAATCCGATTTGTTTCCTGGGTGTGAATAAACAGCGAATTTTCAACATTTGGTCAGAAAGGTGGCCACCTCAAACACAGGCAAGATCGACTGCAGGCAGCGGTTCTCAAAACTTCCCAGCTGGCGTCGTCCCCCTCGGGAATTGTGCAATTACCATGCCCCACTTATTGTTATAGTAAGCATATTTTTACTTTCACATGTTTAATAGACAGAATATATTGTATTCCACCCAAAAATTCAATATCGCGATTTCACCGCTAATTCATGCGTTGAGCGGCCCTGAATAAAAAAAAAATAACTTATTAGAAAATATTCTACCGAAAAGTAGTTTAAACACCAAACCTATTTGTTCAGCATCTACTAGGATGTGACATAAATATTTTAAAGAAAATCCTGCACACTTCTTTTGTTTGTATTTGTGTTTTATTTTATCCTGTGGCGGTTATTATTTCCGAGATTTTCTTTGTTATTAGTTTAAATTTCTAAATGCTTTTCAAATTGTAAGTCGTCGTTCATTTCTTTCGTTGTCATGCAAAGAACTTGAAATCTCAAAGCCATCATATACTGGTCTGCTTTTTTACTTTCTGTACACGTGCTATGTACATTGTATATAGAGAAGGTATTGTAATGCACCCAAAAATTCGATACCGAGATGTCACCGGAAATACAAGTTTTGGGTCCCCCTGGATCCAAAAAATAAAGTATTTTTGGGAAAAGGTCCGTGTGTATGAGCCTATGGACAGCATAGCTCAAAAACGAAAAGTCCGTCAAATACCAAACTTGAAATATAAGTTCAGTATCTTCCAAAGATGAGAGACGAAGATTTTCACCCCCAACTACCCTTAGCATTGAAAAAATTTCGAAAATTTTTATTTTCTGAAAAATGGGTCTAACGGTTTTGATTAAAATAGCGTATATAATAAATATTTACCTAACAAATAAAATGTATATCTTGAATTTTCTGGGAATAGCCTCTGAAGATTACTTCATTCTGGACGAATTTTACGGAATTTTGTGTAGCTGGCAAACTGTAAGAGATAGAGAAAAACTTACGTAACTGAAAATGTAGATCTCATCAAAACACAATTTATGTTATATACATTTTTTCCGTGGAGTGGCAGTTTTTTGAGATATGCCTTGCTATTGGTTTCAGGCTTAAAAAACTTATACCTTTCTCATGCACGAATTTGTAAACTCCTGTCCACAGAATCAAAGGAACTTCACATAGCAACCAGCTTTTGACTAATACTTTAGCCTATGCTACTCCCTTATTTCCCTTCTACTTGCATCGAAGCAAGTAATAAGGCTATTTCTGCTAATGTTTTCTCGATTAGCATGAAGTAAAAAGAAGCATAAGCTTTTTAACAATAATTTGTTGCAGAAATGTAGAGAAAATCATGAGAATGGAACGCATAAGATTTCTTCTTCTTTTTTATAAATAGTATTGCGTTAGCCTTCCTGTACCTCTATGGTATAAAAGTTAAAAGATGACAAATAAGCTTTTGTAAGAATGGTTTGTAGAATAGTACTAGAGGGCTCGTTTGAATGCAATGCAGATTTTTCTCAAGTTATTTGCGAATGTAAAATAAGAAGCACGTTTCAAGTGTTACAATAAATCATTTTAACAAAAGCTATGATAAACACGGGTGCTAAAAATTAAATATGACGACAAATATTTGTAGTAAATTTCCTGTTTCAAACGGGAGTTGTTGACTTAGTGATGAGTTTAAGAAACTTTGAAGAAACTAAAATTACTTACACCTGAAAAGTTTGAAAAAAAAAAAAAAAAAAAAAAAAAACAGTTTAGCTGCGCAGAAAAATGTATTTACTAAAAGCTTGTTTACTTTCCGTACCACATATCTATCAGTAGAGGAAGTATTGCAATCAACTCAAAAATTCATGTCGAAATATCACAAACACGTGTTCTTTCAAAACGCGCGCGCGCGGGTGTGTGTGAATGTGTGTGTGTGTGTGTGTGTGTGTGTGAGAGAGAGAGAGAGAGAGAGAGAGAGAGAGAGAGAGAGAGAGATAATACAACTTAAAAAAATGGTGGATAAATACCATAGTTGGTATCAAAGTTCAGTACCTTCCAAAGATGCGACACGATTTACAAGAAATCCTCCCTCTCTCTCTTACTGTCCTTATATGGAACACTTTTTGTTATATTTACTTGGCAAATTTATATCTTGAAATTTCTCGGATTAGCCTTTGAAGTCCTCTTCATTCGAAAATTTAGCAATTTTCTTTAACCGATAAAACCAAATTGATGTACAAAAACTTATCCCAAAATGCATATCTCTAAAATGCAATCTTTTGCAAATGTATTTATGGTGTTACCCATTTCGGAGATTTCCACCATTTTATACTTTTTCATTTTATGAAGTAATCACTACTTTCTCGCAATGTCATGGGTAGAGTTTAAAGGCTGCTTATATCAACCTATTTTAAACATTTGAGTGTCACTTCAATTTCTTACATTCACAACCAAATGTGTTATGAAACTATTTGCGCAAACGTATCTGAATCAATATGAAGTAAATAGAAAATGCTCCTTTTTTATGAATGGTTTGTGGAAACTATATAAAAATAAGCGATAAAAGGCAGAGAAAGTAATTAATGTATATTTCAGTTTTGTGTGTGTGTGGTTTTTTTTTTTTTTTTTCCCCTCCATAGGAACCTTGTTGGTTGGTTAATTATATAAAAGGCCGACCGGTAAAGAGCCAGGGCCGAACACCGCCCATATTCACATGTGCACAGCTTAGCACATATACATAAATAAATAAAAATATATAAAAGGTGATCCAATTACGCCGGCTGTAAACAAACGTAGACAACCCAACCATCCAAAAGGAGAAAGAAAAGGTTTTCCTGTGCTGAATGGGCAGTGTGTGTGACCGCCGCTGGTCCAGATAAAATCAATAAAGACTGCTCATTACCTTCAAATTCGGCAAATTCAACACGATATTCGCAGTGAAGGTATTCTGTTTACATCATGGATGAATTTATAGAACCTAATTAGAATTCGTTTAACTCATATAGAGAATGCTATAAATTAACGCTCCCAGATAAAATAATTTTAATCTCTAACTCCAAATTAAGGAACAACGGACTATTGTTAAAACTCGAATTAACCAACCAGAAAGTTGATCTTCCATTGCTTACAGCCTTGAATGCTTTTTTAATTTGTTTCTTTTAAATGAGCAAGTCATACTGGGATCGAGAATGAATGAAATAACTGTAATTATACTCAAATAAACCTGTTTTCCGTGGAACTTAGTTCCCCGACATTCATCTTTTCAGAATAAAGGAAAACCCTGGCAAAAGCTCTTATCCGGGTAATTCACCTTAACAGAAATTCGAACTCCAACACATTTAAGAGGCACATGCGCCACCCCCACACCACGGAGGTGAGCCTCATATAGTTAATTTTCAAAATTCCAACGCCAGTTACTCCTGGATAAAATCTTTTAATTTATCCTTTGTCTACCACATAGGTACTAACGGTTAAGGAAGAGCGCCAGTTACTCCTGGATAAAATCATTTAATTTATCCTTTGTCTACCACATAGGTACTAACGGTTAAGGAAGAGCGCCAGTTACTCCTGGATAAAATCATTTAATCTATTCTTTGTCTACCACATGGTACTAACGGTTGAGAAACAGGTATTACTTTCGATTCAGAAATTCCCTATCAAGGTTTCACTGGCTGGATGCGCTTTTAGGTCCCCTGAATACAAAGGAAACATATTTAGAAAATGTATGTATATATTGGAGAAAGAATAAATTGAGCGTAAATCGCAAAGTAGAGGAGGACGATTATCAAAATACGCACTAAAGTAAAACATGTCTTAAAACACTAGACACAGTAATTTAGGAATTTCTCTCATCCCCAGCAAATATCGAGTTACATGTCTTTCTCTTAACGTTTTTCTGCAAACTTCTTGCAGGAACTTATATTTCCATCTCTTCTTGTTAATCGAGATAAACTTGCATTAAACGTTTACAGATTTCGTTATGTATTATAGGATACAGTAGTCAGTTTACTAATTATTTTACGAATTATTTTTACAAACGTCTCCTTAAAGATATATATTATCGACTAAGTATCTTTAATACGTTCTATTTTAATCCAAATCGTTGCCAATTTTTGAGAAAATTGAACACAAAAAAAAATCCATATAATTATATGATTTATGTGTTATTAAAAATCTTTGTGCTGCATCTTTGGGTGATATTGAACAAAGTTTGGTATTTGCCCGACTGTTATATTCAGAAGCAAATTCTTAAAACACTCACGGATGGTTTGTTTAAAAAGTGAGGTGTGATTTGAGCGGGGCCTCAAAATATGTATTTTGGTAGTATCTTGATATCGAATTGTGCGAGTATAATGCAAACCTCTATCTATTGTACATTTGATAGAAAAGTAAAATATAAAAATTAGTTTATTATAAGTCTCCGTTGTATGAACTACAGCAGGCTGTCTACTTACTCATGCGTTCTCAACGAACGTCTGAACCTGGCTCAAGGGGGGGGGGGGTGCGAAAGTCATAGCACAAGTGTTTGTGCTTGATGCTATTTCTTTCACCTCTGATAACAGTTGGCGCGCAATATTGAGTCTTATTTCATATAGCAGGCATACTCCTGTGAGTAACCTGCTGCTCTTTGGAGCGCATCCGAGCTACAGCATCCAGAACTAGAGAAATAGTTGCAGACGGTTGTAGGCAATAGTCAGATGCTGCTAGTCGTCATGTGGTGCCCCTATAATTTCGTACTATTTGTACGACTAAATGTGGGGTGCAAAAAGTATAAAATATTCGAAAATTTTATCTACTAACGAATATGCGTCATATGTTCATTCGAAAAGAACTATTTGATATGTTGTCCATTAACTGGGTATAGTAAGATTTTCTCTGTTACGGTTTTCCAATAAAGCCGTTAATGGAGATAATCGATTACACTCGGAAAATTCAAGATATGCGCGTAAATATCTTTATATACTTTAATACAATTTGTTAGCCCCTTTAGGAAAATTCCAAAATAACCAAAAATGTCCATTTAAAGAAGTTTGGAGAGGGAAAATATTATTTACATTGTATTCGTAAACCTTAAACCATTACACTAGTAGACATTCATTCTGCCATAAAAGTCTTTTTGCAGGTTAACATTGCTCCTTTCCTCAAAGTTCACAGCTGAAGCAAAGGTATTCTGCGTTAATTCTGATTTACTTTCACGTTTAATATATAGTAACTACATTGTGTGTGCAGACCATTTGGGGTCGATCACTGGATTGGCTATCGAACCGGGGACTCGTTCTACCTCTCCTGAAAAGCGAAAGGAGAGTAATGCTGGATTCACAATGAAATGCAAGCGCAGACGCAATGTAAGCGCAAGAGTTTGGACTCATATTATTTAATGTAAGCATTCACACAGAAACATGCTAGACGCAATGCAACGCAAGAGTTTGCAAACTCCAAACTTTATCCTTGCGTTGCGTGCAAAGAGGAAGAATTCTGCTTCTTTTCTCTGTGCCTTGCCTATGAATTCAATAACAAACGATCTAACTATAAGATTTTACAGGGTCTGCTATACATGCATGCTCTTCTGTTTGGCCGTGCCGCGCCATCTCTAATCTCCCTCAAGAGGTTATATGACAGTCTCCTTGCGAATCCTTTTTTGGTTTATTGGATATGACTATCATTGTGTATAGATTTATTGGTCTGCAAAACGGAAACTACCATGTTGGTAACCATAGTAGGAAATAAGTGATATAATTCAATAATTTTGAATGAGCAATTATTATGACGTTACTGCCGCGTGTGTCAGTTGTTAGTATGTTATGTATTTATTTTGTGAAAGATTGAGTGATTTTTCTTATGTGGTATTGTTGGTTATGTTATTCAGTTTGTAACGCGGAGCACTTGGAAGATATTCGCATGTAACTTGCGGATCTAGAAACCTGTGACAACTTCTTGCATTGCGCTTACGATTGCATTGTGAATGGTGTTTCCTTGCGTCTGCGCTTATGCTATGTTACGTCTGCGCAAGAGTTTGGACTCATATTATTTAATGTAAGCATTCACATAGAAACACGCAAGACGCAACGCTAGAGTTTGTAAACTCCAAACTTTATCCTTGCTTTGCATGCAAAGAGGAAGAATTCTGCTTCTTTTCTCTATGCATTGCCTATGAATTAAATAACAAACGATCGCACTGCAAGATTTTGCAGGGCCTGCTCTATATGCATCCTCTTCTATTTGGCCGTGCCGCGCCATCTCTATTCTCCCTCAAGAGGTTATGATTCTCCTTGCGAATCCTTCTTTGATTTAAAGAATGTAACCATAATCTGTGTATAGATTTATTAGTTCTCATAAATCGAAGACGCAGAGAGATAATTCTCAGTTAATTAAATGTGTAGCTTGATCACTTTCTGCAGTCTCTATGCTTGTACTATTTTCAATAATTTTGAATGAGCAATTATTGTGACGTCACTGCCGCGAGCGTCAGTATGTATAGTATTTATTTTGTAAAATATTGAGTGGGTTTTCTTTTGTGGTATTGTTGGTTATGTTATTCTAACTTGCGGAGCGCTTGGAACATATTCGCATGTAACTTGTGGATCTAGAAACCCGTGACAACTTCTTGCGTTGCGTTTACGATAGCATTGTGAATGGTGTTTCCTTGCGTCTGCGCTTATGCTGTGTTACGTCTGCGCTTGCATTGTGAATGTAGCATAAGCGACAAGCATGCTTGCAATGCCACGCTTACACCTGTCACAGCGAATTATTTTACATACCAGCTTATTACTCGATGGACTCCAGACCCATATGCGTATACTTTAATATTATCTACCGCCCGATATGCCCTCCCTCGGTTAAAGGAGATTAAAATTAAAAGTAAATTAAGAATTCTGTTACGCAGCTGATTCTAGCCCATTTTCCACTTAATTTGATAATTACTAATACGAGAATTAAGTACTGGTTATCATTCATGATCTAAACTTACAATTCCCATAGCAGGTTTGTTTTTAAACAGGTAGTACAGTTCTTGTAACAGATCATTTCGCTCTTGTCCAATAGATTTGAAGTCGCCACTTACAATAACTTAATAGCTGCTTCGCCTCTGATTAAAATTTAAATCCTGTTCTATCCGTGAGCCCCAGCGAAAGGCATTGTTTCGTTTGTTCACAGCGATGAAAAATAACCATTCATTCAGTGTAACTAAAGTTGGAGATTGGAGTGGCATACATACAGAAAGAGATGAGAGTGAAGAATAAAGCGAATACAAAAGAGCTGTCATATACGACTGAAATGAATAGTAAAGATCCCGGCTCATCACTGTCTCCATTACGGAAATTCTTCGTTTATCGGCCTTGAGTCAAAGTGTTTATTCTTGACATTCAAAGCACAATTCCTGGAAATTCCAGCACTGTAATAGAATTCTATAGCTCCGCCCTTTTCTAGTTGCACATCGTGCCTTGTGTCGACTATCAGAAGTGATAAAACTTCTGCAGAGAGTCCAACCTGAAAAATAAGCGTCTGCATCGTGGGTGGAGGTCAGCAGGTCTGGATAGCATTGTCTTTGTCAAAGGAGCTCCAGAGTTCGATTCCTTCATCTGCATGCTTCAGCATCCCTTTCCTATGGAAAGCACGTCCTGATGACTGCCTTCTGGTATTTCATTATGCCCCATTCAGAACTTATTGGAGTACGAACATACCTTCACCACTCCATTAAAAAAGCTAACGTTAAAAAGATCTAGTCACATAATCACCAAGGATTCCTGCTTTCCTGCTGCATTATTCCGCTCTCGGTTTTCTTTAAGAATCTTTAGTTTTGCTCGTTAGCGCACAGCCTCCAGCAGAAATGCATTTGGCATTTCAGTGACGTAGGTATAAAAGGAGGGCTCGCTTAAAGAAGCCGAACAGAATGAATATGTTTCCTGAAACTGTGCAAGCAGTTTTAGCAGCAACTTTGACGCAAGACATAAAAGGAAAAGGTGTATTAACACATCGTTAAAATTAAATTCAATAGAGAAAGAGTCAAAGAAAGCTTTGCTGCTAAATGTCGAGCTGAAAGTTTACTTTTCCTGAACTGATAACATTTTTATAAAAACAACGGAAACTCGAAGTACATATAATATTAGAATTAACTACTTTTTTACGGCTTAACATCCTTTAACTTGGTTGGTCATAACGGACGATGAATGAAATCTGTGAAGTGATGCTCAGATGATTTCACGGTCCATGAAGCTTAAAGTTACCCGATATTCGTATTCTCAGGATAAAGAAAAACCCCTTAAAAACCACACACACACACACACACACACACACACACACACACTCATCCTAAGCACTAGCGACCTCTGGAATGTGATGCAGAACCGGTACCGCCACACTACTGAGGCAGGCAGCAACAAAATCCTTGGGGAACTAAATGCTATAAACATCAGTTGTTTTACACTTTATGGACCGTCATAACGCAACTATCCGACATTCGTAATAAAGGATTAAAGTTAGACGTTGTGTGATCATTATTTATGCAATTGGATGAAATGACTCCCAAAGCCAGTCTTAACATCCAGTTCTAAAAAGTCTGGAGATGTTTTATAGTCGCCGACCATCAGTAAAAACAAGGTTTTTCAACAATAAAAAGATCAGGGGGCGCAAATCGATAACTCAAGACCGGTCTAAACCGTTGATCATTTGTACCCCTCTTTCAATCTAAAGGCTTTGCATTCGAGAGTCTGAGGTTCTTAAATACTCCTAATTCTTACAAATGGAAATAATAGAAATTAAAAACTCAGGACTTTGTGTTAAATTTAAAGAGCATTCTGGATCACCACTTCTAATTTTGGAAATATGTCCCCTTTAGACTGGTTTGCTGAAATTCACAATTTTGCACCGAGGCTAGAGTGCAGTTAAGGCTCAGCATAATTTGAAAGCATACGTTTATCATGCATCGTGAGTGTCACTATGAATAAGTAAATTACATTCAACTTATCACAGATGCACATCTGGCTAATATGCTTTTCAGTTCATATAAAAATTAAAGCTAATATTTGAGAAGTTGGTAAATGAAAAGAAAAAATACAAAAGTAGCATTAGCATTCAGGTCTTCAAAATTCTTTGGAATGTTATTTTTAAATAGTGTATTAGAGGCTATACTTAATGCTCTAGATAAGTTTTTAAAATATGTAAAAGAATTCTTTCAAAATAAAACTGAAAAATAACACTGACCTTTAAGTATTACATTTCAACCGTGCAGCTAGACTTGAATATACTTCATTAATGCGTGTGTAAGAATCATTTGCGATTTAAAATAGTAATGTGAATGTAATGTGGCCCTTCAAAAGCTTTTATCAACTTACTGTAAGCTTATCTAGCTCGCACTAGGTAATCAGGAGTAGGAGAGGCATTATTATTAGCTTAAATATAAAACTTGATCGATTGTGTATAAGCTAAATCAAGGATGGATTTCTTTTTGTGTGAACAAATGAAATTGCGCAACTCGGAACACAACCAGAGCTCGTTGCGAGGGCTGCCGCGTAAATCGTTGCTTTGCAAAGCAGTCCACTAGGGCAATTCAGTGCATAATACTCGCACAGACCTGTACAGTCAAAACATAATATAAACATGCTGCAACGATTTTAATTCCTTTTAGAATGTAACACCTGCATCGAAAATTTTGATTTACATTTTCACTTCGTGATTATATGGGTGTATTTTCGAATCATTGTTTACTAGAGATGGCGAAATTGTGATTTGCGTTTACATTTGTGCCCCAAACACTGCTTACCCTCGAGCAGTGCACTCCCTTTCTTTGGTGTTATTTCTACCCCAGGTTCATGTTGTGGGGATATTGTTGATCTTTACCTTTAAGATAAGAGGTAAGAAATGTGAAAGTAGACGAGGAATGGCAAAGAAGATTTCGGGGCTTTTAGGAGTACCGCTGTTGCATTTCCGTTATTTACGGTGGATGCTACCTGCGGCCTGAAGGACTTTTGCTGGAAAATAAAATAAATTTCATTTGTGTAGTGGATTTATTTCAACCTCATTATGCCTAACATATCCCTAGCAACGTTTCTTCCTCTTATCACCAAAAGCAATATTTTTCATTCAAACCCTCTCCTATGTCAGCGAACACGGAAGAGAAACTAGATACCTACTAGGTAGGTGCATTGAAAAGCAACTATTTCAAGATCTCCAGAATAGGTATGTATGACTCTGCAATACGAAGTGCTGATGTGCACTGGTTTTGAAAACATGTGCACAGATCTTCCTTACATTACATTTGAATGTACAATACGGATGTACTTCTCTTGCCCTCTTCTCATTTGTTTCTTTTTCATCTTCGTGTTCGTATTGTTTCGTTATTCCTGTTCTGTACATCACGATTGTACCTGTAATGTGTAATCTTTCTGTGCATGCTGCAAATTGAGTTTCTACCAGCGTGATCGTCGATAGCGAGTCCTGGTCTTAAAACAGTTTTCAGTTACGCACACCATTGATGCGATATTGCATTCTCATAAACATGTTGATTTCATTATGACCCAAAAACATTTTTTATCAATTAACCTGAAGTAGAACAAGCACATGCACGGATAGTTTGTAGGATTGTGGTTATAAACCCCCGGACTTTATCATTAAACTTACCCCTTTAAACTGCAAGATGAGTTAACCATCTCCCCGGTACATAAGCTGTTTAACACAATTCACTGCGGAGAAACTTCTTACACATTGTACAATGTAAATGTTCTATAAAGTATTTCATCTTTCTTAGTGCTATTTACGTGAAATAACTAGTCTTCACGATTTTATGTACCATTAGAAATGCAGCTTGTACTAAAAAATATTTCCTTAGTGTCTGTTAAACGGAACAACTTTCGATGTGTGTATATTGGAGGCGAAAAGTAGCACACAATAATTTTTTTCTGCCTTGGTATTGTAGCTGGAATATTGCAATTTCATACACATAGTTTAAAGGTATCACTAAAGAGGGTATTTTTTGTTTCGTGTGCAGCTTTAACGAGAGAAAAGTAGCCTTTGCACGCTACAGTCGTCCACGTGTGAAGAGCAGAGAGGTGTGGTTCGATATTTGTGGACCAAGGGCATAAACCGAGTGAAATTCACAGGGACATCGGCGTGTATGGGGTTGATAATATGGACCGTAGCAATGCCACCAGGTGATGTGCATTCTTCAAAGAGGGTCATGTGAATCTTGTGATTCGCCCCGTTCCGGGAGGCCGGTAACAACTGCAACTCCGCCGAATGTCAAAATTGGTATCACGATGGGACAAATGTATGTATGTGTGTGTGTGTTTCGGTTTATATGTATGTATGTATATATATATATATATGTGTGTGTGTGTGTGTGTGCGTTTATATATATACACACACCGCATACCTATAAGAGGCCGCGCCTCTCACCTAGACTGCCCGGGTTCAATTCCAAGCGACAGCATGTGGGATTTGTGGTGGATAAAGCAGCACATGGGCGGGTTTTCCCCGGGTTCTCTGGTTTCCTCGCCATCACATTCCACCGGTGCTCCATCTTCATTCCACGTTTCATCAGTGCCATCGCCTGCGGTGCTATTTGTAGTAAAAGCGAGCGTTCAACACTATAAAAATAATACCAATAAGAAAGGAGGGAGTACCCGAAGAGCCATTAATAGGACTGATTGTGGTGGAGGATTAATTAGCCACATAGGCCATAAAGTTAAGCCTAAATTTGGGGAATATTTATAGAATTTAATTCATTTGGGGAAATTTCAGTTTTTATTCTTTAGAAAGCATCTTAGTCCTTCTGCCTCTCCCATCTTGGGATTGCGTGCCTTACTAGGTTTAATTTATATTTACCAGAGGTGCCACAAGAGACCGTGCTTACGAATGCCCGACATCAAACTAGAAATACTGAAATGACAAAGCGACTGCTCTTAAGATATTACTCCCTTTGTCTTACGCGAAAAGATGAAAGTTGCTGTATTATGGTCTTCGGAATTAAGAATTAAACAAGTAGCAAGAACAAAAAATATTCAGATTTAAAGCATCTTTTACAAAATAATAAGGGTTCCTCCTCTTAGTGACGGAGAAGATCCTTTGAACAGTGGCGGATGGTTTTCTGGTAATCATTAACCACCACTGCAAAATATGGGAGATGCGCCGTTTTTCACCACTGAAGCTAATAAAGAGGCTTGCATGAGTAGTGTGTACAAAGATTTTAATGATACCAAAAACTGCCTAGCGCTAAGTTACAGGTGATACTGTAAGTATTTTGCGCGTAATTTAGTTTTTGAGAAATTAAAAAAATACCTTACCCTGGTAAGGGATTAGTTGAAATGGGAATAAAATTATATCCTCAGAAGATTTGATATAGATATAAAACTTGGTGCACAACTTTTCGTTTCTTAATAATGGTCGCACAGTTTATAAAGAACGCCTCCAGTCCGGTCATTTGCTAAAACAACGAATCTGTCTTGTGCGTCCTGCAGATCCTTTGCAATTTAGTTCATACTCGCATAAAAAGTGGCCAATTCCCTGTATATCGTATTTGTTACACCATTAGCAAGGTGTCCACCTCCAGTAACCAACCAATTGGCGACGCCACCCAATCGACAGATCTCTCAGCAGGCTGAAAAACAATCCAGGGGCATAAAAGCGAACCCAATGTTGGATGTTTTAAGCAGTAGGAAATGAAGGGGTGGTTCGGGTGTCCTGTGAGTTTCGTTACGATTGGTTTCGGTTAAGGCTAAATCAATAAAGCATAATTCGACCTTATGAAGGGAACGGTGAGGAATAATTTGCATTTATCTTTAAGAACTAGATGTCGGGTATATTTACACGAGAACTTTTATCAGCGACATGAAGATTACAGCTATTCGCACCTCGGAAGGAAGAACACTAAGAAAAGCACATGATGTATCACAAGGTTTAGGTTTATTAAAAGAACCGCCAAATGCCCGCCTGAGTAGTGCGGGGATAACGTGTCTGCCTTTCATTCAGTAGGTCGCGAGTTCGAATCTCACTTAGGATGAGTTACACGGATAAGGTTTTTTTGTTTTCCCCGAGTTTTTCCCTTATCCTAAGACGACGAGTCTAGTAACTTTAAGCTTCATGGACCCCGTTATCATTTGAGCATCATTTCGCCTATTTCATTCATTGTCCGATATGACCAATAAGGCTAAAGGGCGTTAAGCTACAAAAATGGAAGGAAAAAATCCTAAAGCGTTCGTAACTTTCGATTTTATTTCTAGTCCTTATTATATTTTACTTTTGTGTCAAAATTCAGTGGAACATTAAACATTTTTTAAAAAATTAAATATCTAGCTTATGTTTATTGTGCAATAAACGTTTCTTACTAAATGCTGGTGGGATGATAACAATTTTTTACTATTATTCGAGATTATCACACATATGCTATCTTTCGAGTAGCATTGTAACCTATGGAAGTGCCACATACCTAAACGTATTATTTACGTTATAATTTTAACAGCAGAAAGAAAGTTTTCAAAACAGTGCATGCCATGCATGCTGCACGGAGAGAACGAACGATTTGGTGATGGAGAAGGGGATGAGGGGGAAAGAGGTAGAGAGGGAGAGAATTTTGCGAGCGGAGCTGTGGTTTCTGTTCGTCCACAATACTTTATTCCATTGCCACCACGCTATTTCTGCCATAAAACATCATCCCTGAAATTTATCATGTGTACATTTATATTATTTGGGTCTGAATGAACTGGTGAAGTGCCGGTATTAAAATGTTGATTTAAATGAGCCCCGGATTAAGGAGTTTGATCGCCCCGTGCGACAATTGCAAGGCCTTTCATAAATTTTTTGTTCGCAATGTCGATCCTACATGACTGCATATTCACATACAATGCAAATATATATTACCATTGATGATAAACAAAATTCGAGAGATATATGCAGATATACCTGGGTGAAAGATAAAATGTGCAAAGGCATAGGGTACAAGTGTTAAATATTTTGTTTGCCCCTTCACCAGGGGAATAAAAAAGAAAGAAAAAAAACACAAAATGAGAACCTCGCCTATCACTGGCTGATCATGTTTATTATTACTTCTCCACTTTTCTGTTGTCATTACTGCTTCCCTTATATGTTCCACTTCCCTAGGGTAAATGCCCTGCGACATAGTCCTTTACGAGGGTCGGCTAAGTCCCGGGCCTCACACAGACATGGCGCCACTAGGCCAGTTAGACGGTAGCATCGTAAAGTTTAACTCTAGACTAGCTTGATTCCATAGTTGGTCAATAGCTTGTTTATTTTTCGAATGACAGCATTTTAAACAATACAACTTTAGAGTTTTCTTATCTGTTTAGACTGAGTGCTAAGGGGATACTGTCCATAGCATGGGAAGTTCGAGAAATGGTTAAATGGTCATGGTTAATGTGTTCGCGGTAAACCCCAGATCTCGAGCTCCGGCTGACTTCATGGAGCTCTGTTATCAGTGCAACCCTTGGATGCGGTATGGCCAGTGGTTAACCATATTTTAGTCACACTATTTCCCCAATTTTCACATTTTGTGTTTCTCTTAGAAGTAATGCTCTTGGGGCTAAAATGTAGGAAGTTTTAAGTGTTGTTTCACTTATTTTTCTTGAACTCGAATGCGAAATCATGAAGTACTTCGTATTCAAAGAACTAAGGCTTTCCTGAAGTTGTGCTTCTTTAAGTGAATAAATAAGTTTGCATGTGGTAGGATCCTCGTGTGAATAGCCATAGATGTGCCTTCTTAACGCATTTAATTTAAACTAACCAAGTAGCTTGAAACACTCGTGTTTCTAATTAATGCTTATTAAACCTTCCGCGCACGGAATGTTTTGACAATTATCAATGAGAGCATCACCATAATGTCATCAATTTCATAGCAAAAACATTTCCAGTAAGTCGTTATCTTGGTTTGTAACTCCCGTCATATTTTCACATGTCTTACTCATGTTTTAAGATTTTGCTATCCTTAAAATGTGGCACCACTCGACCTTTACTGAGCCGGCCGGCCTTTGAATGCAGCACTTCATTTACTTATCTGACCGTAGAATTAAAATTGGAATGACTACTTTTCTTTTTGTAGCCCTACTGTAAAGTGCAGCACAAATTAGCAATAAAATTCTACATAGATCTTGTGTGGTTAAAACTCATGATATGATTTGCTTGTATACACTTGTGGAAAGAATCCGAAACAGTGAAAAGCACTTCTCTCGTTGCTTTGGGTCAACGAACAGCGATGTAGGAAATCTGGAAAATGAAAGCAACTTTTGATTCCCCTACGGGCAGCTGCCACCATATATTAGCTTCATTGAATGTATGCCACTATCGTCCAAGAAAGCTTTAAGTCGAGCCTTCATGTCGACACATTATTTAGAAATGAATCAAAAAGCTGCCTTCCGAGCGAGCGACTCTTATCTCTAGGCCCTTTTAAATTTTTTAGCAGGCCGTGCCCTAAGGAGCCTTGGGAAGATTAAAGTGTAGCTCAGTGGCACGTGACTTCATGTCCGCACTCGTCCTTGGTCTCATGGAAGGGGGCGGGGTGGTTTAAGAGCATATCGATTGTCACTTCAGTTTGAAGTCAACATTCTGGCATGACTAGCCTACTCCAGATAAGTATGTTCACCCTGAAACAGAAAATCTTCTACATTAATTTGGTTCTCCGATCCTGGTAGGTCATAAAACCTGAAAAAACACCTCATTAAATCTTCTTGCATAATGTTTAAGTAGTAAACGACACTAGAAACGAGTGTAGCTGATTATATTCCAAGCAAGTAAAACATTTTCCATAAGACTAACAAGTCCTGGCGAATTTTAAATTAAAAATTGTAGGAAGGTTTTGACAAGTATAATTCAATGACTTAAAGTTATTACTGTCGTTTAACGTCCAACAGAGTTGGTATCTTAAACAGAACGGGCGCTTTTCTTTACCCTTAACTCATGCTGGTGATACTGAATTTGTAGCAACTGCTCTTTAACAACGGTGATCAATATTTTGTTTTTGGAATTAAATATTAAGGTTTCTAATCTTGCTTTAAGTTGAGTTTAGAGGATGGGATTCGTTTAAAGATGTCATGGCAAATTTCTGGAAGATGAAACGTTACGATCAGATTGTAAGATCCGTGATTGATAGAGTGCAGGTACTTGGATGTAAAATGAACTTGAAGCTGCCTAATCTCCTTATTAATCTCGAATTACCTGGGAAACTTATAGTTATAAAGGGAGGAGCAGAGGGAGAAATTTAATCTGGATATGAAAGAGATGGAAACAAGGAACAGGATCTATAAAACATCTTCAGGATGGTTGACTGCTGTCACTATTTAGCACAGGATAAAGTAGCATAAATGCAAGTCAACACTATATGTATATTCCAGTAGGGCTGTTCTCCCTGAAATATGTTTTTTGTTTGCTCAGTCTAACTGGAAATTGGATGTAGGTACTCTATACTTGGCCTGAAACGTATGTTTCCAACTTCCCTTTGCCAATCACCATTCCATGTATCGGTGATTACTACGTATGTAATAATGATCGTTAAATATTTAAAAAAAAAAAAAAAACATTGAAAGTTACTACAAGATGTTCAAGAACATCCCACCGCCCCAAACTACCATTTACGTGCGTGAGTAGTTTTTTGTCCAATAATTTTTATTCTATCTGCAAGTTGCATTCTGTAATGAAATATGTTTTGAAGTACTCTGTGAGCGTTCAGTGAGGACCTCTTCATTCAACTGCAACACTGGTAAACCACATGAGGTAGAAAACTTGCATCACGGAAAGTGTAGAGCTCTTTCAAATATGCAATGTGTACCAAATAACTTTTTTTTTTCTTTTCTTTTTTTGAAATTTTCATGTTTACTTCGTTTCTACCAACTTGAAGTGTAAAGTATTTTAGAAAACATGCGATTCATTTTAGTTTAACATCCTGTCCTGGTAGGTCATATCGGACGATGAATGAAATGATGCACAATTTTTTTAAATTTTCATTTTTACTTCGTTTCCCTGACGGGAAGTGTAAAGTATTTTAGAAAACATAAGATTCATTTTAGTGTAATGTCCAGGTAGGTTATGTCGGACGATGAATGAAATGCTGCACAAATGAGATCGGGGTTCATGGAGCTTAAAAATGCTAGACATTCGGCTTCTCAGGATAAGGGAAACCCCCGAAAAAAAGCATTTTCCGGGTAACTCACCCTAACCTAGATTCGAACCTCGCGAACTCTTGGTATGCAAGGCTGACGGACTGCTCCCACACTACAGAACGGGTACTCGAATTTTATATTTTGTTCGTTAGTCATTACACAAACTGACGATACCTGTGCATAATTTGATAAAATCTATTCAAAAATGTATCTGAGTAACGCATTGTGAAATGAAAATGAAATGGAGTTTCATTTATGGACACTCTAACTATTGCGGTTCTCAGCGCCCTATTCTATATTAGGCATGAAAGACGGCTTTATTTTGCTCAGTGGCCTATCGGCTCGATGTTCTTTTACGTGCCGTAAATCTACTTCCCTTCCATGCCTAGGATTTTTACGCCCGAAGAAAGCCATCGTCAGCCGGTTTGAAACCACGACCTTGGGTATATGGTAACCAATACACCACGGAGGGCGACTGTGACGTATCGCGAGTGAAAGAAACACTTTTATGCGAAAATTATAAAGCATTATACGAAGTTGCAATTGGGTGGCCACGCTTGCACTATGTCTTTAGTGCCAAGTCGTTAAAAAAGTCTAAAAGCTATTCGGCGCTTTTAAAACCAAGGTCATGTCGGCAGAGTGTAACATTGGATAGCTCATGGCAGGTGTGTTCATTCTTATAGTTTGTATCTTTGGGTTATGTTTTCAAGTTTGCATGCACACTTTCTCTCTTTCAATCATACTAGGCTGGGAAATCTTGACCAGAGAAAAATTTCCCACTCCACAGCCGGAATCGAAACCGGAACTCCGAATATCAGGCAGGTGCGCTACCGATTGGGCATATTTACATCTTGATATGCAGATAAACTTTCATTATTCATTTGCACATTTCTGTGTAGGTATGAGAAGAATTCAACTAATGAAAGTGATATCTTCTCAAACCGGGACACTTATCTACTATGCTACTCTTTTTACATATATATATATATATATATATATATATATATATATATATATATATATATATGTGTGTGTGTGTGTGTGTGTGTGTGTGTGTGGGGAGTAGAAGAAAAACGGACAGCTTCCCAATTGAGAAAAGTATAACTATTGACAATTTTAAACCAATAATAAGGAATATCACGACAATAGTTGATTAAAAAGAATTATTGGTCTTAAATTGGGTTTTAATGACGTGTCTCTCTTTCTCTCTCTCTCTCTCTCTCTACATCATGGTGTAATGGTTACCATGCTAACTTCATATACCCGAGGTCGGGTTCAAACCCGGCGGAGGACGATGGATTTTTAGGTAGGCTTCAGAGGAATTTACATAAAATTCAAGATATACGTTTTTTTCTGAAATATTTTTAACATGGTATTTTAATCAAATTCGTTAGCCATATTTGAGGGAAACAATCGGAAAATTTCCCATTAAAAGGTAGTTGAGGGTTGAGTTATTCCTAAAAATCTTCTTGGTGCACCCTTGGAAGATTCTGAACTTAAGTACCAAGTTTGGTATTTAACCGACTTTTCATTTTTGAGTTTACAGATACATTTTTTTCTAAAAATGCTTTTTTGTTTTACTTAGGGGTCCTCAATACATAATTTACGTTGAAATCTCAATATGAATGTTTGGGTGATATGCAATATCTTCTCTACCTACTGTGTACAATGCAAGTAATAAAGTAAAACGAATCTTAAGGCGATAAGAGTATAGGCGTGACAAGAACAGGTCATTAGGTTTAATCTTGTACGGCAGTAACTAGTAAAAAAGTGCAGAAAATGTGGAAGCTTGACAACTAGAATTCACAATTACTACATTTTAGAGCTATCCTGAAACATGACAATGAATCATGCCCGTACGTAGTTAAAAACAGGATATGTTGAAGGCCAGGCCGAACTGGAAGTCAGGAAGACCTTAGAAACACATTCTCACATTAGCGTTGCGGGTGGAAATTTATGTCGCTCTGCAAATCCAGCTAAATGTTCCGTAACGCTCTCCAGTACAAGACATTAATGGCTTACTGAGTGCAGAGGGTGCTCAAAATCGTTTATCTGCGGAACGCGGATCGTTATTTTTTTTAAACTTCCGTAGCAGTCGTGGGTTATCAAAATTCTTGTTGCTTTCCTTTGTTCTGAGCATTCAGTGCACTTATGTTCGAAATACTGTAAAGAAAAACGTTTCACGATTAACGGCTTTAACACGGTCGGCAAGAAAACCTGATGGCGGTTTTATACCAAATTCGCAGCAATACCTTATATTAGTGCTAATTCAAATGTGATTATATCCACGGTATTACGATTCATTACTTTCTGTACCCGCAAACAGAAGGCAGAGGCAGTATTGTATTCCTCCCTAAATTTCGATACCGAAATTTCACCGGGAACATGCTTTGAGGGCACCTGAATAAAAAAGGCATATTTAGAATTAAGTGCCGTGTGAACAGCATAATTCAAAACCGAAAAGTGGGATAAATAGGAAACTGGTATAATTCTGTTTATCTTCCAAAGACGGACCATCATCAACTACCCTTTACATGGAACATGTCCTAAAATCTTTCTTAAAGGTGGCGAACTATTTTGATTCAAATGCCATAGGTATGATAAAGAAAATTAATATGACAAAATATATATCTGAATTTCATAGGAATAGCTTGTGAAGCCTACTTCAATCGGAAGTAATGCTTTGTAATTTAGTACAACTGTAGACAGGCTATTCCAGCTTGGCTGCGCCCAAAGAGCAGCGAATTAGTCTTGTGGGGATGTGACAGCAGTGAGGACAACCTATCGCCACGCTGAATCAAGTGTTCAAATGCAAGAGCAGGCATTGTGCTATCACCTTTGCCCAGTGACATATTGCCTATCGCATTCCCCTCTAACTAGCTCGGAGATTTGTGGTAGAGTACGCACGGGTACTCGACTCAGACGAGTAGTTAATACAACCTGCTTTAAGCAACAGGAAAAAGTATTGCAATATATATATATATATCTGTTTAAAACACTCATTATTCTAAATAACTCTTTTTGTCTAAGCCATTTTTGAGATAGCCGTTATTGATTTCAGTTGTGCAACATATTGTCATTCTTTTTAAGTTCCCTGGATTTTCAGTTTCTTGCGATTGCATGGAAACAGTATGGAATTGTAAGGCTGACGTATAGCATCCAGATCTTAACTATTTGACTGTCGCTGTTTTCTTTGTATCTATCGCGAAATATGTAATGCAGCCATTTCTGCAAAGGTTTACTCGATTAAAATAAAATAGGTAGACAAATATTCTTTTATAAGAATAGGTTGTATAGGTAACCACTTAACAAAGAGGATAGAGAAAGTCTTATGAATCTAACAAATCGGAGCTTTTGTCTAGAAATAATTGCAAACTATGCAGCAAAGAACCCACTTCTATTACAAGGTCCAGAACTAAGAATAAATATTTTAGAAGCATGGAAGAATAACTTTGGGAAACATAAAACGACCTCTTTTCAACAAGAAGAAGAAGAAGAAGAAGAAGAAAAAAAAAAGAGAATAAGATCTTAAAACTTAAAAAAGTATGTTTCTCAAGAAAATGTTCGTATTTTTGAAACACACATTATGTATCATTTGGAAAACTGGTATCGCAACGAAAACATTACTTGAACCAAGCTCTAGTTTATTTTTGTGGCATTTCTTAAATTTCCCTAGCGGTACAAATGAAGATAACTTCACAGGTTATTTATAGAAATGTCGATATATGCATTTAATTAGTCGTGCAAATATTTTAAACTTGTTGTATTTTAAGCAGAATTACTGGAGCTATTTGAGAATATAAATTGAATGTGTTTTATTTGTGGGTTCTGTAGTTCTCAGTATACCATTCTATTATGGGCGTGAAAGATGGCTTAATTTTGCTCAGAGGCCTCTATCAAGCATGAGATTCTTTTTAATGTGCCATAAATCTACGACAGTGACAACGGCTTTACTTCTTTTACCAAGGAAGCCATGCTAAGAACTTTTAGGCCGAAAAAATCATCGTCCTCCTCCGAGTTTGAACCCGCGAACTTGGGAACTAGAGGGTAACTGTTACCCCTGGACCACGGAGAATATAAAAATAACTGTTACGCTGGTTTTAGGATCAGTGCCAAATGTATTCCAGTACATTTGCAGATATCGAATAATATACTTCTTATAGGTGGGCGAGAGAGAGAGAGAGAGAGAGAGAGAGAGAGAGAGAGAGAGAGAGAGAGAGAGAGAGGGGACAATTCGCCATTGATTTAAATTTTGTGATCCACGAATATAAATCTCTATATATAATAGTGGAGAGTTGTATAAAAACTGATGAATTGTTTTATTACCAGTACTAAGAATTACTCGAATAATTCGATGTTGTCGATAGATAACCAAGCACCTTGCGCCCCGACAGTTTCTTATTCGAAGTCACGAATGGCGTTAGCTAAGACTACTAATTAAATGAGACATATAATAAACCATATGAATAAAATGAAATGGAATGTTAATATTCTTTGATTTTATTCCATACGAATATACGAATAATTGCGTAGTTCTTTACGGAAGTTTTTACTTTCTCTAGCACATAGAGAAGGTATTCCACCAAAAATTCGATACCGAGATTTCATCGAAAATGGATGTTTTAGGGTCCTATGAATAGATAAAAAAATAGAAAAAGATCGTGTGTGTGTGTGTGTATGTGTGTGTGTGTATGTGTGTGTGTGTATGTGTGTGTGTGTGGGGGGGGGTGTGGGTGTGGGTGTGTAAAGCTCAAAAACGAAAAGTCGGAACTTGGCATTTGTGTAGTATCCTCAAAGGATGCGACATGACTATTTCAGGAAACCCCCCCCCAACCTACAATTACCCTTAACATGGAACATTTTTCGAAATTTTTTATCAAAAATGACTAACAATTTTGATTAAAATACCATATGGCATTTTATGGCAAATGAATTGTATATCCTGATTTTTCTGAAAACAGCCTTTTTCATTCTGGTTGACTTTTGATAACTTAAACCGTAAGAGATAAACAACTTACCACACAAAAATGTACACAGTTTGTTATATCCTTTATTTTTATTTATTTGTGGAATTAACCGTTTCCGAGATATTCCGTGTTGTTGGTTTCAATTTAAAGCTGCTTAAACTTTCCTCAAACGGGAGGTCCTTTCTTTTCGTCTCTTTTGTTTAATCCTGGAAAGCAAAGAGAACAGAATTTAAATTGGTCCGCGTAGCGACCGGATTTTAAAAGGATTTGACTGTTGCTTTAGCCTAGCGTATTGCGTTATATTCTGCTTACGAAGAAGAAAGTAATAATATCAATTCTGCTAATATTTATCTCAATTAGCATTATGTAGTAAAAATAATAATCTTTTGTAAGAGAAGTTAGTTTGCGAAACAGCTTGGCAAAGTAATGTCAATGGAACACATCAGATTTTTTTATATATGTTTATATAGTTTCTTTAGCTTGTAAATTAAATCGCAAATCAAATTTTCAAACAATTGCGAATCAGGTACTTAAATTTTATTTCCGCAACATTTCAATGGTAATCTACCGTGATTGGTTCAAATTGACCCTGGTTTTGAACTACATTGGCCAAAATTGAATGCTTGTTTCATGAAAGTCTTTTTACACTGTCATTGGAAGTACCTACCCAAAAAGTTGCATCTAAGTTGGACTCCTTCCATTTCCCCCCGTAATCCTTAACAGGAGAAAAAAATGTATTACTGTTCATCAATAACTTAATTTTTCCTTAAAGTAAATATTTTAACTAAATAACTTTTGAGAATTTAGGTACTTTGTTCCCACTCTTGTATATTTCGGTGAAGTTTGAGTTGTTTTAAGATACGGCAGTAATGATAATTTCAGACTTTATGGAAACTGAAGTATAACATAATACGGAGCTTCTGTCTTGAACGCTCGGGACGACCTTCGTGCACCCAATTAACTTATCAGCTTCAGAAAATTAACTGCGCCTCCCCTGCGTTTCGATCTAAAGCGTGGGCCAAACAAGTTGCGTGTGCTATCTTGACGAGCGCTAAAGTGAATTAGTGGCTTTGATCATGGAGGATGCGGCATCTGTTATTAACTGGATCACGTTGTTAATCCAAACATCTACAACAGCTTGCCAACAGTATAACCGAGTATTCAGGGAAACGTATTGGTGTGCGAGAAAACCTGAGTGAACCAAATTTTAAACTCTTAATGTTCGACTATTTACCTGAATTTCTCGACTCGTTATATTTGTTAGGCATTCTAGGAATGTATCTGTAAATAGTACATATACATTCTATGAATTATAGTTTACAAATTTCAGGTTAAGTGTCCAGTATAAATGATTAATTTTGTATCTATTTCAGCCAAGCTTGAAATGTGTCAACAAATGTTCCTCAAACTTTTATATATCAAATGTAAACGAGTAGCGTCCGGAGTTATTCAGAGGTACAAAGCAATGAATACTATTTCCACCTTTTCAGAAAAATTAAAACGTACGATTGTGAATGGTTGATGTGCATTTTACGGTAATGTATACGTTGAAATGGGGGCATAGCATTATTTTTATGAGTCATTACCGGCCGTTTTCCCCGGCATTCATGGGAGTATTATACACCAAAAGATAGAGAGTAAGGATAAGAATGATTTTTGAAAATTGTGACTGGCCTACAACTTAAACTCGCGCCCAAAGAATGTCCCTAAAGCATATTTTGTCCAGGTTATTTAATTGGTGAAAATTTGCACAAAAGTTCAAAAAATATTCTGATGTTGCATTCACATTATCAAGCATACAAACCATCCTTACCAAAGTTTATTTTTCTATCTACTTCAGTTTAACCCGGATAAACGTAATAGAAATATTAACACCACGCATTTCATTGGCGAAGGTATGTAGAACGACATATAAGTAAAACTGTCTCCTGCTGATATATATTTTTAAACTTTTTTTTTTTTTTTTTTTTTTTGTAAGTTAACTTTAAATTAATACTAAACAATGGTTTATCAAAGGAACATATATTATGATTATTACAATGTATTATTTAGAAGTGTTCACTATGTCATGCCATCAGATAGAGTTGGATAAAATGACACACCCTTTTGTGTTCTGCAGACATTCACGTTTCATTTGCAAATGTCACACAAACATCTTTGTCCTTTGTGAAACCCCAGCATATTCACTGAAAGTCCATATTGGGCGCTTAATACACTTTAGCCATGTCTGTCTTGGTTTGGAATCACTGCATAAGTCATTACAATACAGACAAGAGCGTTATCGTCATCATTAGAAAAATCTTACCTTCATCTTCAGTAGGCCTGTTAAAATAGTTTCTTCTTATCCCGTTGAGCAGCACGTTTGGACTTTCTTATAATTTTTATCTTAATTACTTTGGCTTTTGCTTCGGTAATATATGGACTGCTGGTCAAAATTTGTGAACCTGCTTACTTTCTTTTGTTAGAAGCAGGCATAACCTGCAATGCAGAAGAAAATGGGAGATATGTGAACTAATAAATGAAGGACCGATTCCAGAAAATGCTACAATATTAGGTGATGCAGTTGCTGAGGCAAAGCTGCAAATGAACAGTTTCGCATTTGCTAATTTACTTCAGTGTTTGCAGTTTCATTTTCAGCATTTTTCTTTTCTGGCAAGAATTTTTCAAAGACAGCTGATGGTTGAGGGGGGGTGGGAGATGATCCGGGAATATATTGGGATTGAATGGCCAAATTCCTGTTTTTGCAAAACCACTGGTTGCATTCTGAACAGTGGCAGCTTTTCCATACGTTGCTGCGAATAAGCTGACCACCTGATGTTGTCCCACAGCGCTGATTTCTCAACCAATTATTGTCTGTCCAGACTTAGTTCACCGGCAGTGTCAACAAACCTGAATGTATTATTCCGCGAACGCACGTGGACGGACCGCGTGGTGTTTAGCTATGTTCATCTCTTAGACAATTTCAAAAGAGCACACATACGCACTAATGGTAGGAAATAAATACCTATCTACGTTCACTCTTCACAGATATTGATTAAAGCTATGAGATATAAAATAAATCAAAGAAACTAAAACAAGTAGACCAGTTGTTATTCACCTCGAAAGATGAAATTCTCACATAGAATTATAAAATGCAGACGTGCTGTTCGTTTGCGTATTGCATGCGTTCATCACTCCAAACGCCAATATTTTGTGGGTGTGAACAACCAATTACTGCACATTACTTTGATATACTGCAATAATACAATGAGTCACCCAGGAGAGTTAATCTGAAGTTGGAAGTGGGTCCTCTCCTTCAAGATCAGTCATCTGTTGGAAACGCAATAGAACTGTTTGAATCACCACCGGGATTGATAATTAATTAATCCGTCAACGACAATATCCACCGTTTCCTCTAAATCCCACATTGTTTGCTCTTCCCGAACAATGTGTGATACACATTCGCTCCATTTTTCGGCTGTCACGTGCTAATATGCTGTTTGCTGTTAGATTGAGATAACAATCATAAGGAGGTAATCTCAATATTATATGACCCGCTTTCTCGGCCAAATCGTCTACAACAAACTTCTCATACTGAGTTTTATATGACCGCACTAATTCCAGTAGCTCAAATTTAACTGTAATCTCTCCTAAATATATGTTTCTCCTGAAGCCACTTTAGGATATGTTCTTTTCTCAAGAACAAACTCGTCACACTGTACTCCAAAACACGTCTGCTGCATTTCCTCTTTTCCCGGATGTCGAAAAGTTTCCCGTAATTGACCACTCGTTTCTTGCACACTTTATGCTGCCTACCGAAACACCAGTAAATTCGGCCGTTAAACCGAGAATATTATCTAATGCAAGAGTAGGATATTTTCACAAAACTTATTGTATATGTTAAGAACAATTGTTTTCTCGCCACTTTTTAAAGGTATTTCTTACTTATATTTCACTACACTGGTATCACACGCCTCCGCCATTGCTTACAAACTACACTACGCTGACGCTCTCCACGTGGTAACTGAAAAGCATCCTTTGCAATAAACGGTACACGTGCTTTGTTGTGTAAGGGAATAATAATTAAAATTCAATGAATTTCCGTTTAATAATAATTCTTACTATGTTATTTCGACAACATTGCATAGTTTAATGTGCAATTTGTGTACTTCTTTCAGAAAATTAATCCTTGGTACTTCCTAAACTCAAAAACCAAGTTTGGTATTCAATGGACTTTCCTCTTTGAGCTATGCTGCCCCACCCCACTCGCGCGCGCGGATATTTTTCTAAAACTGTTTTTGGATTCAGGGTGACCCAAAACATATATTTCCGGTTAAATTTTGGTATCGAATTTTTGGGTGCAATACCTTCTCTATACACTACGTACATAGTACATGTAGAGGTGGTAAAGATGTTTTGACTTATGGATTATTAAAACCTCGTGTTCTTGAGCAGAAATATGTACTGGTTACCGTAATGATGGACTTGGATGTCTCTTTCTGAATCCATACAACCATGCTTTACCTGAAATCATTAAACAAATCAAAATAAATTTAAAATAATATATTTGTTAATAAGTTATAAATTTTGCTTTGATGTAGGTATTAAACTTAATTGTATAAACACTAAATTTTTGTTTATGGTATACGAGGTTCATCCAGAAAGTAACAGACGATTTGGCATAACTAAATATCGAAAGTTATCACACAAAACTATATATAAGTTACAGTACCTTACTCTATTTCTCAAGGTAATTAATTGTCATTATCAATGCATATGTCACGTGGTACCAGTTTTTCAACGCTGATGTTCTCACCGCTAAAGATGTGAGTCAAGATATCACTGCCACTTTGAGATCTTCATGGTTGGGAAATCTTTTCCATCCAAAAAGTCATGTACACCGGTTTTTACCTTCTCTTGCCCGCATGTACAATGTGCATAGTGGATAGAGAAGGCAATGTATTCCACTCAAAAATTCTATGTCGAAAGTTCACTGAAAATATTTCTTTTGGGGTCCCTTGAGTCCGAAAAAAAGCATGTGTGTGTGTGTGTGTGTGTGTGTGTCTGGACAGCATAGCTCAAATACGAAAAGACCGTTAAATACTAAATTTGGTTTTTAGGTTTAGTATGTTCCAAGGATGCGACTCAAAGATTTTAAAGAAAATCCCCCCACCACAAACTACCCTTTACATGGAAAAAAGTTCGAAATTTTTTTATTTTTTCAAAAATGGCTCTAACGATTTTTATTAAAATACCGTACAGTAAAGATATTTATATCCTAAATGTATCTCTGAAGACCTGTTTATTCTGGGTGAATTTTGCATAACTAGTAAACGTAAGAGATAGACAAAAACTTACTACACAAAAAACAATTGTGTAAATTAAAATAAACAATTTGTCACATACATTTTTTCCGTGGAGTTTACTGTTTTCGAGATATTCCTTGTTATTAATTTCAGTTGTAAACTACTTTGCTTTTCTCAGACAGGAAGTGTCCGTTTATTGTTTTACTCCTGGCCAAGTAAAGAAGTGATTTGCAATGACTATCGCATAACAGCAGATCTTAAAACATTTGACTTATCACTTTTGCCAAGAGCATTCCCTTTGTATCCCTTCTGCTTTTAAGGAACTAATTAATAAAACGTTCTGCTAATGATTATCTCGATTAGCATTGTGTAGAAAGAAGAATCTTTTGTAAGAAGCTTGTAGAACAGACAGAGAAATTCATGTGAGTGTAAAGCATTAAGATTTTTCTGATTTCTTTTGTCAACATTTGCTTTCAACTCCTCCATTCCACTTCACTCCGGCCTTTTTGTATACACCGGTCCATCCTTAATTATGCGCCATTTCCTCACTGAAGACGGGTTCATTGCATTCTCACACGTGCGATATTTACCTATAAAATTCGACTGTCCGAACATTTTGTGCATTCAAAAAAATGAACAAGTTCTTTGGCGGTAAAGAAGTATAACATCGGCATTGAAAAACTGGTACCACGTGACAAATATCTTGACAGATGGAGATTACGTTGGCAAATGAAGTAAGGTAGTGTAACTTTTTAAATTAAGTTTTGTGTTAATAACTTTCGTTATTTAGTTATCGCCTGTCACTTCTGGATGCCTCTCTTACAAAATGTTTGTGTATTAGATTAAATTAAATATTTACCTACTTCTATTAATGGCGATAGCTGAAGCGATTTTTAATGTCACTCCCTTATTTAACTGAAACGGCAGTTTCCTTATTTCGTTCAATCCAAGCCCAAATAATTGATTTCAATGTCCTTAATATGCTATGCTAGGTCGATTTCCAGCTCTTTTGGAAAAATCTGCTGTAAACGACCTAAACTTTTAACTCCTACAACTTGCTTATTTTCCTCCAGTACTCTCCTTAAAGTAGCCCGAGGAACACCAAACTTTTTGAGGCATGCTGCCAATCCATGTGCTTGTTATTGATAGCATCAATAGCTTTTCGCATCCCCTCTGAATCATATGACTGGCGATTACTGGTACTTTTGTAAATTCCAACCACTTCTGAAATAATAATAATAATAATAATAATAATAATAATAATAGCAGCATGCTGCATTTAAATTGTCATAAACAAAAATGAATTGAAAGATTAGAAGTATAACTGCGTAGGTATGTAATTTTACTGGCATTAATGGTATGTCGTTTTACCCGCAATTACATTCGGCAAGATGAGCCACTCTTAAACACGTGGACCTACTGAATTATGCTTAAATATTTGTAAAGGAAGTGTTTACTTATCTTGAGCTTAAAAACATCAAATGGTCCAGGGACAATTCACAGCAGAAAGTCATGAACTTCTAAAGCACGATATGCATAGATTCCTCACGCAACATACAAACGTTTATCATGAGAGCCATGCATTTCTGGTGTAACATTCTTACCAATATAGGAGCATAACCTTGTTCTATAAAGTGCTGTCACCTGTGGCAGTAACATGAAATATGAGGTATGTAATTTTACTAAAGTCATTTTACACCTTCCCCTATTAGAAACAGAGTAGTGGTACTCAAATGTTAACACCTGGACGCCATTTATGCTGGACTTAAAATGCCATACTCTTTCCACGCAGTGCCGAGAAACAGCCGAACATCGAAAGGAGTTGGAAAGGAAGACAAAATATTATACAATTCTAAAATTAATAACATAGCTAAAATATTCCTTAACTTAAAAATAGTGTGTTTTAAAGAAATTTATATTTTTTATGTAATACGTTTTTTTTTTTTTTTTTTTTTCTGCTTAATGCTTATCAGTTATATAAGATTATACAACATTCCTTCCGAATTAAGAGGACCTTACGGTCTATTCCCAGAATATTTAAAATTTACATACTTACAATGTAATCCTGTTTATAGTCTTTCACTCATTTCATTAGTCATTTTTTTGAGAATTAAGAATTTCGAAATATGTTCTTAGAGGGTAGTTTGGGGCGAGGGAATTTTGTAAAAATCTTTGTGTCGAATTTTTGGAAGATAGTGAACTTAAAAGTTTAGTATTCAATCGATTTTCGGTTTTGAATAAGCTGTTCACAAGCCCGCGCGGCTTTTTTAAGTGTGTGTGTGTGTTTAATCGAGAAGTCTCAAAACATGATTTTTGGTGAAATCTCCATCGTACTTCCTCTATCTATACGTAATAGAGAAAATAATGTAGAGGTAAATTTTCTTTCAGTTGTAAGCATCCTATTATTTTCGCCAACTCCTATATTTAAAACTGCAAATTTGAGCTCTGGTTGGCCAGCTTTGTCTACAAGGGATTGGAAATGTGTAACTTTTAACATTTTTGAGGAACTGTATAATTTGATTACCCTTATTGGGTAGTTTTTGCAAAATGAAAAGTAACAAACATCCTTATTCCTTTGGCATTTTTTGATCAGATGGTTTATTAAACTTTTTAGACTGGAAACAGTTGTGAAGTTGGTAGTTGTTTTTAAGGGTTGTACGAGTATTTTTCTTTGGATCATATATTGTAAATCTATAAAAGGTTTTCTTCAGATAGGTGAAAGAGAGATTTACATGCTGTCTGAGAAGTTGAAATAAAGTTATAGCGGAAGGTTTGAAAGTTACTAACCTAAGCCAGCTTCGTCTATAAATATAAGAGATGGGCGCGTGCGTGTGTGTCGTAATCTCTAAAACCACACAACTAATTCCGATATTTCTTTTACCGTTGAAAAGCAGTTCTTCCGATCGTACACAGACTGTTCAATGCGTTCTAAAAATTTAAAACTGGGAAGATTTGGGCGGTTCGTATAATCGTTATGCAGTTTCAATTCCCTCATTTGAATATGAACATCAGATGTTAGTTTTGCATTCTGTTGCGAATATTACATTTGAGTTCCAGCACCAAATAGGTAAACAGGGAGAATTAATGTATTTTAAAATGGAATTAAAATTGAATTATTGAATGGGGAGTTGCATACGGGTGGATAGCATCACATTTCCTTCCGATTTCACTGAACTCATATTATCAAATTAATTTTGTAATTTCTCTAGTACTATAAGTATGAAAAGTATTGTATGGCATCCAAAAAATTAATGTCGAGATTTCATCTGCCATATAGCATTTTTGCAGATATTTCATCAGCATAATCAAATTTTTGGGTGCGATACAATATTTTCTCTGTATACTATGTACATAGTACGTGTAGAGAAAATAAAACGTACTTTTGTTATGCACCCAAAAATTCGATCCCGGATTTCACCGCAAATACATGCTTTAGGACCTCGTGAATAATAATAATAATAAAAAAAAAAATAGAAAAATGAATTCGCACGCGCATGTGTTTTAGTATAGCTCAAAACCAAAATGTTTGGTATTTAAGTTCAGTATCTTCCAAGGATGTGACACGAAGGTTTTCAAGAAAATCCCCCCCCCACCCGCAACTATCCTTTGCATAGAACATTTTTCAAAAATCTTGATTTTCGCAAAAATGGTTAACAATTTTGATTAAAATGTCTTATATTCAAAGAGATTTACATGGCAAATTGTATCTTGAATTTTTTGGAAATAGTCTTTAAAGACCTCTTTATCCTCGATGAATTTTTCGGAATTTTGCATAACTGTAAGCCGAAACAGATGGACAAAAGCTTACTACACAAAAAATGGAGATCTCGTTAAAACACATGATTTGTATTACTTTTTTTTTTTTTTCGTGGAGTTGACCGTTTTTGAAATATTTCTTATTGGTATGTTTTAAAATGCACTTTTCTCACTAAAACTTATCGACTCCGGGCCACGTAAATAATCTATTTCAATCCATAGCAACTACATTTTAAAATATTTAGCTGTCGGTTTAGCCGAGTGTATTCGCTTATTTCCTTTCTACTTATAAGGTACTAATTAATAAGACAAGTTCTGCTAATGTTTATGTTGATTAGCATGAAATAAATAGAAGAACAAGCTTAAAAATCGTGTCTGTGAACTCGATAACTCAAAAAACGAAAAGTCTGTAAAATACCAAACTTGATATATACGTTTAGTATCTTGAGGAAAATCCCTCCACCCCAAACTACTCTTTACATGGAAAAAGTTTTGAAAAAATTGATTGTCAAAAATGGCTAACGATTTTAATATAGTACCGCATATTAGATGTTTGTATTACAAATAAAATGCATATCTTGTTTCCTGGAAATAGCCTCTGAAGACCTGGATTAATTTTGTTAAATTTTCATAACTAGTATGAGATAGACAAAAACTTACTACACAAAATATGTAGATCTCGTTGAAACACAATTTATCATATATATTTTTGTCGTGGAGTTGATCATTTTTTAAATATTCCTTGTTTTTGGTTTCAGTTTTAAAATACTTGAACTTCTCACATACAGGAATTTGTCAACTGCTGGCAATGCAAAGAAACGGATTTCGTACACATAGCAACCACCTTTTAAGAGGGTTGATTATCGTTTTAGCTTAGTGCATTCTGTTATTTCCGTTCTACTTACAAGAAAACATTTCTGCAAATTTTATCTCGATTAGCATGAAGTAGTTAGAAGAATCAGCTTTTAATATAATTTGTACAGGGATGTAGAGAAAGTCATGTGAATGTAACGCATCAGAATTTTAGAAAAAGATCAGTAATTGTGTGTTTTTTAAACAAGACTTTCAATATAATTGCCGCCAGTGTGCTGGAATTACGTCCCGAAAGAGATTTCTTTATATTCTAGTAAATCTATTGACATAGGGCTGTCGCTTTTAAGCACGCTTAAAAAAAGTCCGGGACCTTGGAATCAGAAGGCCAAGGCCTAACCTACCGAGCTACACAGACCGCGCATGAGGATACGTGTGCGCGCGCTTTTTTCTAATGCATAAAGCCGAAAGAAAAAATCTGAAATGTTCCATTCACATGACTTTCTCTATATCTCTGCAACAAATAATTGATAAAAAGCTTATGCTTCTATTTACTTCATGCTAATCGAGAAAAAAATAGCAGAAATAGTCTTATAACTTCCTTAAAAGTAGAAACGAAATAAGGGAGTACCATAGATTTAAATGATAGTCAAAATCTGGTTGCTATGTGACTGACGTTCCTTTGTTTGTGTGGACAGAAGTTGACAGATTCCTGTATGAGAAATGTTTGTTTTTTAAGTTGAAAGCAAAAACAAGGAATATCTAAAAAAAAAAAAAAACAAAAAAAAACGATCGACTCGTGAAAAAAAATGTATCTAATATAAATTGTGTGCTTTAACGTGCTCTACATGTTTTGTGTAGTACGTTTTTATACGGTTTATGAGCTATGCAAAATTCCGTAAACTTCATCCAGAATAAAGTAAGCTTCAGAGGCTATTCCCAGAAAATTGAAGATATACATTTTATTTTTTTGTCAGCTAAATGTCTTTAATATACGATATTTTAATCAAAATCGTTAGAGCCATTTTTAAGGAAATAAACATTTTTGAAAAAAGTTCCATGTAAAGAGTAATTTGGGGTGGGGATTTTTCTCAAAATCTTCGTATCGCATCCCTGGAAGATATTAAACTTAAATACCAAGTTTGGTATTTTACCGACTTTTCATTTTTGAGTTATCGTGATCGCACACGCGCGCGCGGACCTTTTTTTTTTTTTTTTTTTTTTTTTTATACAGGGGACCCTAAAACACACATTTCCGGTGAAACCTCGGTATCGATTTTTGGGTGGAGTGCAATACCTTCTCTATACACTATGTACATAGTACGTATTGAGAAAGTAAAAATGGAAACCCAATGAATAGCTGTATATAAACAGTACCAATAGGCACTATAAAAAACCGGCAATTTGGCCATTGTAGTTACAGACATATTATAAATTAATGAAACAATTAACTAACAAAAAAATCTTAACTGAGACAAACATACGGCAGTTTAAGGTTTGTTTCAAAATAGAATCAGGCAGAAACGCATCCAAGTATACATTGTATGATTAGAGTGTAACATTTAAATATGATTATAGAAAAAACACTTTCTTGCGGCTGCGGCAAGTTTTATTTTGCCGCGCCTATCGTAAGAGTGGGAACATCTTGTCCAAATTGCATGGGGGTTCAAACGCAGTGACCCCGATTTCCTCAAAAAAGTTCACAACGGAAATGAGTCATGTTTTCATAACCGTCTTTCAGACACCAAAAACCTCTTTCTGGAACTAGTGGAAGGCATAGGCAAATTCAAAGGTTTCATTTTTATTTGTACAAGTCTGGATCTGGACGGTTTTGTAGAGGAATTTAAATGAACACGGAAGTTATCAGCTGAAATCTTCACCATAATGGCCTGGGCAGTTCGCGATTTAGTAATTAAAGCCTAATAAACCAATTTTGAAATAAACTAGTGTTACAAGGGAGGAAATGCTGACTTTGAGTAAAAGCCACTTTTGGAAAGTTAATTGGAATAAATACTCGTAGATGTGATTGCAAGTTGAGTTGACAGCAAACAATTAATAACGATGCAGTCTACCTGCATGGGAAGTTTTAAGATTGACCACAATTTTCGAATTAATATACAAGAAGTTGGACGTAGTTCCATGAGGAGTCCTGTCACTTGAAACTCGGATATGACTGGCATGTTTCTGGCAGTATGACATTATCTATTTTAAAAATAGTAACTTGGCGTTTGTTTTTCCGGCCTACCTATAAGTGCGTTCAAAACTTTTAGTAATTTTAGCAAAGGCTAAACTCGGCCAAGAAATACATAAGTATTAAAAATATAAGTTTCAGGTATAGGGTTTATTAAAATTATGTGATTTGCTATTCCTTTCTTCTTTCTTTCTCAGTCTCTCCATATAATCTATAACAATTCCGTAGTTTGATCGTTGTTGCTGTACAGCATCTTCCTCAATTGCTTGTTTTTGGCCTTTGCTGTCTTCAGTGCGACTTATGATAACTTATTTCGTAACTTCGAATTGCAAATTATGTAATTCGTCCATTTTCAGCATAAAACGACAAAGTAAATAAGTAAATATAAATAAAATAAAAGTATGCTATCATTTATAAAATAGAATAGAAAGCATACCATCCGTATACCTTTATTTGTGCACCCTACCCAAGGTACCAGCATATCCGAAATTGAAAACTCTTGTTACTTTCACGTTGCTTTTTCTATCTATTTTACAACAAAATATTTTTGTGTAGATCATACTAATCGAGATAAACGTTGGCAGAAATGGTCTTATTTCCTATTGGGTACAAAAACAGTAAAAGAATACACTAGGCTAAAACGATAGTCAAATCTTGGAAGAACTGGTAACATTCTCTTTGCATGCCTTAGAGTAAAATAAAAGAAAAGCGAATTTCGACTTCCCATTTGGGGAAGAAAAAAAAAAAAAAAAAAAAAAAAAGCGCTGAAATCTTCCGTGTGAAGGATATCTTGGGTGGAGGTTACGTTTCGTAATCGGCTTACCCTCTCCTTATTTGTAGTTCTAAGGACTTACAAGCCAACGCATAAGGGTAAGACGCCTGTAGGGGAGCCACGAGGGGGCCAGGCGTGAATATGAAGCGGATGATATGAAATGTAAGCGAAATTGATGATTAGAAACGTGATGATGGAGCAATTGGTGGAATGAGTGGCGGAGGAAACCGAAGGACCCGGAGAACACCTGTCCTGACGCAGCTTCGTTCACCATGAATTCCAGATGTGGGCGCTTGGGATCGAACGCCTAGATGGGAGGCGAGTGGTCTAACCATTCAACCTCGGCGCCGCCTTTGGTGGAAGTGTTTTCCTTAAAAATCTTCGTGTCGTATTCTTGGAAGATGCTGAACTTAAATACGAAACTTAAATGCTTTTCATTTTTGTGTTATGTTCACGCGTTCATTTTTAAATTCAGAGCTCTTTTTTTTTTTTACTTTCTCTATACGTACTATGTACATAGTATATAGAGAAGTTATTGTATTATACCCAAAAATTCGATACCGAGATTTGACCGGAAATATGTTTTGAGATCCCCTGAATACAAAAAAAGCATTATTAGAAAAATGACCGAGTGTGTGTGTGTGTGTGTGTGTGTGTGTGTGTGTGTGTGCAGCATAGCTCAAAAATGAAAAGACCGTTAAAAACCAAACTTGGTATTTAAGTTTGGCATCTTCCAAGGATGCGACACGAAGATTTTCAAGAAAATCCCCCCTCCCCAAACTACCATTTACATGGAAAAAATTTCGACAATTTTGATTTTCTTAAAAATGTCTAACGATTTTGATTAAAATCTCGTATATTTAAGATATTTACTTGACAAATAAAAGGTATATCTTGAATAACCTCTGAAGACTACTTTATTCTGGATGAATTTAACGGATTTTTGGATAACTGCTAAACCGTTAAGAGATGGACAAAAACTTACCACACAGAAAATGTAGAGCACTTAAAACACACAATTTGTTATATACCTTTTTTTGTGTAGTTGAACGTTTTTGACATATTCCTTGTTTTTTGTTTCAGCTATGAAAAACATACTTTTCTCATACAGGAATTTGTCAACTCCTGTCCATACAAACAAAGGAACTTCAGTCACATAGCAACCAGCTTTAGACTATCACTTTAACCTTTCGTACTCCCTTATTTCACTTCTACTTACAAGGAAGCAAGTAATAAGACTATTTTGCTAATGTATTCTTAATTAGCATAAAGTAAATAGAAGCCTAAGCTTTTTAACAATAATTTTTTGCAGAGATGGAGAGAGGCATGTGAATGGAACACATCAGATTTTTTATTTCCGGTATACATGTATCACGTTATCGATTTTAGATGGAATGCAATGCCTTCTCTATCTACGTCGTACAATTTACACAGTAAAGAAAGTAAAAATTATTTGTCGATTGTCAAGATATCAGCCCCTTCGGTGTACTGTAATTTTTTTCCGCAGGAGTTGTTACACACAAGTAAATTTGACATGGAGCTGTCGCTTTTAAGCACACTGGCATATCCAAAGGTCATTAAGTGGAGACAGACAAAAATGTCTAAACTAAAACACACACACACACACACACACACACACACACACACACACACACACACACGCACGAGGGTCGACTGATAAGTCCCGGGCCGCTCAATGAAAACAGCATTTTTTTGTTGTTTTATTTCTCAACATAATCTCCAGAAAGGCACATTTGTCATATCGGTCTTCTAATTTAATGAAACCATCTCTGTAATTTGATTTATCAAGGTCCTCAAAATAGCTGTTTAACGCATCAATGACCTTCTCGTTGCTGTGAAATCTTCGTCCTCCAAGAAATGTTTTGATGTTGGGAACAGGTGGTAGTCACTGGGTGCTAGAGCTGGCGAATAGGGTGGATGTTCAAGCAATTCCAACTTTAATTTGCACATTTTTTCCCATTGCAATGACTGAACGATGGACCGGAGCATTGTGATGAAACAAGATTTTGCCGAACGAGGTCTTTTTTCTTTTCACCTCATCACTCAAACGTTGCCGTAAGCTTGCGTAGCAGTCACCAGTAATAATTTTACCGTTCTCCAAGTAATCAATAAAAATAATTCCTTGTGCATCCCAGAAAACACTCGCCAGATGACAAAATTGTCTTTGCTTTTTTGGAGTTGGTTCACCTGACTGTGATTTACTCACTGGAGTCTAGTGATGTATCAAAGTTTCATCCATGGTAATAATCAGTCTCAAAAATTCACTGGGAGTTTTACGGTAGATCACCATGTTCTTAACAGAAACAGTTTTTCTTTGCAACTTTTGATCAGGTGTCAACAAACGCCGCACCTATCTTGCACAGACCTTGTGAAAGCCCAAAACATTACTTAAAATATTACCTGCACGTTTCTTTTGATATGTTTACAGCCTCTATCTCAAACAATTTTAATCTGCGGTCTTGCAGTACTAAACGATTAATTTTTTCGATGGTCTCTGGAGTTGTTAGTTCTACAGGGCGTACAGAACCAGGCTCATCACTAGTGCTTGTACGTCACATTTTAAACTCTACAACCCACCTTTTGATCACTGAATATGAAGGACCTAGTCTTTCAACGAACTGTCCATTTCCTCCTTGATTTCTTTAGGCGTTAACCTTTCAAATGGAAGTATTTAATCACGGCTCGTTTTTCCAAATCCTCAATTTTCGTGAAAACTCTAAATAAGCTATTGACCTGTAACTATGGATACAAGCTAGTCTAGAGTTAAATTATACGATGCTACCGTCTAACTGACCTAGTAGCATATGTGTGTGAGACCCGGGAGTTATCAGCCGACCCTCATATATATCCAAAGTATACTAGGCTTTGGAGTAGTTCACTTCCATTAGTTGTGTGATAAACAAGCGTTGTTCATATTTAATAAAATAACAAATTAAAATTTTCTGAACTTGGTGTTTGGAAAGTCCCGTGCTAACAATTTTAAACGGGAGCATCGTAAATATTATGAAATGTGTTTTTGTCAGGTGCATTGCATTCTCTACGCCGCATAACGTAAACATGCTTGTTGCCATATGGTAATTACGGGTTAAAATGTGAAATACCATAATTAGCCCATCTTTAATCATTACATCTTAAAAGTTAGACCACCACTGAGGGCACTTGGGAATAATGTGTCAAGATAAACTTTAACCAAACAACACAGGGCTACTATGCATACTGTCCCAGTAGAAAACAATCTCAATAGTAAATCCAGGAACTGACGTCGGAACTCGGGGCCACAACCCCAGTCACTTTAAACATTGTTGTGTCGCATGCTGCAGTAAAACTAGTGTGCTTATTTAAGCTGTCAGTCTCGTGTACAACAAAGCGTCTCTGAGAAGCAACTTGGCCTAGTAAACAACGGTTTACACTCGCTAACCATCTTTCCGTTGATCTACGTAATCCAGACAATGGGCCAATCTCACATTCATTCACAAAAACCTCTTTTTGCTGCAGCTTTTGTATTCCTTAACCCCACAGAAAATTCCCAGCTTTGTGAAACAGTGACACAACATGGAAGTATGACAAAAGGGAACGTTGGGTAACACCGCATTTTGAAGATATTGCACTATGCAGTCTTCAGAGCAGTGTAGATCAAATTTATTTCAAAGAATTCGCCTCGCAACCAGTTATTGCGTGAGCACTCATCTGGATTATTTTATTTGAAGTTGATTCTTTAGATATGTAGCTTTCGGAATGAATGACTCAAATTAAATTCATCGATATCGCTAACTGGTACTTAACCTGTATCTAAGAACGAAGGGAAACACTCAGCAAAACTAAGATTACGGGTTTCAAAAAGCAATCGAACCGGTCCCGCTAGCTTAAACGATGCCCGAGGCGCGGCAAAGGATTTGCTAGTGGTCGGGATGTCATCATTGAAATGATTTTCAATGTTGCACGCAGCAGTATTGTCCGTGTTTTACGGGGTTTGTGTAGGTGCTGAGAACGAAAACAATGCAGATGCACTAACACTGTTGTTTTTAGTAAGGTATTTCAATGTAAACTAAGATTTAAATATAAACACACTCATAAAGTCGTTGTAAAGCGCTATTAGTGGTATGAAAGACTGATTTTTCAAATTGTTTTCGGTGGTATGCATTATTTTGCTGTGTATTCGCTTACATCCCTTTGACAACAATTGTACCAATTTAATGGACAAGGGCAAATTAAAGTTAACATCGATGTAGTGCAAAGCAAGGTTTCCATCTTAAGAGTGATACAAAATATGTCTAAAGCTGTCGCATCATTTTCATGTCGTACGAGTTCTTTTCTTCATAAGGCAAGTCTGTTTTAGGACGTACCTATAGTAAATTATAGCTACATTTTCTGTTTCATTTACCCTGTAAACGCGTTGTGCATATCATGCATCGACGGTTACTTTACAGGTACCCATGTTTCGGCCTTGATACTACAGAAAAAAATCTGATGTTCCGTTCACATGACTTTCCCTACAACTCTGTAATAAATTATTGTTAAAAAGCTTTTTCTTCTATCCACATTGTGCTAATCGAGGTAAACATTAGCAGACATTGCCGTTATTGCTTGATTCCTTATAAGTAAAACTGAAAAAAAAAAAAAAATCTGATGTATTCCATTCACATGATGTCCTCTAACTGTTCGGCAAACAAACCTTATATTCAAGAGTTCTTTTTTCTACATCATGCTAATCAAGATAAACATTAGCAGAATTAGTCTTATTACTAGCTTCCTTGCAAGTAGAAAGAAAATAAGAAAATGCACAGTCGTCCTTTAAAAGCCGGTCGCTAGGTGAAACTCCAATCTCTTTACTTACGAGGGCTAAACAAACTAGAAAGAGTAGTGAGACGTCTTCCCGTATGAGAAAAGGTTAAGTGGCTTAACATTGAAACCAATAATCCAAATATCTCGAAAACTGTTAACTCAAAAAATACGTATGACATAAATTATCTTTTAATCAAATCTACATTTCTTTGTGTAGTAAGTTTTTTTATCTCTTACGGTTTTCCAGTTGCACAGAAGTCATCCAGAATGAAGAGGTCTTCAGAGGCTATTTCCAGATAATTCAAGATATACATTTCCTTTGTTTAATAAAAACTGTTAGAGCCATTTTTGAGAAAATAACATTTTTCGAAAAATGCTCCATGCAAAGGTTAGTTGTGAGTGGGGTAATCTTCATGAAAATCTTCTTGTCGCATCCTTGGAAGATACTAAACTTAAGCACCAAGTTTGTATTTAACCGACTTTGCGTTTTTGAGCAATGCTGCCCCTCCCCACTCACGGACATTTTTCTAAAGATTCAGGGGGTCTCAAAACAACGTATTTCCGGTGAAATGTCGGTATCGAATGTTTGGGTGTAATACAATACTTTCTGTATACACTATGTACATGGTACGTGTAGAGAAAGTAGAATGTATTACACTCGGCATATGCTGACATTTTGACATGTAAATACCTTAAACATGCATTTATTCCAATAGATAGCGTATTTTAGATACAATAACGAAAACGTTTCCGCATTAAGGAAAATGACTAAAAGTTTGTTGGTCCACGATGTTGAGATGCCAAAATAGTGCGATATTATTGCAGTTTGCACGTATCCATCACAATAATAATAATAATAATAATAATAATAATACATAAACTACCTACATTTCAACTACGCACCTGTTGAAACAGCGCGGCAGCTATAAACTCCGCCTCCCTTCGCCCACCCACATCCAAGACAGACTGTGCAGAATGCAGCAAGAAGGGCATATGGTCAGTAGACAGCTACATGCCGCATTCTACACATATACATGCGGATTCCAGCACTTTAGCCACCACCTGATTGTTCACGAGGATTGAGTGTGTTATACAGTGCGATCCAAACTGCTGCGCGGTGTTTTTCCACTGCGCACACGGAAACATAACACGCAGCTGCTGTACTCAAGATCATGATACTGACTTGCTTTTCTCTGCTGAATTATTAGTAGAGATTTGTGGCCCCCTCAGTCCCCCGATTTAACCCCCTGCGATTTCACTCTCTGGGGTAACTTAAAGAATAAAGTGTACAAGACAAACTCGCACACCCTGAAAGAATTAAAACAAAATATCCGCCAGGAAACTGCCAGCATTTCTCAACGTGAACTACGGCGAGTGATAGATAGTTTCCTAAAGAGGTGTCAAAAATGTATGGACAAGGGCGATAACCAGTTTCAGCATCTCCTTTAATACTTTTGGTATGTAAAGCCTTTAAAAGTAGTTTTTAAAATGTTGCATTGTTTCATCCACGTCTTTCTATGATTGGGCAGACGGCAACGTGCGCCAAGGTCGCGGACAGGCAAAACACCGCGTAGCAGGTTCGTATATTTTTGAATTACCCGTTAGTAGTGGGGAAATTTCCCATGTCGGACCTAGAAACCGATCCCGAGTCCCATTGCAGCACAGGCAGCAGCGCCTCGTGAAATAATTATACTACTACTACTACTACTACTACTACTGCTGCTGCTGATGCTGATGCTGATGGTGATGGTGATGAAAAGTTGTTCCGGGTTTTCTTGCCCATAAGTTTATAATTTAGTAAAAATTTTGGGACATGGTAATAGCTGCAGAGTATTTTGCAGCTCGGTCCAGGTACTACAATATATCACTTCCTACGGGCCGGTCCGAACTTAAGAATTTCGTCCCATGCAGACCTCTTATTTCCTTTTGTCTTCCGCCACCCAACCCTCCCCAGGGTTACACAAAGTTCCCCTATTCACGTTCAGTGAAGGAGCATGAGAGGCCAAACTGTAACATGCAACTTAAACAGCCACAAATATGGATAGAGGTAGAAAACCATGAGTTGCACATTGGCAACATTGATACATATTTTTATTTAGCACTGACCTGCTTCGAACTAGATGTGTTGAAAATAGTTTGAGGTGGGAAGGTTTGGTAGCCGGATGCGCTTATGAGAGTAAAAAGAAACAAAAGGATTATCCTAAAGTGGAGATAAACATAATTCATAATCATTTATTATAGTAGTAATATTCCCTGTATCTAAGTTACGACGTTTCCATTATCGGATTTGAATTTCTAGTTCGTGAGTTCGCAACTATGCGCCGTTTTGACGAGGCATCAGCGCGTCGCCCATTGATGGCACTGTAGGTCGATATCACGACTTGCGAATGCGAAACGAAAGAAAATTTTGCCCAGGAACCTTCTTTCGAGGTAAGGGGGTTCTTTTACAGGCAAATAAACATTGCGCAGGAGCACTGTCTTTATTTCCCCTTCGAAGAAAGCGTCCGAAAATATTCCATCGCCCTCCGCAGGTTTGAACCTGCAATCTTGGATTTTAGTGGCTAGCATTAAAATTCCATGCATAAAAATCTAATGTTTTGATGTTAATCTCCTCTATTCCTGCACATTAAACGACTTCTATGTTTGGGCGCGCTGTTGAAGCTGACAGGCTTAAGAGTCCCCGTGGTAGTTATCGATGCGTCTTAAAGATGATAACCTCGCTACTTTACTCTGCAATAAACATTGATTTATTTTCGGCAATGTTTGTTTTTTTAAATTCATTTAACCTCATGCTTTAATTCACTGGAATTGGAGTTGAAATTCCTGTACTCTTCGTATGTTAATAAGATGCATTAATCCTCTGAATATTGATACGTGCAAACAGCATGCAATATATTTGACACTTGAATATAAATTTGTCATTAATTCCCTATAATTAACATTTAAGATCAAATTCATACAGAATTTAATATACGTTTCGAACAAGCATCTCTCCTTAAGTTGTTGTTTGCCTTGGTCAGCACTTAGAGTGAATCTATTTATAATAAGAGACGGGCAAAATATGAAGGTATGAAATAAACCTCCAAAATGTTTTCTCCATATTTAATAATAAAATATCAAATAAAACACAACAAATAGCATGGAATTTATACTATTTAATCATTGTGAAACCCTTTCCCTTAATGCTGATTACAAAATACCACATAAATCATTGGTCCCAAAATAAACTCTTTCTAAAAAATAGAGGGCATTTAAATTCACGCGTCACTTCAAATGTTACATTTTTATTTCAACTGTAATAATGGAGACTTATAAAGGTGCGTGGATTTTCTAAACGTGTTTTATAGAAGACTGCCCGAATAGATTAAGCCCGGTTCATTGAAAACGGAAGTTATATAAAAAGCGCACAAACATTCGTAAATCTAAACAAAGTATGATGAAATATAGAGCTTGCCGAAGGTGCCAAAACGTCATGAAATGTGAACATTTTTGCCATTTGCATTGAATTTTACAAAACTTAATTCTGCGCAAAACTTATAAAGGATTTCGTATAATGATAGCAAGAAATGATCTAAAACGTGAAATTTAACAAAACATATCAAATTTGTATGCATATTTACGGCATTATTTCGAACAAACAATGTGTTACTTGAATGTGCGTTGAATTTTAATGGAACTTTTAGATAATATGCTATAAAAGTGTATATAAATGTTAATACGTCTAGCGGATTTGCTTAAAATAATCCAATCTATTGCAGAATATCAAGACTGCTAATCAGAATGATAAAACTCAAGCTGCTTAATCTTTCGCAGAAACATTTTATTCACATTCCAGCATGAGAAAGTAGTTACATTATATTACTATTTATTGTATCGTGTATTACTAAAGTTAAAAATACATTTCAGGAAAATTGTGAAGGCTAGAGAAATGAGAACGCCAGGTTTACGCTCTGGACAATCCTATGCTGTGTGCAGTTTACAGAAGCTCTTTTTCCCCTCCTTCCCTTTCCAGCATTCCATTTCTAGTGTAATCTCCGAGGTTCTGTTTGGACGCTGCTGCACAAGAGCCAGACCAATTCCGTAATAAAGCTTCCTCCAAAAGGAACAAGTGGAACGCTTTATCCCCTGTCCTTTGCTTTTCTGCTGAAGTACTTGAATCAAAGAAAATGCTCAGTAAGAAAGTGAGATATTTAGGAGGGCGTAAAAAAACCGTGCTTGCACGGCTATATTCAAGTAATCTGAATATTTCATGGTTTTGATTCTGCTTTGAATTATTTTTTGTATTTTTAGAAAAAAAAAAAAAAAAAAAGAGCGTCACACCTAGGTATGTTTCCTTCTGATAATACTTTTCAACCATATTAATGGAAGACTGAGGGGAGTGGGTGTTGTATTTCAACGCTTCAGATTTTGATTCTTTGTCAAACTATATTACATTAATCTTCTCAAAAGTTTTGCGTCTACCTTACTCAACTGATTTAACATTCAATTTCAAAACGGAGATAATGCTTATTAATACTAGGGATCTAAGTATTTAAGATTAATTTCGTCGCTTTTAAATGTCATAGCTTTTACTTCAGTCTCATTTAGTTCCAACATTGAGTTACATATACTTCAGATTTATTTGGCCTTATCGCCAATGGGTTTAAATCCATGACGTCATTAGTTCAGCGAGACACTCATCTCAAAGGGAAGGTGCGGCATTGACTACTTCATAAACAAGTTGATATACTGAGCGGTGCAGAACTGTTTTTCACAGGACGTACGAGTTCTTTGCACGCGAAATAGAAGTGACCACCGATCACATTTTTTTCTTAATTTATTCTGTGTAGGCTAGTTTTCATTTACTACTGTAAAGTATCACCAATCGTTTATTGTAATGGGGAAGTTGTGCCATTAAAGCCGCCTACGTTACCATGGCCGTCCAATTATTTGAGTACCTCTCGGCATAAATGCTGTGATTGAGGTTACGAGACGCAGATGAATGTTTCAAATGTTAATATTGGAAAGGTACGATACAAATGTCATTTCACTAAGGTGACTTTGAAGCTGTTGACATCCACCCTTTCTATTCGTCGTTCGTTAGTCCTCTGCAAGAGACTGTGCGTGATAAACTCGCTGCCTAGTATTGCAATGCGCGGTCAACAACTGGCGTCAAACGCCGAATAAATCCTAAGACCTCGTACATATACCGTTTTACTTCATCTAGCAGTAATAGAGAAGGTATTGTATTCCTTCCAAAAATTCGATACCAAGATTTCACCGGAAATGCATGTTTTGAGGCCCCGAGTCGAAAAAAAACACTTCAAAAGAAATGTTCGCGTGTGTCTACCATATCTCAAAAACGAATGCCATATCTCAAAAACGAAAAGTCCGTTAAATACCAAACTTGGAATTTTATGTTCAGCGACGAAAATGCCCTACCTGAAACTACCTTTTACGCGGAACGTTTTTAGAAAATGTTGATTTCATAAAAAATAGCTAACGATTTTGATAAAAATACCATGCTTTCATGACAAATGAAATGTATCTCTTGAAATTTGTGGGAATGCCTGCTAAAGACCTGTTCATTCTGGATGACTTGTGAACCATAAGAAATGGACAAAAACTTACTACACAAAAATATAATCTTGTTAAAACACAATTAGTGTAATATGCATTTTTTTCGCAGAGTTAACCGTTTACAATATATTCCTTGTTATTTGTTTCAATTTTAATCTTATATTTTTCGTTAGCAGAATTCAACGTCTTGTTTTACTCCCGGGAATACAAGAGAGAACCGAATTTCAATTGTTTCACATAGCGATGAGTTATATTATTGCTTTACCGTGGTGTATTCCCTTAGGTCCCTTCTACTTACAGGGTAAGGCTATACTTACAAGTAATAAGACCAATTCTGCTATGTTTTTCTTGATTAGCATGCTGTGCATAGTTGAATACTTTTTTGCAAGGAAATTTATTTTGTGGAAGGGCTATAGAAAGGCATGTGAATGGAACAAATCAGATGTTTTTAATAGACGGAAGTATGAGTAATAACTGAAGTTTTAAATACTGTGAGCGCAAACTAAAATATGTTGTTCGTATTTATTTGTAGAAGGATGCGGGGATTTATAATTACATTTTTGAGGCAAAATGTCATTGGAAAGAGTAGGTTAAAAATAATAGATATAATTAAAGCAGTTTATATAATTGGACCAAAATTGGTAAAAGTGTTCGTATTGGAATCGTGAGCATTCTCTCCGCCTCAGTACTATAAAATATTCATTTAATTTGCCCGTACTTTTGGAGATGTTAGTCTGTCCAGTATTGATGAAGTAAAATGTATCATGACCAGCAATACTGTTCAGTGTTTGTGGAGTTCCATGACTCATTATGATCTAAAAATTAGGAAACATGTATGCGTTTATGACCGAAAAAATCTAAAGATAAAACAAAAATGTTACTATCATCGCCGTAATTATGCGGGCATGTACCGGCATTTGTTTTGACGAAGTTCAAGTATCAGCTTTTAACAATACAAAGTTCTTTCGACATTTAGTATCACTTTCCTGGGATGCTCATCCATACTTAATCAACAATAGGTGTGTCGGTATTATCGATCGCTATTGATTACTAAGTTGAGTTAAAAATAAAAGCTACACGTTACCATTTCACTGAACGGATGCTTCACAAACAAATGCCGCCCGTGTTGAATGGACGGGACACATAAGCTTAAAGTGTCCTTTACAGAAGAAGCTTGTTTACCGTATTGCGTTACTGTTCATGTAACCGTTGTGCTTTTTCATTTTTTATCTCTGTACACTATTATGCATCTGCTACCAGAGGAAACGCTGTTGTTTGAACTATTTTAGGATTTCTTTTCGCTCTAAAAGCCATTTAAGAGACCACACTTGTAAATACGTTGTATCTAACCAATATGTGTATTTTACATTTTGAAGCACTACAATTGATCAATGAACAGAGCCCCCTCCAAAATGGCGGACACTGCGTGAGCAAACTAGTCTTAGGCTAGGTAAGAACTATCACTCAAAAATGTAAATCTACCCAGGGCGGCATTTTGGAGTTTGCTGTTACTCTTTACTTCGTGTGCCAATGCATATGCCTTGACATCCAGAAGATGCTGAAGATTTGAGGAAAAAAAAAAAAAATCGAATGTGAATGTACTTCTGTGTTATGGAGACCTGAATCACTGAAACTGCTTATTTCTGACGAATCAAGGGACGGTGAATATGTGCTGGAATGCTGACTCGTAATCTGAAGTAACTATACTACGTTTGATTTCATACTGTCAGGTTTAAGTGTTCTTCAGTGATATTGTTTGACAGCATAGGTGTGCACTTCAAATTTTGTGATTCAATTTTTGTAATGCAAACGGTTTCCGATATGCTGCTAACACGAGAGCAAAAATATCCTAAGGAACATATTGTTGAAACATCGAAAAGTGCGTGATGAAAATAAAGGAAAATGCCAACTGCACTTGTCGGAAAATGACACCACACGCTCATACTGTATACTTGCGATTTCGAGATGAACTTCAAGACAATGAATGTTGCTATTGTCAAAAATCCAGCGGGCAACTACTGCAAATGAAGATTTGAATGGAACTGTGGATACTTGAAGAAAGAATTAAAGAAGAGGCTATCAATGGGTTTTGCGAGGAGCGTGGCTTTGAGTAATGCGGAAACATTGACATTGCGATGTAATGGGAAATGAATGGAAGAATGTTTCACAGTCATGGCAAACAAACGCCTAAACATTTGTTTTAAAGTTAAATCGGCAATACATAATAAAATAGGTTTATGTCCACAAAACCGTGGGGTAGGGATATAACGATTCGAACACTGAATACTTTAATAGGGCAAAATTACACTATCAGATCTAGATTGTAGGTCATTACATGCTCTCAATGTATGACTATCTGAGTTGACTGATTGTCAGAACACCCACAAAGATGACGAATTCACGTCACGGAAATCGATATTTAAGCTGCGATATTTCCACAATGTTGCTCCAATGCTTGGCCATCAATGGATAACTAAGAGTAGACAAGGCCTCAATTAAAACTTTGGGGCGTAGGCTATCAAATGATCAACTTATCATTAGACTCCCACAGAGCACATGACTGAAAGCCTGTGTGGTAGAGATACGTCCCGGTAATTTCACTGCGTTCTGCTTAACTTTCAAAGGAGTTTTCCATTTCAGCAGTGCAGCAACGCTCCCATTTTAATTTTACTTGCTCAGTTCTGATCCTCTTTATTTTAAAAACATTATTCTATGTTATTTCTTCCCGAAAATTCTGGATATTAATTCTGTTGATCTTGCTAACTCTAGAAGAAGCGGCGTCTCATCGATTTCCAACCTGGTTACCATGACTACAGTTCTTTTAACTTAATTCTTTCCTCCTGCGTTTCACGGTAAATAAGCTCACACTATACATTTACCGTAATGAATGGGGGGAATAATTCTGAAAACCCGAGAAACATCTTTTCGTCTCGGTAAAATATACGTTCATTGATTTATCCAGAATTGTGAATTAGTTGTTACCAAATTTTAGATGCTAATTTCAGGTTTCGGAATACATAGTTTTAGTACTGTACACAAACTCTGCTTAAACGGTGTGTTACAAAATAATCTATCCAATACGGGAGCGCGGCAATTTTGTTCGGTATTGAAATGGCAACAAGCCTTTACTCCTTCAGTGCTATTCCTCTTGCATTTCTGCATTACTATGTGTAAAAATAACGTGTTTTGGTGTATCATGCAAAATTTTTCACAGTAATGTTGCAAAGTCATGTCAATGGATCCTAAAATAGAGCCAGCGCACACTCATGTTATATCCAATGGAAACTTGGTACCTTATTTCCTAGTGCAGTGATATGCATGTAACGAGTGCAGAACTCTGGCACCTTTACAGAGAAAATATACCCAAGATATGGGGAAACGGCGGAATACCTAACTTAGTATATCTGGAAAGTAACCCTCTCTTCGCTTCATAAAATTGCTGCATCCAATTCAATGGAGCTAAAATGAAAATATTATACCGAAAAAGTAATATTTTCTGTTTTGTTTATCTTCAAGAATTTATATTTATTAGTTGTAAACTTTTTCTTGTGTTCATATTATTTTATGGCATTTAGTATGAACATTATTGGAGTTTATCCAAAACTTGAGGTTAGTAGCATCAGTTCAGTACTTTGGATTACAATTTTTCTGTACCTGACAATTCATAAAGTTCCATCACGCCATATCTGCGTATATCGGGACATCATAGTGATGATTTCTTGATCGAGTAGAATTTCTAGTTCGCGATTTCGCCACTAAACGCACATAGTGACTAGGAAGCAGTTCTCGTCCATAGGTGGACCATACGAAAGCACAACTTTGCGGATGTGAAAATGGTGGAATTTTACCCAAGTACCACCTCTGTTAAGTATGGGATTCTTTTACGTGCAAATAAACGTTACACGGCGCCAAAGGTTCAACTTCCCTTTCAAAGGAAACCTTGCTAAGGATTTTTACGTCCGGAAAAAATGTCATTGCGCTGACAACCGTATGTTGAAAACTTAGAAAATAGAAGTTCGGGCGCGGGTCTTTCTGAAATTAGCTTGTTTATACATTCAGATGCTACCACTCATACCTAACGCGCACTGCCGGCATTTAGAGGTCCCGTCAAAGGGTGTATAAGCAGGTATGGGCGAACGTATGCCCTGTCCCAAGAGCGAGGAACAAGATTTGCTGATGCATAAGCCCCCACTCTATCGGAGTGGCGCAATGCGATTCTTAGTTTTGAAAAGCTAGAAATGTATATTTATTAAAATGCAAGGTATGTATTAATTGAAAAACAAAATAGTATTTATTTTCATAATTGTTATTCGTACAATAAGGGTTTGAAAATTAACCTAATACCTCTTGTCAAATCGAAGAAATAAATATGTCCCTTATAAAGTTGCCAGAAACGTGAACAAGCAATACTTCGCACTTGCATTTTTAACAGTAAATAAATATTATCCTACTTCAACTGATGGGGACTTTCTAGTTGGAGCCCGGGGTACTGTCGTATGCTGTGCAGAAAATAAACAATTACTTTATTAAAGCAGTAGCCCTCAGTGTTATTCAAGAGTCACTTGTATTAAAAAAACATTTGTGTGATACATAAATTAATGTAATCTTATATAAAATTTATTTTAGATGAAGGCACTTTCCATATAATTATTTTCAGGTAATGGTTTACATAATTTCAACATTAAGTTATTTGTATTTTTACAGTTCAATTATTCATTTATATGCTTTTATTATTTAGTATGCTTTATAGCAGTCTCCAACTGGAAGAAATTGTAATTGGTAATAATTGTTCTATGTATATGTGTATAATAATAATAATAATAATAATAATAATAATAATAATAATAATAATAATAATAATAAATACACACAGATTGCAACGTCTTTGCTACAAAATATTCCCTGAATGTCGGACCAACTTTTGTGGAATTAATTTCGTAATTGTATAACAATATTCCGCTAATACTATACGCTTGCATCTGTGTTGTAAACAGCGAACGCGAAAGGGTGGATTGCAGGTCGCTTGACACGCCCATGACCTGTGTACGGAATGAAGTTACTCTGTACACTGACATAGTCTACCTAGAATCTTCAAGAAATTATGGCTCTCAAAGAAAGCCTAAGGCATTATATACATGTTTGCACTTATATAGAACTAAATCGACTATTGACGTATTAAACTTGTCAACCAGTGTTTTTGTGCAGTCCTTTACAAGTGACCGAATATTAACATCCACATTGTGGATTCGGAGCAGTTTAACAAGCTCCTCGGGGGGTTCGCTTGTTCGGATGTTACAAGAAATAGCACTCCCAAGTTATAATCCCGTTGCAGGCAGTTAACACCCCTCTGGAGATGGTCATAACATTTAGCCTGCAGACCGAGACCGTAAGTACGTTTGGTAAATACAGCTAATCCTCCCTTTTTACTTAGCACAAATAAATAAAAAACTTACGAGCCAATGAGCGAGGTTTTAATCAAATTTCAGGTAGGGGTAAAAAATAGCAACGGAGATTTGAATTTAGTAAAAGGTTGTTAAAAAATCTGATGTGTCCCATTCATATAACTTTCTCTGGTTGTTACACAACTTTCCTTACAAAAGATTCTTTTATCTATGACATGCTAATCAAGGTAAACATTAGCAGAAACAGAATTATTACTTTCCTCCTTGTAAGTAGAATGGCATAAATGAAATGCATAGGCTAAATCGATCGTCAGTTCTTTTAAAAGTGGTCCTATGCGAAACAATTGAAGTTCGTTTAGTAAATTAAAATTGAAACCAATAACAAGGAATATCTCGGAAACTGTCGACTCCTCTACATAAAAAAACGTATGTGATATAAATTGTGTTTTAACGAGAACTACATTTTTATGTAGTTAAGCAAAATTCTGCAAAACTCATCCAAAATAGTTCTTTAGAGACAATTTCCAAAATCCAAAATATACATTTTATTTGTGATGTATATATCTAAAGCATACGGTATTTTAATCATCATTAGAGCCATTTTTGAGAAAATCAAAATTAAAAAAAAATTAAAGGGTACTTTATTGAGGGGGGATTTTCTGGAAAATCTTCGTGTCGGATCCTTGGAAGATAAAGATAAATACCATTTGGCATTTAATGGTCTTTTAGTTTTTTAGTTGTGCTGTCCACGCACACACACACACACCCGCGCGGACCTATTTCTAAAAATCTGATGTTCCATCCACATGATTTTCTCTACATCTCTGTATAAAATTATTGGTAAAAAGCTCATTCTTCTGTCTACTTCATGATAATCGGGATAAATATTAACAGAAAAATTGTCCTTGTTACTTGATTCCTTGTAATTAGAAGGGAAAAATCTAACGTGTTCCATTCACCCGATGTCCTCTAGCTGTTCGGTAAACAAATCTTATATACAAAGCATTAATCTGTCAACTACATCATTCTAATTAAGATAAGCCTTATTACTAACTTTCTTATAAGTAGAAGGGAGAAAATGCACAGGCCAAAGCGGTAATCTCGTCCTTTAAAAGCCGGTGGAGCAATTGAAATTCCGATCTCTTTGCCTCCGTGAGTAAACAAACCAGAAACGAGGGTGAAAATGTCTTCCTGTTTGATAAAACTTAAAATTGAAACCAATAATCCGGAATATCTCGAAAACGGCTAACTCCACAAAATAATTGTATATAAATTGCGTGTTTTAATGAGATCTACATTTTTTGTGTAGTAAGTTCTTGTATATCTCTTACGATTTGCCAGTTATATAAAAGTCATCCAAAATGAAGAGGTTTTCAGAGGCTATTCCTAGAAAATTCAATACATTTCGTTAGTCATAAAAATATCTTACACATAAGGTACTTTAATCAAAGACGTTAGATCCATTTTTGAAAAAATCAAAATTTTCAAGAATATTCCATGTAAAGGATAGTTTGGGGCGAGGGGATTTTCATAAAAATCACTTTTCATCCTTGGAAGATACCAAACTTAAATTCCAAGTTTGGTATTTAGCACTACAGCACGTGGAGGCCTGTGCAATCCGGCTTGCCGTTGCCGGGCTAGACGCGCTGCTGATAGCTGCATATGACCCACCAAACCACCGCTTCCATGAAGCGGACTACACCACCCTACTCAACCTTCACCCAGTGGTATGCATCGCAGGAGATCTCAACGCGAAACATGCCCTCTGGCACAGCCGCACCAACAACCCCCGAGGCCGCGGGCTCTACCGCCTCATCAGCGGCAACCCCGCCCTCGTCGCGCACGGACCGAGAGGACCTACGTGTCATCCGGCTCGCGGCAGACCGGATGTTCTTGACATCATAATCACCAAGAACACACCATTTCATCTAGACCTCTCGGCGGTCAACGAGTTGGACTCCGACCATGACCCTGTCGTGGTGGATACAACCGAGACCGTATCAGCTCTGGTAACACCAGACTGGATAAATGAGATCGACTGGGACGCAGCCGTCCTAGACCTAAACCAAACCGTGGACCCGCGACCGCGCATCGATTCCATCGAAGCGCTGGAAGCGGCAGCCACGGCCTTCTCCCGCCAACTCCTGAATGTGGTACGCGCGCATACCTACCGCATCCCATCAAACAAACCTAACCCGAGAACCATACCGAATGAACTCCGGCAGCTGCTAAAAGCCAAGGCAACCGTACGGAAGCTATGGCAGCGCTTCCGCCATCCCAGGATCCAAGCAGTGTACCAGCGGTTAAAATCCCTGGCAAGGCGCCTGCTTCGCGCGCACCGCAAAGCGGCCTGGGAACACACAATGGCACATATAAACCTGGAAGAGAAACAACCCTGGAGGATCATCCGATCCCTCAGGAAAGACAAAAGTCAGTTTCAGCATCCCATCCATGGCTCCCGTGGGAGACTCTCTTTTGAGCCCCAGGACAAAGCCACGGATTTCGCAGACTATCTGGAGTCCCAATTCGAACCCCGTGAAGACCCCCAGGATGAGGACTTCACTGAGCTCGTGGAAGCGACGGTAGACTACCTCTATGAGGAGCCCCCGCCGCCCCATGAGGAGATCCGCATTCCGTTAGTCACCCCGAAAGAGGTGGCTTCCCAACTCAACCACCTAAAACCTAACAAAGCCCCTGGACATGACGGCGTAACGGCGCCTATGCTCCAGCACCTACCCAGAAAGGCCGTAATCCACCTGACGCGGATTTACAATGCATGCCTGCACCTACGTCACTTTCCAACGTGTTGGAAGGAGGCGCGGGTGGTATGCATTTTGAAACCCGGCAAGGACCCGGTCTTCCCGTCAAGCTACAGATCTATTAGCTTACTTCCGATCGTCTCGAAAGTATTCGAGCGGTTACTCCTACCTCGCCTCACCCCTCTCTTCGAAGAGAGACTCCTACTCCCGGATCATCAGTTTGGTTTCCGCACTGGACATTCCACAACCCTGCAGTTGCTGCGACTGGCTGAGAAGGCTGCCCTGGGCTTCCAGGACAACTTCAAAACAGTCGCGGTGCTCTTGGACGTGGAAAAGGCCTTCGCCACCACGTGGCATCAGGGACTCTTGTACAAGCTCAAGAACGCAGAAATTCCTCCCCCCTATCTTCACCTGCTTAGTAGCTTCCTTCGGGACCGCACTTTCAGGGTGAGGGTGGAGGGGAGGCATTCCACAGTCAGACCCATAGCGGCGGGAGTGCCGGAAGGCAGCGTGCTGTCGCCGTTACTCTTTGCTGCCTACATGTCCGACTTCCCCACAGAACCCAGTACTGTTACGTGCCAGTATGCCGACGATGTCCTCATAATGGCGCGTAACAAGAACGCCCGATATTGCTTCCCCCCGCTACAGAGACAGCTCCAGGCCATAGGCAGATGGAGTGAACAGTGGCGGATGGCCATCAGCCCGCAGAAGAGCTCAGCTCTACTGCTGGCCAAAGTCCGTGGCTGGCGACCGGAGAGGTCGCTGAGGCTGCGGCGGAGGCGGATCCCCTGGGTCCGCTCCGCCAAATACCTCGGAGTCCTCCTCGACCGCGGCCTTACTTTCACTCCACATGTCAGGGAGAAGGTCGGCTTGGGACACGCTGCCCTGCGGCAGCTGTTTCCCATCTTCCGCTCCACCATGCCTACACACCTAAAACTACGGCTGTACCGCGCAGTCATCCCGCCCCTGATGCTGTACGGCTGTGAGGTCTGGGGTTCGGTGGCTCGTTCCACCATCCGCAGGCTGCAGGCCGTGCAGAACAGGGCATTGAGGATGATATACGGCACAGACCGCAGATTCCCGTCCCACATTCTCCATTCCCACTCCGGAATCCCTTACATAGTGGACGTTGTGCGAGAAAGAGCTCGCACAATATACACTAAACTTGCTCCCCACCCAAATCCCCAGGTGAACACTCTCGGTCTTTACGACCACACGCTACCAAGGAGACGCGTAAGCTACCGCCTTCCCAAGGACGCCTTGGGATGGTAGTTTTCCGGCCGCCTCTCCCTTTATTGTTCTTCCCGCCAAGTTAAGCAGCATCGGGCATGGTCACGACTCGGACGGGTGACCATCCAGTCGTACCCCGACCAGATCTGCAACACTGGCTTCCCCCACCCCGTACCTATATCCCTTCATGTCTCCCCGCTAGTCGGCACTGCTTTCCTTGACAGCCCGCAAGCGGCTGGCCAAGGTAAGCAGCATCGGGCCTGGTCCCACTCTGGGTGGGTGGCCACTCAGATAGGTAAGCCAGCCCGCGCCGGCTGCACAGAGGGAACACCCTGCCCAACTACTTTGACATTGACAAAAACGCTTGCATAAGACTACATCTACTATATCACACGGGTAAATCCGCAAGAAAAGCGGATAGGTACCGTGGTGATTTGCCCCCGCCCGAGTACACTCGGGCGACTAGTTCCTGCTCCTGGCTCCTGGAACAATCTTTTCGTTTTTGAGCTATGCTGCCCCCCTCACACACACACACACACACACACACGCACGCACACGCACTTACACACCCGCGCGCGTGCGGACCTTTCTCTGAACATGCTTTTTTGGATTCAGGGAGTCCTAAAAACATGTATTTCCGATGAAATCTGGGTATCGAATTTTAGTGTGCAATACAATACTTTCTCTATCCTTAGCATGGCTTCCTTCGGAAGGGAAGTAAAGCTGTTGATCCCGTGTCGTAGATTTAAGGCGCGTAAAAGAACCTCAAGCCTGATAGATAGGCCTCTGAGCAAAATTAGTCGGTCTTTCACGCCCAGTATAGAATGGGACGCTGAGAACTACAGCAGTTAAAAGCGTCCATAAATAAAACGCTATTTCCATCTTTTTTCTCTATCCACTATGTACATTACACATATGGGACTAGAGAAAGTAAAAACGAATATGTAGAGACTTGGTTGCTAAGTTGAGGATTCTTGGGAATGGACTATATTTGTCCCTTTTGTTTTGACACACACAGTCGCAGCATTTGACATTTTCACTCTTACATTGTATTGCACATTGGCCATTTATTTGTTCATAACGTTGGTAGATGTATTACTGTAATTTACTATCACTGGTCACTGGCAAAATTGAACACAAAGAACGCACACATGGGTAACTGCTAAACGATACAATTTAAAGATGGCTATTCTTGAAACAGTCTAAAACCTCAGAATTAGTATGTAGATAGTCTTTGCTTCTAAAGGTTGCACAAGCCATATAGATAAATATAAATAAATACAAATCAGCAATATCATACCCCGGTGCCTAATTTCTTACCCGTGGTATGCATTCAAAATTCTTATATTTCTTATATCAAAATACAACCATTATTCTATTAAAGATATGTTTAACATAATATAACACTATTCTAATATTAAACTATAATTCCCAAAATGTATATTATTAATCATATAAATAAGGTGTTTTCAATATAATATACTTAAATATAACTTTCCATTTAGTTAACAAATTTTCCTTTGAAAAATTTCAAATTAACTTATAATATTCTATTATTTCAAATTTTAATAAAAACTCTTCTCATTTTTGTTCATTAATCTACATTTAATATATATTTTTATTTTAATTTTTATTTTAAATTTTTTATGTTCTATATTATATAAATCAATATTCTTTCCAAACCCTCATTTATAGATAACAAAGACGATTCGAAAAATGTCCCGTTTTGACATCGACAAATATTTATTAGATAGTGTCCTGATGGTAAAATTTACATTAGCCATGTAATAACATGGAAAACATTAAGTTCAAGATGACCTTTGTACAGTCTCAGTATTGGAACCCAGTATTTTTAAATAGTTAATATTAAAATAAAATAACATCTAGAAAGAATGGAACGTTCAAAACTTGCAAAACAGATGGATTTCAGACCAAAAGGAAGATTCGTGGAGTAACCCAGGGTGACATGGATGAAGCTCTTTGAGGAAAGAGCGATAGCCTATATTAAGCAATCATCCAACATTGAAGAAATAGTCCAAATCGGATGAACAAAAATGGTCGAATTTCTTTTCATTTAGTATAGGGGTTCTCAGGCATTGTTTCACAACACGCTGTTTTGCCGTGCACATTCTTACCCTGCTTTAGAGGAATTTCAAACAATAGAGAGCGGTCCCGGAAAAAATCAAGAAATATAGCGGAAGACACGCGAACCTCGAGGGCCATGTCGATCACACATTGCATTTCGCTAGCTGCCAAGAGAAAGTGTACTCTCCTGGTTTTATGAACTTAAAATTAACAACGACAAGACGAGTGACATTAATAATTGTTACAAATACTTATTTTCACAGATAAATACTTTCCTGTCGTATGAGCGAAAACATAGTGTTTCAAAGATGCACACCTAACTAATATTTGAAATGGTTAAGTTAGTATGCAAGGAAATTAGAATATTTATGTATCAAATGGCAATTTCACAAGCTGAATTGGTTCTTAACGAAAATGCAATGTGGTGGTCAAATCAAAAGTATGAACTTCAGTTTCTCTCACAGCTGGTACTAACATTTGTTTCGGTTCTGATTTAGAACATTTTTCTGTTCTGTAGGATAAACAATACGTTCCTTCCCTCGGGGTGAGCGAATTCGACTGGGTTCGCAATTCTGCCATTACTATTCGGGACACGAAAACGCCTTTCATTAGAAGAGGCAAAACAATTGAACTGCAGGGTGATTGAACTCTGAAGCTCACATCTGAGGAAGACTATTTCTGAATTTTAATAAAAGGGAATTCCCAGAGTGATCAGAGCATGCCATATCGATATTCCTTTCAACAACAAATATGACTATAACAGGCATTTTCTGCACTGGCAGTTTACAGATAAGAAACCTGAGCTACTGTATTCTGTACCTCAAAATTTAAAAGTAGGTATACGAGGGGCGTTCAATAAGTCCTTAGAAAAATATAAAAATGCAAATTATTTAGGTAGATTTTTTTTATATTTCAACATAATCCCCGTTTAGCTGCTAAATTTGCCCCTGCGTTTCTCCAACTGTTTGGAGGCATCCAAAAAATTAGGCTTTCGGAAAGTCCTCAAAAGACATCTCTTTGGGAGATGATCTTGTTAGATGGGAATCGTTTCCTACCGAGTCACTTTTTCAGGTTTGGAAGTAAAAAAATGTCACTGTGGGCTAAATCTGGTGAGTACGGAGATGTTGTAAACCTTAATTTCATAATTTACCCATAAAACTGCTGCCGTGTATTATCTTGAAGAAAATTGTATCTTTGCCATATGAAGGCGGTTTTTTTTTTATTTCTTCGCTCTGCCGGTAAATTAACGATGCGTAATGCGCTGCATTTATCGTCCTTCCTTTCTGCAAGTAATCGATGTGGATAATTCCGCGTGCACTATTTCGATTGTTCTTTTGTTTCTGAAGTGTAGTAGTGTATATGTTTTGTCCAGTTATGCATAGACTCAGAAACTCGTCACGATTGCGACGGAAGATTGCCAAACCAGCCTTATAATCGATCACACGTTTGCATTTATTCTCCATTGAGAAACTCGGAATCCATCTTGCCGAGAATTTTGTCAGACCTATTTTTTGGTGCAAAATTGAAATTGTGATATATCTGTGACCATAACTATTTCACTAACCTTGATTCCTCGGTCCATATCGTGGATTTTGTTCATCACTTCGGAGGAAGTCGTTCCCGCTGGATGTCCTGAACGATGTTCATTTTGGTTGTATGGCCACGTTTAAACTTATTTACACATTTGTAAACTACTGGAAACACTGGAGCAGATATGCCCAATTCGGGGTTGATCTATGCCTTTTAAATGTGTTTAATCACTTTCTAAACTCGCCCCCCCCCCATCTTTCTAAATAAATTAAGTTTGTTGATTCAGTCACCTATGACAACGAAACCACGTGATGGATGTAGCTGAAAATTTTAACTGTTACCTAGTAAAAGAGGACTTAGTAAATGCATACCTTTTTCGATGCTACCAGTGCCATTTCTTGAATTTTCTAAGGACTTATTGAATGCCCTTCGTATTTTTCTATATTCCTGCCCTCATTGAACAATTATTGCTCAAGAGGATACAAGCCCACATTCACGTTATATTGCAAAATTAATATTAATAGTATCGATAGAGAAATTTTAATTTTATTGTAGTTTACATTGTAGGATTATAGTTTTCTAAAATTAATAAACATGTCGTCTAAAATATTGTGTATGAAAGTTTTCTTTATTACGTACGTTTCCAATGCGACGGAAAGCACACGCAACGAGAATCTCTGATCTAGGCGATCAGGATCCCTAATAAGTAAATTCATTCATAACGCTGATATGCTCTGAAAGGTGATGCATTCAAGAACCCCTCCATGAAAAACATAAATATGCAGTCATGCTACGTGGCTGTGGAGCCAGTAGAGAACACTCAAAGTAAAATGGCTAATTAATATTGAATAGAGTGAACAAGTTTTGACGGAGTAAATAATCCAGCCGTTCCTAGTCCTTATTAAGCAACATGTCGCACAAACTTGAACTAAAATGTCGGTATCGATTACATAACTAATGGTAGGGTTCAAGGGTGTTTAAAAGTCATACTATTTCAGTTAGTCGTGAAACTCGACAGCCTTTAAGGAGAATGCCACTACAAGCTCAAAACAATATAGTGGCTTGCCTTTGCTTAATTTTGCCAGCGAAACGAGCGGCTGTTTAATGCTAAATTCTAGTTTTATGCAAAGGGATACAACCATTTCTCGTTATTCTTTAATGATCTAAGATAATCTTCATAGCTTTACAATATTCGGAAACACACTCAGCCAGACATACTGTTCAGTATTGAAGTACGTTCGTACCCCGAATGATGCAGTAGATGTACAGCAGTGGACAAAAGGATTCACACCAATCGTATTGTGTATAGATCCTGTCTTTATAATCAAGGTAATGAACTGTCGCCTTTGTTCCGTTCATTATTTGTTTCAGATGCTCACAATGTCTGCGTGTACACAAACTTATTTAAATCCAAAGCATTGGTTAAAACCCAGAGACCAAATTGTTGATCGGTGTTGCTTTTGACGCAGACACTAAGTATTGACACACTGTGGGTAAAATGTAAGAGCCTCAGTTCTAAAGTGAGTGTCTCTGAGTTATGATAGCAGTAAGCTCGATGTGTCGAGCAGACAAATACACAAGTGATAACAACATGGACAGAAAAGGGAAGGAAACAATCCGTAAGAGAGATAGGTAGTAGGTAAACAATACGTAATGAAGTTAAATAATATGCTGAAATTGTAAAGATTAAGAGGAGCCGTTATATTGTATACAGTGTTGTTAAACATTATAAAACATATCGTGTTGGAAGACCACGCAATCTTGCAGAAAGAGAAGAGGCACCTTGTAAGAGTTATTAAGAATACGTCTAATGTAAATGCATCGGAAATTACTGCACAAGTGCAATAGCTTTATAAGAAACAAGTACACCCAAAGATTATCGGAAGGAGCCTTCATCGAGTTCTAAGAAAGAAGCCCGTGATCTTGATTTTTCTGAGAATAGCCTCTGAAGACCTTCTAGATGACTTTTGTATAACTGGTAAGCTGTAAGAGACAAAATCTTACTACACAAAAAATATACATCTCTTAAAAAGCTTAACTATTTCCAAGATATTCATTATTATTTGGATTAATTTTAAACTGCGTTTCTGAAACAGGAAGTCTACTTTCATGTCATCTCATTTGTTTTACCTCTAACCACGTGAGGAGAGCTGCATTTCAATTGTTGCACATATCGATCAACTTTTTAAAGATCTGACTATCGCTTTAGCTTATTTACCTTCTGCTTGCAAGAAAGTGAGTAGTCTGCTAATTTTTATTTGACAGCACGGTGCAGAATTGTAGATAAAAGAATCTTTTGTAAAAATGGTTTGTTTGCAGAACAGACAGAGAAAGTCATGTAAATGGAACACAATTTTTTTTTTTTTTATGTTGGACTGCTCTATGTAAGTTATAAAAGGATTTGACAGCAGTGTGCTTAAAAATAACCAGCTTTATAGTAATGACACAATAGTAGAACGGGTCCCAATGGAAGGCAAACATTGTAAACACATTATGCAACGATTTCTTATGCTGGCCAAGGTTTTAATCTGCTGTAAGCAAAATTGTGCATTCCTATTAGGCCTGCAGAAGAGGTGCACATGGTCACAAAGGTGCAATACATATACTTTGCTGTCGGAGAGAGGGCCAATGTGACATATCTAATAATAATGCTGATTTAAGTAATCTGGGTTATATGATAAACACATAAAAACTTTTAAGTAAATATACATATGTGTAACTTTAAAGTTTTCCAGCAAAACCAATTTTATAATCATGTATTTTGACATGTTGAAAGTGGAGTTGCAAATTGTATTGAAGAATCAGGATTGCCAATTGCACAGTTTTAAGTGAGTTTTAAGTTTTATTAAATACCCGGCTAGCGCAGTGCTTTGAAGATAACTTATTGTTCTAATCAATTAGTTTTAGAAAGATTGATGCTGTACTCGGGTATTTTAAAACTAACTTTAGACGATTGCTGTTCCTGCCGTGGTCATTTCTTTGATCTGACTAAGGCCTTTGATACCGTTTGTTTTCTTCTCTTAAACAAATTAGTCTACCATGGTTTCAATGACACCAGTATAAATACAAAAGTTCATATCTGAGAGATATTAAGACTGCTTATGTAATAGAAAATCTAAGCTCAAGAATATCCAGCATGGTGTGTCACAGAGATCAATACTTGGACCTGTTTTCTTTCTAATATATAATCTCCCTGAACCTATAAAAGATGAATGCCTAACAAATATTTTTATTTGCTACTGATTTAGTGTTAAATATAAGTTGTGAAGACAATGATATTTTCATAAGAAAACTTAGATATAACTTAAAGTAAATCATTGGTGTGATTCTAATAGACTGTTAGGACTGGGGATCTGAGTTTTAGTAATTTTACTGCTAACGCTACTCTAATATAAAATTCTTAGATATTCATCTAGGACTTAAATTGTGTGTGGAAATACCACATTGATTATATTTCCGGTCAACGGAGTAAAGGGACGTTTATGTTGAGTAATCAGCCAAACAATTAACAAAAAATTACTGTCAGTGTATTATAATACTCACTCTTTGAATTTTATCTTAATATTTTAGGGCATATAAGTATAGCAACAATCAAAACAGTTTTGAAATAGTATCCATCTTTTATAGCTTACCTGCAAAATTAAGAAATTTACATTTAATAAATTTAAGAGAGATTTCAATTGTATTGAAGAAACATCCTCTAAGGCCCAGGAATTTTATAACATTCAATTTTTGTAAACTTTAAATTGAGGTTGTTATTCATGTTGTTTTTAGCAATGATGTCATAACGATTCTATCATCTTAATTTTTATTATTATTATTATTATTATTATTATTATTATTATTATTAATTTTTTTTTTTTTTTTTTTGTGTGTGTTTGCAAATATACCTTCGTGAAAAAATGCTGGACGTTTATTCTCTAATAAATGCTTTAGGAATCTAGGCAATAAAATTGCTTAACTTGCCAAATAATTTAATTAGTTTGTTAAAATGTACCTTAGACTTTTTTTATCTATATGAAAAGAAAGAACTCTGTTTTTAAATTGGATCCGTCCAAAATTAGATGTTATTATTATTGTTTTATTATTGTTGTTGTTGTTATTATTATTATTATTATTATTATTATTATTATTATCATCATCATCATCATCCTTCAGGGGTCAAGCCTTTTTAGTCTGTTCCGGCTGCAACATTTTCCATCTTTTTTGTGGTCCTGGGTTTGTGACTTTGAGATCTCAAACCGTATGCTGCTGGGATGAGAGGTATTAACAGGAAAAACAAACCCACCAGGTACCAAAAATACTAGCAATGTTGTGAAGGGTTTTAAACTGTCATTAATATTAAATATAATATTGGCAATTATTAAAACAAACTCCATATTTAAACTCTGAATTCAGTATTTAAGAGTACCTCTTCGATAGTGTGTTTTGACGCATGCAGGCAGGATAAGCATGTCCGGCGATTGATCCTTTTTGCTTGATAACGAGATCGTCCTCAAGTGATTAGATGTAACTTGCTAGCCTCTGTTTCACAAGGTGGTGGGTTAAAACTAGCGGAGAAATAAATATATATATATATAAATATATATATATATATATAAATATATATATATAAATATATATATAAATATATGTATATATAACAGCTTATACGAATATTTTTTTTTCTGACGTAAAAATCTTTACCTTTATTCCTTCATAAGGGAATAAAGCAAAGCCGGCGGTCCCATGTCTTAGATTTATGGCACATAAAAACCTCAGCCCCAACAAAAAGCCTTTTAGTAAAATTAAGCGGTCTTTCACTTCCGGTATAGAATAAAATGTTGAGAATAATAGTTAAAGAGCATCCATAGCTACAACTCAATTTTATTTTTGATAATGGGACAGGCGTAAAGTGGCAGTTGTAGTACTCTTGCTTTTCTTGGAAGTGCAATAATACATATTGCAATGTTAATCCATGGTTCCCGATACGCATGGTCATTTTCTTTAGTAGTATGTGCGAGTGACTAGTATGAGAATGTGGTATTGACCGTTTGTCAAGTATTATCTAAATGTGATGTTTGTGATTATCACTATTTTCACTAAAATGACGCCTCACTTTCCCCGGTATATCTTTCAGATTTTCAAGTTTCATTTACCCAGCTGGTCAAAAGCATAGGTTCACAGTGTATCTATTGGGATGGTAGTATTGAAAGACCGGTGCATTCGAATTCATGCTGCTGTGATAGTCCACTTTTCCGCTTGTATATCTGCATACCCTTTCAGGCTCAAATTGTGCGGAAATAGTTGTACCGGTTAAAGAACCTCGTGTAGTATCTACCTATTCCCATTTCTGTCGGGCAGTGATATTATTTCCCATTTTGGTTAATATGATGCTGTTATAGCTGAAGGTTTTAAACGGAAAATTTTGAAAAATATTTCTATCTCTTTGTTAACATCAATTTTAACAGGTCAAGTTTGCAAGGGCTGCAAATGAAATGGGTGAAAATTTGCTGACATAAGCCTGGAGAGTGAGCTGGGAAATTTCACGTCATTTGTCGTGTAGAATAAGGCAAAACTCAGTAAAAAATATTCAACCAATATATCCTTACTGAGATTCGAATTCAGACCCTCAGGGTTGACGCCTTGGCATCCAGGGAGGTGGGTGCCTCTCGCAATATGCTGGTATATTTTGTAATCGGCATCGATTTATAGCCATTTCTGGAAATTCATAAAATGAATATATCTTGCAATCCAAATAGGGATTATGAAATTAGTGTTACAGCTAGTAGTAAGTGGGGAAAAAAGATAGAAAATAAGAAAATTTGGGGTATTTGTGCAATTACTGTAACCCTAAAAGAATTATAAAACAATTTCGTAAGTAAACTGATTCCTGTTGCACAGCCTTCAAATAGCTGTTAATATGAAGGGCTTTATCTGAAGCGAGATCTGAACTTGTATTTATTAACGACATACGATATGTTGTAGCATTCACGACAATGTTTTCGGCACTAATAGACCTATATTAAGATAACGAACTTTCATTCTAGCGGTGAAATTTCATAAAGTATAATTTGTTTAAATCTATCGTAGTGTGTTCAAAACAATACATGTAGGACGTCTGTTATAAGTGGAATATTTTACTGTGTTAATTTCTCAACGTTTTTGTGCCTAAACTGACGCTTTCCATGCGGAAGGAATTAAATCAGATGGTCAGGAAACGTATGAAATGCGTGTACCTTTTGTTTGGAGTCTTATCTCCATGGAAATGCATTTATTACCCTCCTGCTTCCCAACAAGCGCCATACAACGGTAGATATAGAATTCACTTGACGTAGAGTCGGGAGACCATTGAATGCATTCGTTGGAGCGGCACGCGCTACTGCCCGAAACATAATAGTGTGTTCATTTAGCTCTGCTGTGACCAAGCAAATTGTATGCAACCGGACACAGCAGATGGAGCTTGAATTAGAGAGACAGACAGACAGACAGATGTTGGAATCCGTTTGCTGCGAAGTTAAAATGCACTTGTTACACATCCATTTGAAGGTAACGCTGCTTAAAGGCCAAATAAAATTCTCATTTATTATTCCCAGAGCACAGGCTCAGAATTTTAAAATGGTAACGTGAGGTGCCAGAATTAAAGTATTTAAAAATTATGAGAAAGAATGTAGAGGTCGGGGGAAAAATGTCAAACTCGTAGAAAAAGGAATCCTTCAGAACGCTAAATGTCTTATTTATCGTTAGCTGTAGCATTTAATATTTTTTTTAGAAATGTTGCGCCATCTGGCTATTATACATGCGCGGGATGGCAAATCTTGTTTTGCTACACGTCAAATGTTTTTTACTTTAATGAACTTGAGTACTTTTTATCTTAAAGTGCTTACGATATTATAAGTCGCCATTGAGATGTCATCTCAAAATGAATTTAAATTGCATCCTTTTCCGGGAAAGTTTCGTCAGTTGGGGAATTTAAAATTTTGTTGGCATGTAGCTATGATAGTTGAAAATCCGGCTTCAAATCTCGGCTGTCTGTAATTTTTCAGTCTACGTCTACCATTATAACCTTGTGTAAAAGAACAATAAACATTTGATTAACATGATTATGTCGATTAACATGAATTGGATAGAAGAATAAGCTTTTGTAACAATAGTTTGTGGAAAGTGGGTCGAGAAAACAATGTGAATGCAGCACCTCCGATATTTTCTTGTAATTGAGAAGTCGAGTAGCAAATTTCTAGTGCGGAACTGCAACATTTCTGCTTATTGCAGATACACATATTCAGTGGGGTAGTAGTAGATAGCGTTTATCAATTACCGACCAACTTCATGACTATTCAGGTCATTCAAAATTCAGCAATGACAACTGCAAGGTCAAGTGTCAAGTCTTAGAGAGTGGGCATAGTGGGATTTTGTCACTGCGCTGTGAACTAAAACTTTAATTGGCTCAAAATATAACAAATATATAACATCTATTTTCAGAACTTTCGATATAAACTTAGTCAAATTAATCATCTGAAAAATCTTATTCCATTCACATGACTTTCTCTAGCTGTTCCTCAAACTATTCTATTCTTACAAAATATCATTCTATTATCTTCATCATAATAATCGAGATAAACAGTAACAGACTTGTCTAATTGCTTGTTTCTTTGTAAGTAGAAGAGAAATAAGAGAAGCTAAAGCGCTAGTCAAATCTTTTTAAAGCCGGTTGCTATATGAAACAATTTAAATTCGGTTCTCTTTGCTCGCTTGGAGTAAACAAAAGTGGCGAAAAGAAAGATGTTTTACCGTTTGAGAAAAGTTTAAGTAGCTGGAAACTGAAACCAATAAACCTATGACGTGTTTTAACAAGATCTAAATTTTTTGTATAGTACATTTTTATCTATCTCTTACAGTTTAGCAGCAATACCAAAGATATACAGAAGTCAGCCAGAACGAAGAGTTCTACAGGGGCTATTCGCAGAAAATTCGAGTTATACATTTCTTTTTTCATCTTAAAACATAAGGCATTTTAATCAAAATCGTTAGCTCTTTTTGAGAAAATCAAAGCATTCGAAAAATGTTCCATGTAAAGTTGATGGGCGATTTTCTTGAAATTCGTGCCGCATTCTTGAAACATACTGAACTTAAATACCAAGTTTGGTATTTTACCGACTTTTCGTTTTTGCGCTATGCTACACGCATCCGCGCGCGCACACGGACCTATTTCAAAAATGCTTTTTTTTATTCGGAGGGCCTTAAAACATGTACTTCTGGTGAAATATCTGTATCGAATTTTTGAGTAAAAAAATAGCTTCTCTAGCCCCTGTGCATTGTACATGCGTACTAGAAAAAGTAAAACAATAATTTATAAAAGTATTTCATTTCTGAACAAAGTTACAGGCCGTCCTATACATAGGACATTGAGTGTCTTTATGTTGTCTCTAGATAGTATTTGCTTTGCATATTGTCATTATGCTTTTCTTCTCATATTTACACCTTGTGATAAGACTCGAAACACCGGTACGTAGTACTCTTTTGAACTTTATATGCATAGCAGTTGCTTTTTCTTTCGAACAGTATGCATTCTTGTGGGATGTTTTGTAATCAGATGCCCAAAGTTGTCGAATCGTAGATCCGTGAGACATATACGCTGTGATTGCGTTCTTGATATTGGCGTAGAAAGGTTCTTTAGCAGGAAGACAGTAAACCTGGAATATAACACAAAACTCACAAGTTTATGATACGACTTTCTTTGAAACACCAGTAAATTATGCGATTCAAATTCTGCATAAAAATTATACACTGTTTCCAGGAAGCTACCGCAATTTTTGTCCAGGATGTTTATAAAAGTGGCAAAGTACCATTTCTTCCATCGGATCTGGAATCATGTTGGCGGACATCAAAGAATGAAACATATTAGCTCCATTCTCGTACTTGTAAGAATTGATGCATTCCGGAATTGGAACATATATCCGCGACCTTTAATTCTTCGCTGAACTTCCTGTTTTGAGTCCAAAGATTCAAAGTTGGCCGCAATTGTTAAAGCTTTATTATCGTTCCAACGTATTTTTCGTAAAATGAGGAGTCTGGCTGCTTTCCCTCAGCACTGAAATCGATTGGTTTATTCTAAGTATTATCTCTTTATAGTTTTAGTTAAATTGTAGTGGATATCTAATGAGACAGTAGATGTGCACAATTTTCTTTAAGATGATCGCCATCTGGGTTTATAAGAGAATGTTCTATTTCTTGCGTCCTGTCATTAGTGACACACACACACACACACACACACACACACACACACACAGAGTAAGAGTTCCTGTATCTCCTAAGTGGAGCAAAGGTCGCCGTTACGATATTTCCATGATTGGATTTGAATTTTTAGTTCTTGAATTCGCCACTAAGCGCATTGGTGACGAGGGATCAGCTTGTCGCCTACAAATGTCACTAATACGAAATCACGACTTGTGGACGCAAAATGTCTTTTGTCTTCTTCAAGGTATTGAAATTTTTGTCTTCTTTCAAGGTATGCTGATATTTTACGTACTAATAAGCATTATACGGGATCACCGGCTTTATTTCTCTTCCGAAGGAAGCCATTCTAAGGATTAAAAAATAAAACATTGAACAAATCCACCATCCTCTTTGGATTTTAGGGACTACTAGCATGGTGACCAGTACACGGAGGGCAACTATACACACATACACACAGTTTTATAACAGCACTTCCAATGTCCTATACGTATGGGTTAACCTGACGAATGATCGATTATTGCTTTATATCCTGCGGCTGTGAAGCGCATTCATTTTTTTTTTTTTTTTTTTCTCCAATAGTACCTATGAGAACCGAGACCTCAATAGAAAGCCTTCTAAGATGCCTCATTTACAAATTTCTGGGTTGATATCTAAATGAACATAATTTAGACACAAATGAGATATAAATTACTACGTTCGGTACAGGAGTGGAAAAATAATTTTTGGCGCTCCTTTTTTGTTGTGAAAATTAGAAGAGTGAACTATTTATGTATTAAAATACACAATTAAATTAGATAAATTTAACATAAGCTTACTTTATGTTCAGCCTTCAGGATAATTATAGGTAACATAACTTTAGACCTGGTATGGGAATTCTTGACCTCGCGGGTCAACGCGTATCCCGCGATCTTCAATACCTCTTTCAGTTCACTGTTTTCAACACGCAAGCTGTATGTAACTAGTGATGGAACCTATAGTATACATTGTAAGATAGTCGAACATGTATCGAAGAATGGGTTCTTTCATAGAGGTGTACAAAATATATTCGGAAATATAGCTTCTCAGAACGTGAGGCTGCCATAAACAAAACTAGTAAACCAAAAGGTCTATAAACGCATAGGTAGTTGAAATGACAAGCAATGGTTAAAAATGAATTTAAAATATTCAACGGAATAAAAACACTGAAAATTACCTGCAAACATATATCGAAATGTTCTTTATTAAAATGAAAAAACAAAGCATTTGTAGGCATTGAGTAAATTACGTAGCAAATCATTTATTATTTTGTATTTATTTAAATCAAAGTGCGCTCGAATGAGTATACAGAATACAAATGCAGAGTTTTGACTATATACTTACTTTTTATAAGTTTATTAGAGTGCATGTTCATTTTTACACTTGTTGAAGTGGTATGGTTCACATTTTTGCCCACATAATGTGCAAACACATTGTTCTTCAACTTGATATTTTATTTGTACATATTAAATGGTGAAAGCCGTGTATTGTAACTATTATGTGTGTCTGCGTTTGGTAGCTGTTCGTCCATTGTCTTATCATGGCACCCGTACCCAAGAATTCGGTGTCTATTTCTCTCTGCTTCGACTTCTTTCTTGTTACTGCTTCTTGATACATTTCTAAGTTAGGTAGCGGTATCTTGATTCACATATCTTCTAAGAATAATGTTTCTCTTGCTAGTACGTACGCTAGTCGGTTTGACGCATATTTACTTGCCCCTGTTCCGCCTCTTTATAAATCTTGCTTTAACATTTTCAATTTTTTCCATGTCGCTGGTTTTTAGTTAGCCCTATATCAGTTCGATTCCATGGTAGGTGGCTTTTCAAAATAGCTAATGACTCGTGAATAACGCTGAAAGCCACTTTTAATGAATTGATTCTTTAACGCATATTTTTTTTTTTTTTTTTTTTTTTTTTTTTGCAAAATTATACAATACGCGTGGAATTATCTCTTATCTTCAATTAAATGTCAGTTGCAGCAAGATGACATTATATAAAGTGTAAGTATTGAATATTGTTTCATTTTTCCTGCAAATTTATAAGCACTATATGTACTTCAATATGACAGAAAATAATCGGAAGTATGAGGTATTTTGAGTAGTATGAATAATGAACACAGCACCTAATTTTATTTAGTCGTTTAATGCATATCTTGCATTTTTTATAAATCGGCATTTCTAGCTTTTCAAAACTAAGCACCCCAATACGCCACTGTTCCAATAGAGAAGATACGTTGCGTTACAATACCCCCTCCATCGCCGTTCCTCGAGTGATCGACGCTTCACTCATACCTGCCTTCATATAGATTGTCGTAGAAGCAACATTTTCTTCAGAAAATCGTAAAAATTAAAACCTAAACAAGATGCAAGGAAGTAAATAAGAGACTAATGCCAACAATATAGAAGTTGCAATGCTATACGTACGAAAAGCTTACGTAGTGGAAGTCGTAGTCTCCGTTGTTCAGACTGAGACAGTTTCGAGAAAATGTGGAGATTAGTTTGATACACGAGACATTGCATAATTCTCTAATTGTTTCATCAGTGGTTTGTTTACCCCTCCCCAAAGAGTTCTATTTTAAACTATTCTATACTTAAAAATACCTACAAGGAAGATCCCCAAAATTATGCTCACTGTACATGCGCTCCCTTTTCCATAAAGATTGGAAACTTTCTAGTGCGTTATTCGTCCATTACTCTCAACAAAATTGTGCTGCTGGCTCTATAGGTCAGTCGTTAGGACCTTGGTGCTATGCAAGGGGGTCCCGGGTTCGATTCCAAGGGATGGGAATTTTTCTCTAGCCAAGATTATTCCTTATCCTCCATCGAGTCTGGAAGTATGGATGAGAGTGAATGTATGTGTGCGTGTGTTATCTAATGAATAACATATTTTAAAAAATAAATAAATGAACCTAATGACAAAAGGGCACCCGTTGACAGCCTTATCGATAGGAATCGTGTCCAAAAGAAAATGCCGTCGATATGCCCGTGCAGTTAAAGCGGCGTATAAGTTGGGGAGGGGGGGGGCTCTGCAGGATTAAGTGGTTTTCAGTGTTGTCAATTCTGTAAAACGAAATAAGCATAATGTTTCCAAAAATCAAGGAAAAAGCCGAAATGAAACAAGATATATTATGCTTTTTTCCGCAATATACTGTGTAACAGACTTTAACAGATTTGACATGAATTTTTATTTATCTTTTTTAATTTTGAATCTGTTGGACATTTGAATAAGACAAATATTTAGCTATAACTGTATACGCTTTTAACTCATTTATCGTTCGATGTAACGTTTTAAGTTAAAGGGCGTTAAAACTTTAAATATAAATAAATAACAATTAAAAACATGTTCTTATGGTTCAAGTGCAAAGAGATTAAATTTAAAAGATGTAAAGACTAATATATATATAATCTTGCAAACGCTACTTCTCTCATTCTAATTTTCCTGCATTCTGCAATTAATCTTAAACGGCTTTTCTATTTCCTGTTAATTGATCAACGTTTTATGAAAACGTTTTCGATGCAACTGTATTCTGACTGCATAGAAGTATAATATTGAAGTTGCTTCAAAAGCATCTCTCTCTCTCTCTCTCTCTCTCTCTCTCTCTCTCTCTCTATCTGTGATATCATATATCTTGTATGAGAACCATGTAAATTACTGGAAAATTCTGATCAGGATAAACTTTATAAACCGCTAATTACAATAATTAAATAAAAAATCTTGTGTTCCATTCACGTGACTTTCTCTACATCTCTGTAACAAATTGTTTAAAAGCTTATGCGTCTATTTACTTCATGCTAATCGAGAAAAAAAATAGAAGAAATGGTCTTATTACTTGCTTCCTTTTAAGAAGCGCAATAAGGGAGTACCATGGGTTAAAGTGATAATCAAAAGCTGGTTGCTATGTCACTGAAGTTGTTTGTTTGTATGGACAGGAGTTGACAAATTCCCGCAAGAGAAAAATTTTTCAAAGCTGAAACCAAAAAAAAAAAAAAAAAGGAATATCTCAAACAATCAACTCCGCGAAAAAAATGTATATAACATAAATTGTGTGTTTTAACGTGCTCTACATTTTTGTGTGGCAAGTTTTTGTCCATCTCTTACGGTTTAGCAGTTGTGCTCAATTCCGTAAAATTCGCCCCGAATAAAGTAGTCTTCAGAGGCTATTCCCAGAAAATTCAAGATATACATTTTATTTGTCAGGTAAATATCTTTAATATACGAAATTTTAATCAAAATCGTTAGAGAAAATTGAAATTTTCGAAAAAAAGTTCCATGTAAAGGGTATTTGGGGGGGGGGGGGAATTTTCTTCAAAATCTTCGTCAAATCCTTGGAAGATACCAAACTTTAATTACCAAATTTGCTATTCAATGGTCTTTTCGTTTCTGAGCTATGCTGTCCACACACGCACATGCGAGTAGAGAAAGTAAAAATAAAATGCTAAAAATCTGATGTGTACCATTCACATGACTTTCTCTATATCACTGCAACAAATTATTCTTAAAAAGCTTATAATTCTATTTACTTTATGCTAATTAGAAAAAATGAGCAGAAATAGTCTTATTACTTGCTTCCTTGTAAGTAGAAGCGAAATAAGGGACTACCGTAGGTTAAAATGATAGTCAAAAGCTGGTTTCTATGTCAGTGAAGTTCCTTTGTTTATATGGATAGGAGTTGACAAGTTCCTATATGAGAATAGTATAAGTTTTTCATAGCAGAAACCAAAAATAAGGAATGTCTCAAAAAGACGAACTCATGAAAAAATGTATATAACATAAATTGTGTGTTTTAACGTGCTCTACATTTTTTGTGCAGTAAGTTTTTGTCCATCTCTTACGGTTTAGCAGTTATTCAAAATTCAGTAAAATTCATCCTGAATAAAAGACTCTTCAGAGGCTATTCCCAGAAAATTCAAGATATACATTTTATTTGTCAGGTAAATATCTTTGATATACAAAATTTTAATCAAAATTGTTAGAGCCATTTTAGAAAATCAAGAATTTTGAAAAAAGTTCCATGTAAAGGGTAGTTAGGTTGGGGGGATTTTCCTCAAAATCTTCGTGTCGCATCCCTGGAAGATACTAAACTTAAATACCATGCTTGGTATTTTACCTCTTTTCGTTTTTGAGTTATCGTGTTCACACACACACACACACACACACACACACGGACCTTTTTGTGAAAATGCTTTTTTTACTTTCTCTATACGCACTATGTACATAGTGTATAGAGAAGGCATTGTACTCCACCCAGAAATTCGATACCGAGATTTCACCGGAAATTTATGTTTTAGGGTCCCCAATATCCAAAAAAAGCATTTTCCCAAAAAGGTCCGTGTGTGTGTCCGTGTGTCTGTGAACGCCATAACTCAAAAACGAAAAGTCGGTAAAATACGAAACTTGGTATTTAAGTTTAGTATCTTCCAGGGATGCGACACGAAGATTTTAAGAAAAATTCCCCCACCCCCAACTGCCCTTTACATGGCACTTTTTTCGAAAATTTTGATTTTCTCAAAAATGGCTCTAACGATTTTGATTAACATTTCGTATATTAAACATATTTACCTGACAAATAAAATGTATATCTTGAATTTTCTGGGAATGCCTCTGAAGACTGTTTTATTCTGGATGAATTTTGCATAACTACTAAACCACAAGAGATGGACAAAAACTTAACACACACAAAATGTAGAGCACGTTAAAACACATAATTTATGTTATATACATTTTTTTCGTGGAGTTGATCGTTTTTGAGATATTCCTTTTTCTTGGTTTCAGCTTTGAAAAACATGCTTTTCTTATACAGGAAGTTGTCAACTGCTGTCCATACAAACAAAGGAACATCAGTCACATAGCAATCAGCTTTTCGCTTTCACTTTAACCTATGGTACTCCCTTATTTCGCTTCTACTTACAATAAAGCAAGAAATAAGACTATTTCTGCTAATTTTTCTCGATTAGCATGAAATAAATCAAAGATAAGATTATTAATAATATTTTGTTACAGAGATATAGAGAAAGTCATGTGAATGGAACACATCAGATTTTTGTATATTGGGGACCTTAAAACATATATTTCCGGTGAAATCTCGGTATCGAATTTTTGGGTGGAGTGCAATACCTTCTCTATACACTATGTACATAGTGCGTATAGAGAAAGTAAAAAGGAAAAAAAGTAATATAACATAAATTCTACATTTTAATAAACATCAACGTATTCTCTGAAGGATTTTGTTTATGCCGTGTGGTTTATAATATACAACATTTAATCACAGGTTATTCACAGAAATTGCACAATGTACGATACTGTAATCAAAACTTTATAAACGGGTTTTCAGAAAATTAAAAGAACGAAATAAATGTTTCATGAAAAGGATACTTGGGGATCACCACCTTGGAAAATGTGAATTTAAATTACCAAGTTTAATATTTTAACCTACTTGTGTTTTTCAGTTACATTTCTAATGTGCTTGCGTGAAGTTTGTTTTTTGTAAGCAAACCAATTATGACTGCTCAAAACGCATATTTAAAAGCATACAAAACCTTGTCATTCCAAACGGATTCGAAAGATATTTGTGAATAAGCAAATTACCTGTGCTGTTTGTGTGTTATGTTCATGTTTACGTATAGTACAGTGACAAGAACAAACTTGTGCTGGCTGCTGTAATTGGCAGAAACACTCTGCTAAGACTCGTTAGTTTAATAACCATGCTACGAGAGACAAGGTGTGATAGAAGGTTTGAATGTTTAATATGTAGGCGAGCTGCACACGATCGTAGACCGCACATATGAGAATTTCACCTGCATCCCAAATTCGATTCATGATAAGGCGTGCAGAAGCTTCTCAAACGCTCTCAGAGGTCGGTATTTAACTTCGTACCAGTTCACAGAAAAATCGACTTGTCTCGTTAATATATTTCTTGTTAGCTCTCTTTCTGTTCTTCTAAAGTATGAAAAGGGGGTGTACATTTATTTAAAAACTATCGCCATTGGTTGAAGTATAACTTTTAAAACGTGATTATAGGGCCAGCAAGTAGCGTAACTATCCACATATGTACCATATCGCACATATTTAAAGGGGACTTCTTTTAGGCCGCTTATCTATTGTTTGGTATTTCACCCAAAGTTTGATATCAACGAGAGAGAGAGGGAGAGAGAGAGAGAGAGAGAGAAAGTGAGGGAGGGCATTTAATGATAGCGTTATTCTCTCTTTAAACTGCACAACTATTGCTAATATTTTTTTTTATGTTATCAAGAACTTAGGCGTATCCCTTATTGAAAGGTTCTACTTCATTTCAATAGTCATTTCTCTAATGCATTGTCACCATTAAATTGTTTCTGGATGTCGTGATAAGAATATGTAATCTCTAGACCAGGATATGTATTTCGACCCACTTTTTAACACTTTACTATCGCTTCGGTCTCCTGTGTCCCCTTGTACGTACAACGAAGTATGTAACGTAACTAATTCTGGACATGTATCTCGATTAAAATGAAACAATGGAAAAATATGCGTTTGTAAGAAAAGTTTTAAGGTATATATAAAATTATAATCCCAGCCCTTTACTGGAGAACATTAGATTTTCTCAAAAATGGCTAACGATTTTGATTAAAATACCATATATAAATGTACATGACAAAATGTACATTTTGAATTTTCTGGGACCTCTTTATTCTGGATGAAATTTGCATAAGGTAACCGTAAGAAACAAAAAGTTACGGCACAAAAATGCAGGCCTCGTTAATAGACAATTTGTCATACATTTTATCCTGGAGTTGATCATTTTCGTGATGTTCCTTATTGTCGTAAACTCCTGGTCATGCAAAGAAGCTGATTTCAATCACGGCACAGCTTTTATAAGATTTGTCTATTGATTTAGCCTAGTGTATTCCCTTATCTCCCTTCTACTTGCAAGGAAACAAGTAATATAGACTTTCTGCTAATATTTATCACGGTAAGCATGAAGTAGAGGAATACACTTTTTAATAATTTGTTACAGAAGTGTAGAGAAAGTCATGTGAATGGAATACATTTTTAAATGTATTACTATGACTTCTGATTTTTTTTTTCTTCGTGCTTCTGATATAAAACGCGAATATTGTAATGCACATTGTATAGCGCATGTTATACCTAAAGCAATTATTTATTGCCCAGTTTGAAATAATTTCGGAGCAAAAAATATACATATATTACGAATATTGTGACGTAGATAGAGGTACCTTTTTTTGGTGAATGTGGACTTGTAATGGGTAGAGAAAGTTGTCTTTCTATCACAAGACTGTTTTACTAGTTATGCAAATGGAACAGAAATGTGCGTATTGTGACTTCAACCAGTTTTAAACTGTCACCTCACACGCTGTGTATCAGTCAATTTCCGCTTACTTTCTTGCGCGATGTCTCCGCGTAACCTCTTCCGGACACTTCTTGCTGAGGGGTCGAATACTCGTTGGATATCAATGGGTTGTGTTGGCAACCATATTCAGCGAAATTGCGCTACCAAGCATAAACATTTTATGCTATTTTGGCTAAAATTATATATGTTCACTTAATCGCAACTTTTATCTTGAGCCATTCCTTGCCAGACATACATTGTATACGTGCGCACCGTAATGTAATGTATAACATTATCGTCTACCTATGCCTGTGTGTGTTATCACGGTCTAATGATACAAATTTTAAATCTCGGTTATAGCACCGGTGCCCACTCATCAGGAAAGTGAAGAGCTGCGATAGGCAGCAGTCCAGGCCGTAATAACCAATAATCCGGATGGAGATGCATGATATTGGTTACATCACCTCCCCGTATCGGTTGAATGATCGCCTCCCTTTGCATGCGTAAGTGAGGGTGAGGCCAGCAGATGGTTTGGTAGTCCCAGGATCGTAAGGACTGTAGCAGCACGGGAGTATTTTTTTGTAATTCATATGAAAATATAATTACTATTCCATTATTGTTCCCTGTATCATTGTAAAATGCATTCAAATTTAAAACGAATGAATAGGCTTTAACGTCCTATTTTCCCATAATAGTAATACAAAAAACTTTATGTATTGCATTCACATTGCTTTCTCTACTCAAGTCTACTTCAACTATTCTTATCAAAAGTTATTCTATTTCTTCCTCTATGTTATAGTTTTAACGTTCTTCAACCTGTTAAGCCATATCGCGGATGGATGAAATCTAAAAAATTATGCTCAAATAATCCCAGGGTCATTGGAGCTTAAACTTACTCGACATTCGTCTTCTCAGGATAAGGAAAGCCCTCGGAAAGAAACATGGGTAACTCATACTTGTCGAGATTCGAACTCTGGATCTGTTGATGTGAGTCAAGACAAACGATCACGGCTGGCAGGTAACTTAGTATTGTGTTCCTATCCTGTGGAGTCGTGAGCAAAAGGTATGCTAAAGGCAAAGGGAATTTAGGCTAGTAAATATTCTAATAACTACAGTTTGGAAAATATACTGTTCAGAAAAGACCAATAATTCAATGTTCCTCTACTGTCTATTTTCCTTTCTTTAAAGGAGGAAAGGCAAACAAAACCCTAATTATGGCTTAAACCTATTAATTTCCGTCAACTCAATTGTTAACAAAACTTTTTCTCGGAAGCAATGTAAGATTCCGAATATATTAAATCAATATTATGCCACTTTTATGTAGCTTATGAAAACGTTATGCTACATGCTACCGATAGGTACCTACCTTGTGGTACGCATAACATAATTATGCTATGGTTGGCAACATTGTCATGGCAGCAGGTACATCCCAATACTTTGCACGTCACGATCTCGCTCGCCAAACGCACTGTCGCGCCACTAGCTAACTCACTGTCACCGAATATCTAGATCATGCGAGAACGCTCACAGCTGATATTTCGACAGAACTTTCTGGAAGCTCTGGAGACGGGGAGAAGAGAAACCTCCAGGAGATTCTCTAATCGTCTCTCGATAGCGCGGAGTTTGTGCTGGGCGAGAGCACTGAACTTTATTTCTCGGCGATAGCCGATGCATAACTCCACACGTAACTGTCAAAATATTCTTACATAGAACGAAATACATTCTTATGTAAAACTTCAAAAATATTTTTTTAGCATTTACTCTCCCTCAAAATATTTCAATCTGTTTGGATTGTGAGAATCAACTCCGGTATGGCTTGTGTATGATCTACACGGAAGTGTAAGCTAAATTTTACTCTGGAATTAAAACCTCTTAGAATGTAGATTTTGTGGATATAAGGAGTATGAGTCTACACGAAACGAGGTCAGCATGTGGGGAAATTAGTGCAATTCCAAAATAACCATCTCTGTTAATATCAGAATTGGACGCAAGCCAAAGTGCCGTAACCCAGACGACGCTGTACATAATGGTTTTCAGCAGTTAACTTCATATTTGTTAACGCCGTATGCTTTGCGATTTAATTTGACGAGCTCGCCATATTTCAGATCTCTAAGGGAGAATTAAATTATTGAATTCTATTCATTGTTAACTAATTTTTGTCAGCGGTCTTACGCCGCTTAAAACATCCCAAAGAAAACCGTCAAAAGTTCCAACCTAGCTTTTGCAAGGGATAAATGTTCATATTATCATAGATGGGAAGTTCAAGCATTACGTATGCCTTGAAATGGCTAAGTACTGTAGGGTAATAAGAGATAAACGTGTTTTATGATTGCGTCACGAAACTGGTCCCTTTCAACTTAAATGAAATGTTAGACAATTGCTAGGACATTTCTTCTAAAAGGCCGTCAAGCTCGTAAATGAGACATGTGCGCTAATTAGCTTTATAACAGGACGGTAGTTAAGCAACTCTATATTTAATAAATTGAAATATACATTAAAATGTACTTAAGAGTCTAGTCATAGATAATTTGTAAGCAAAATGGTTAGCAATCTACCACAATTCCAAAAATCTAATGCTCTAATGTATATTTCCAGGCAATCGCATAGATTTCTCTATCTATCCATCTATCTATTATCTGTCTAGTTAGTAGAGGAAGGATTGCATTCCATTCCATTCGGAAACAATTTTTCTATATTAAGGGTAGTTGGGGTGGGAGGATTTTCAGAAAATCTTTGTGTCGGATCCTTGGGAGATACTAAATTTAAATACCTAATTTGGTATTTAACGAATTTTTCGTTTTTGAGCTATGTTGTCAACACACGAACCTGTTTCTAAAAGTGCTTTTTCGGACTCGGGGACCTCAAAACACACATTTCCGGTAAAACTTGACGTCGAATTTATGGGTGGAATACAATACTTTCGCTATCAACTATGTACATTGTACTCACGGACTAGAGAAAGTAAGAAAAATATCCATATTAAATATCTTTAATTCAAGTCATTGCATTCTCAACCTTTTTAATTTTTAAAAGCTGGCAATTGGAATAAAATTTCGTAGTAGCATTTACTTTCTACCAAGGCATATTGAACGTCAAATTCCTTCTAAGCATGTTCTTTTACGTTCTCAATCTATTTATATTGTAGTTCATACCTGTCAAAATGCTTTTTAATGTTGTAGTAATTTATAAATTGAAACTATATGGTATTTTATAGCACATATCCGCCAAAAAGAATAGAACTTTATATGGTGAAAGAATTATTAAAATCGACTTACAGATTTTTCAGATTGCCCACACCTCCTCTTTATAATAGCATATTGCATGTACAAAAGAGATACATTAGGCTCAGCGGAAATCGAAGTCTTTTTAAGAGAGGTGGTTGTGATGGCTTTGAAATTCCATTCTCTTTGCACAGCCATGAGAAACAAAAATGGTGGCCTCGCAAGTCACTTCATTTTGGATGAAATTTTCTGAATTTTGCACAACTGTAAACCGTAAGAGATAGACAAAACTTATTACACAAAAAATGTAGATCTCGTTATAACACACAATTTGTCATATGAGCTTTATTTTTTTAATTTAGTTTAGAACTGACCATTTCTGAGATATTACTTGATTTTGGTTTCAGCTTTAAAATACGTATACGTTTCTAAAACGGGACCATACAAAGCGCACCGAATCTTGATTGTTTCTCATAGCGACGAGCTTTTAAGGGATGTGACTATCACTTTAAACCTTCTACCTTAAAGGAAGCAAGTACAACAGCAATCATGCTAATATTTATCTCGATTATCATGATGCTAATAAAAGAATCTTTTGTAAGAATAGTTTGCAATTTGGAACAGCTAAAGAAAGTTATATGGATGGGGCACATAAGATGTTTTAGTTTAGCGTCCCTTAACCTGGTGGGTCATATCGCACGATGAATGAAATGGGTGAAATGATATTCAAATTATCCTGCAGTCCATAGAGCTTACTTAGCATTCGTCTACGGGAAGTTGTAAAGGGTCATGTGGGGTTGGCGGATTATTATTTCTCAGATTTTAGGTTGTTTGAGCAACGGAAGGTTAAAGAAAAATTTCCCTACCGTCGTTTAATATAAAATATTGTACATCTCTCATAATGTATATGGATAATGGTTTTGCGTATCATGAATCAAATTTCTCGGAATATTTGTTTGGCAAATTGTCCTTCACCATTCGGTCCGAGTAAAACATGGGATACAAAATGTCTGTATTTTTGTAAATGCTACATATTCGTACCAATAAATATAGTCATTAGAGAGGAAAAACTGATGTAATCGATGATCTATCGAGGTATTACAAACCAATTTAATGACAGATAATTAGTATCTGACATATATATTTCGAGTGTCATGGTTAAAGCCCTGCGGCATCGTAGTCCAGTGTTTAGACCGCTCGCCTCTCACCAAGGCTTCCATTCCAAGGGGGTTTGCCGTTATTCATTCCACTAATTTCTCCATTATCACCTTTCTTTCATTTCGCCTTCATTTCCACATCTTCCTCACTCTTATACCCTGCCAAGGCCGATCCCCTGTACCAGGTTTTTCACTCTCTGATTCCATGTTCTTTCGACTGGTTTCTGAGCCTAGGCATTTCCATACAGGTCCTGGGATGTGCAAGACCTACACAAGAAGGTAAACAGACTAATTGTAAGGAAGTGTGGGTTACGCCCGAGCTCAAATTTATTGCATATTATAGTCCATACTTACATAGACTGGAGCAGCAAGACATCGGTGTGTCAATCGATGTAAATTAGCGAAAACGTGTATGCTACGTTCGTTTTAGAACAACTTAATTTCAGAAATAATAAAACTGCAGAATGTTTTGCTGACATGCTAAATTGGCTACTTAATAGTTACACAGATACTGATATTCCACAAAACCTTGAATTATCACCTAGCAGCTGTAATTAGTATCATTTTCACTGCGAGTTATGGCAGATTTTTTAATTGTTAAGCTTTTGTGATAAGCTACATGTGCCGCAATTGGAGCGTTGCAGATATAAACCTCGAAATTTCGCTCCAGTCCTAACATTAGTTATGTAATCATGTCTCGTCGCAATTCTATAACCTCATTCGCAGTTTCTCTTGGTGTTTGAAAATATTATTTGTTCCAATTTGAAGTATTAGTTGAAGCACAGATTAAATACAGGAGCGTACGTTATTCTATTTCCAATCCACAAGGTTAAATATAAAATAGACAGAAGGCAAAATTAGAATGTCTTGGTATTTCTGTACAATAGCGATTGAATAACAGTAGATATACGGTGATAGGAAGGATATGGCCGGCGGGGACTCGGCACCAAACTTAAAATTATTGTACCTATGTCCTATCAGAAGGCACCCCGAGAGGGAGCGACGAAGTGATAGGATATACCGGGCGGCCGAAACCGGAGCGACGTCACAGCAATGACAGGGTCTCTACAGTTTCCAGATGGAAGCATCCCGAGAGTCAGACAAGCAGACCGGCTACCCCTGCCCCACATAGGGTCCAACACCCCCACCAGGAGCGGTCCTCCTCTCGGCAACCAACCGAAGTTGGGTGACGGAGATCATTACTTTGAGCATTTTCCCCTGCCACGCCGCACCGAGCACCATCACCGATATTACCAACTCTGAAAGAAACTAGCGGAATGAAGGGTAAATGAAATGAAAGGACAGGTAATTCGGGAGATGAAAGAAGCCTGTCATAGCGATGTAACACTGGCTCTTTTCAGAAGTGGTTAACACGCTTCTTGGTCAGCGGTTCACGGCATGCATTAGGTTTGCTCATAGCTAAGTAGTCTGTGACTGACGCAACCTGTTTAAGTAACTTGCTGTTTCAGGATAAACATGCCTTTAATTATTACTCGGAGCATATAAAATCCTTAGCCATAAAATCTTGACGGAACCGCGTCTTGCTAGAGGAAACAGTGTCTAGCTAGGGACAACATACGCATTAACGTTATCGTCGTCGTCGTTCTTGAATTATTCTCTAAAGTGATTGTATGTACCCCAAGGAAATTTCTGGTATTACAATGAAGATATATTAAAGCAAGGGGGGAGGAACACTCCTGGGCTTTACAGATTTTTAGTCTATATTTTATATTTCATAACATGAAATGCAAAAGTATGGAAGCTTATATCTCGATGCCATATAATACGAATAAAATAAACAGCTTATGTAGGGGAGTCGATCTTACGTTGAAATGTCATTTTTGCTCAAAAATACTGGTAAAATAAACGAATCTTCCTCTGAAATGTTTGCTACTTGCTAAAGTAGTTGAATTTGCACATGCAAAATGACTTCTCTTCCCTGTTTAAAGTTAAATGTATCAGTTGATCAGTTATTTGTGTATAGTTGCAATATAGTTTTCCAACTAGAAACTATACACAATATTCTTTGTCACCTTTAGTTTCTCAATTTCATATTTTAGACTTGTTTGGATTGCCCTATGAACCATCCATATACTGACTTGAAATTCCGTGCTCTTCCCATGAGATCACGAGAAACAAATGAATAGCGACAACACTGCAAAAGTATTAATAATTTTACCATTAAAAAATATCCTGAAAATGGCTAATGCCACAAAAGCTATTTGAAGTAATTATGTATTTTAAAAAACTGTGCATCTGTGTATTTTAGTGTTTACCAGTTACATAGATTAAGAGAGAATATTTGCTTGCGAATCTAAAGAATTTAACAGTCTATTCCCACAAAATTCAAGATGGGCATTTGTCGTAGCTTTCTTAAATATCTGGTATTGTAATCAAAGTTGTTTGAGCCGGTGTTTAAAAGATAAAGATTGGGAACTATTTCATGTGAAGGGAAGTTTTTATTTGTGATAAAATCTTGATAAAATCTTTGTCACGTGCTTAAATTTAGCGGACATTTCGTTGTTTAGTTACAAAATTTCTTTTCTCTTTCCCTGCACACAGGGTCTTTTTCTTATGTTTTATTTAGGAGCTCCAAAAAATGTATTTCCAGTGAAATCTGGACATCGAATTTTTGGGTGTAATAAATTACTATATCTACCTACTAGATACATGGTAGAGAAAGTAAAAATGTATTTGCAATGGTTGAACCTTGGAAATGGTCAGCAATCTGGACCTTCATAAGACACTTGCTAATGAAACAGTCACCATGACTCGTCAACAGACTTACCACGTCAACAGACTTAACACCACGTCAAAGAAATTTGACAGTGGCGTGCTGGTTCTTGATTTAAAGTAATTGTCCTTTATTATGAACTTGGTCGTTGGTCAGGCAGACCTGGAATAAAGTAGTGCCTTGCATCAACTCTGTTTATATTACCCAAATCCTTCTAAGACCTGTTCTGAGGGGGGTTCAAAGAGTGAAATTCAATCCCATAAAGAGGCCATAGTTTCCATGTGAACTGTAGAAGAAATCAAAATGTTCTGTTATTTCACTCCTTTCCACATACACTCCTTGTGTACATAACGAGTTATCTAGCAACTTGTGACTGTATAGATATCCCCCCAACTAACAAATTTGAGATGTTTCCAAAAAAATTAACGTTCACATTGAATAGTTACCCTAGTTTTCGATCCACTATTCTAAGAAGCATAACCCAAATACAAAGTTGCTCAATATACACAAAATTAATGTGGTGTATTTGGAGTGATGCGAAACTCATAGTGCAGCATTCGGTTAAGGAATTATTTTGCCGATCTATTTTGTAACAATACGGTCGTAGGTTCAAAACTCCACTTAGACACGTGACACGCAACAGTCTTGATCTACAGCCTCTCTTCTAAAATATATCGTCGATTCACCATGACTTACTAGCATGGTGGCAGAAGAAAAGTAATTTTGAGTGTGTGTGTGCAGTGGCATCCTCTTGGACTGTAGTGGTGGACAATGATGATGGTATGGATACGTCTGCAACTCAAGAGTGATATACACGTGTAAATAATCATGCTTATCATTAAGGATGCCCATCTGTGAAAATCCTAAAATCTACAATTTCGCTTGGATGGATTTGAAACTTTAACACAGCAATTATTGCAGTTTAAAACTAGTTTACATGCTAATTTTCAGACTTTTGCGCAAAATAGTTCCTGTTATATTAACATATTTATAGTGTTTTATTGTCATCTAATTAAATCATTCCACACGATGTAATTTCAGTTAATGAAATATAATACTGATAAATACAGTATTAGTAAATTGATGTGATGAGTATTATCTGACTATTGGTTTAGGAGAAAAAATATTTGCCATTTTACTAACTTTTTTATTTTTTTTTATTGAAATATGAAGATTATTAACCTCAGGCGCAAGTGATATTAGAAAAAATGCATCTCATCGATTTTCTTTTGTACATTTTTATCCAAGTATAAACATTCTCAAACTTCTGTTTCAAAAACTGCATCGTGTGTAACAATTTAAAATTTTGAAAACGCAGAAAAATAAAAACGCGAGAAAATAAGTTTTAAGGTTTAACATACAATTTAACATTGTTTCTTTGTAAGTCTTTGAATTTCATACTCTCCTGCAGCAATTTTTAAACCAATAATATCTGTCAACTCTCACGGACTGTTTAACTAATTCCGAGTAATATATAAAGCAAAGAAAAACTGCAAGTCATTTAGTCCGAGTCAGGCTGCACTCTGCCGCCAAAACAGTCTCTATTTCACGGCCAGAAATATGCTGTTGGTGGGGTGTGGAGAGGCCTGCCGGATGCTCTAACCCGCCTGTGGTTTAGGATGTGGCGGACCCAGGTTAAATAATCAGTGGTACGGCATGCCTGGTTGATAACGGGGCAGGTAGAAGACCCGGTGTGAGACCTGTTTTGTAAATTTTAAGACATATTACTATACTCACTTTTTTTTTAGTTATTAGTGCATGTTATTTGTATTTTCAACTTGAAATAGACATATTTAAGGCTAATTATTGGTCAAAACCAAATTTCGGATTTTTAGCAATTTTTCACCATAGTGAAAATGTTAAAGTTCCACACCCACTTAGTCATTCATTTAAATCGTCACGTGATACGGTTTAAAGCGCCGCATTGTAATAAAAACGACAGGAAATTGAACTACAAGCATTACATTAATTAAGCAACAATTTCTTTTCTTCATTTTTTGCACTTTTTGATCAATTTTCACAGATGCGTATCCGTAATACCTTAATAATAATATAATAATTAGTGTATAGTAACCTTCGATCCAAGTACCGGCGAGCCGTAAGGCTGAAGTGTGCAGGAGCGCCATCATGCATTATAATAAAGTATAATTTTGTGACTAAGCATAATAATTATCGCCCGTAAAATTAACCATAATCTTGTGATTATTTAAAGGTAAAAGGAGTACAAGTGATTTAAGTTGGAAGCAATTGTGCAACTTCTTGCAGGCTTCTAGAAAAAAGTTCACGGATAAAATTATTTTCGCTTAAGACTTGGGTGTAATTGCAAAACGGTACATAGATTATTCTTATATCAAGTGTTTTTATTAATAACCACCAAACTTTACTCCCCCCCCCCAATTATGTTTGTAGCACTTACAGCCCTTTGCTTTTAGCACCTTCATATCAGATATAAATTTTCCCTTTAGGAGGCTACTCAGTTGATCTGTAGTACTTTCTATTGCTTTCAACCGAATTTTAAATGCTACAATATTCAAATTTTTAGCTATGCAAGTTCATGTGTACAGATCGACAAAGGTGAGCAGATGCAAATGAATCAAAAAAAGTGTAATAAGTTTAACCATTCTAAGCAGAGGATTATCCACAAAATCAGTTACTAATATATTTAAAACTGCCCGGTTTTTACTTTCTCTGCTTTGCAGGAATGCAATACCTTCTCTGACAAAACATTCCACACCCAGATTTCACTGGATGTACATATTTTATAGTCCCCGGCATACAAATATTTTTAGCGAGAAAGAAAGTGAACAGGATAATTAAAACGAAAAGTCAGTTAAATTCCAAAATTGATACTTGAGTTCAGCATGGTCCAAGGATGCGACACGAAGATTTTCAGGAAAATCCCTCAAGTTAAAACTACCGTTTACTGGAAAATATTTCCAATTGATCTTCGCAAAATCGATGATTTTCATTAAGCTACCGCATATTAAAGATATTTACATGAAAAAAAAACAACTTTGAATTTTCTGGCAACAGCATCTGGTCCTGTTTGAGTGACGTTTAACTAGTAAACTATAACAGACAAAATTTTAGTACACAAAAATATAGATCTCTTACAACATTCTATATAATATAACGGCAGAAGACATGCTAAGAGTTTTTACGCAAAAAAACAAACAAAAAACAAACATCGGCCTCCACCGGGTTTCAACCCGCAACTTCGGGAACCAGGAACTAGCGTGCTTTATACCCGTATACCATGGAAAACTACTGGTAGGACTGTTCCTTTTAAAATGCTTACTTTTCTCAACAGGAAGCCGTCAGTCGTTTCCTTTTAGTTCGTTTTACTCGACTTTGCAAAGAGAACCGAATTACTCCCTTATTACTCCGACCTATTTAGTTTCGATTTTTTGAAATAAACTGTTTTATCTTTCTAACTCTCGTACACTGCAGCAACTTGGTGTTATCATGCAAGAAATCATGATGATTCCTGCTGCTGAGATTTGGCGAGTGAGCGACATTTTCACGAGATATGCTGCCTGTTTGAGACAGATCAATGTTTCCAGCATATCTACTATAAGCTAAGGATTTTAGTGCGTCTCTGCCGGCACCAATTTCCCGGAGACTTTCGGTTCTCTCGCGCAGTGGAGAGAGGCCATGAGAGCGCTTACCATGTGGAATAATAATCCTATATAATTAAATAGGGAATTTTGTCCTTTTGTGACCCTAAGATAGTCAGGGCTGCATCAGTAACGGCTGTTTGGCGCTTTCAAGTGTCAACTTAAGAGATGCGTTTATTTAACATCCGTTATTCCTTTAGGCATCGGAATAACTAAAATTCACTTTATCCGCAACAGAAAGCGATTGTCAGGGTTGATATCGTAGTTGATAAGAGTGTTGGCATGCTTCTTGTTGGGTGATTAATCTGGCGTTATACTATCATGGGGCGTGTCAGGCCGACATGGTTATCTGGCGAAATTTATCACGTGGATACTGGAGGAGTGTCTGCTCTGGTAAACGTTTTGATTACCGCATTAACACTGCACATTATCACCGGCGTAATGTGCAAAGGCATTCATGCCATAATTCACTTGATAGCATATAAGCTTTAAAGTGCATCTCATTTTAGGAGATTAAAAAGCTTACAGATGCTGCAAACGCATAAATATGTTCTTGAAAAATTGAAGTACTTACTGTTTTAGTAGCGAATCCACCATGCCAGTTAATTCCGTATGTATGAGCATTTTGATAATCACAATAACATTCCATTTGAGGATTGTAGAAGCATTCTTAAATTAAAACCAATAGCCATTTACATAACTTTCTCAACATCTCTGTAACAAATTATTGTTAAAGTTTATTCTTCTGTCTGCATCATGCTAATCGAGATAAACATTAGCAGAAATTGTCCTTATTACTTGATCCCTTGTAAATAGAGGGGAAAAATCTGTGTTCAGTTCAAATGATGTCCTGTAGTTGTTCGACAAACAAACTTTTATTCAAAAGAATACTCTTGTTACTTACATCATGCTAATCTTGATAAACATAAGCAGAATTAGTCTTATTACTAGCTTTCTTATAATTGGAAGGGAAATAGCAAATGCACAGGCTAAAGCGATATTATCGTCCTTTAAAAGATGATCACTATGTAAAACACTTGAAATTCTAACCTTTCTGATTGCCAGGAATAAGCAAATGAAAAACGAGAGAAAGATGCTTTCCCGTTTAAGAGAAGTTTAAGTCGCTAAAATTGAAACCAATAATCCGGAATATCTAGAAAACAGTTAACTCAAAAAAGTAAATAAATAAATAAAAATGTATATAGCATAAATTGTGTGTTTTAATGCAATCTACATTTTTGTGTAGTAAGTTTTTGTATATCTCTTACGGTTTGCCAGTTATACAAAAGTCATCCAGAATAAAGAAGTCTTCAGAGGCTATTCCCAGAAAATCCAAGATATACATTTCGTTTCTCATAAAAGACTCTTAAAATAAGGTATTTTAATCAAAATCGTTAGCCATTTTTGAGAAAATAAAAAATTTCAAAAGTTCCATGTAAAGAGTAGTTGGGTGGGGGAAGATTTTCTTGAAGATCCTTGGAAGATACCAAACTTAATTACTAGGTCTTTTCGTTTTTGAGCAATGCTGCTGGCGCTCTCTCTCTCTCTCTCTCACACAAGGACATTTTTCTAAAATGTTTTATTCATGGGGTCTCAAAATATGTATTTCAAGTGAAATGTCGGTATCGAATTTTTGGGTGCATTACAAAACCTCTTTATAGTATGTACATAGTGCATGTAGAGAAAATAAAAATGCTCTTCCAGGTAACTAAAACTAAGCGAGAATTGAACTCGCAACCTCATGCGTCATGATGTGAGGCAGGCACATTACTCCCACGCTATCAAGGGGTCTTGATTTATTAATTAGTTATTTCATATTTGCTGTATACTCCGTCTTAAATTTGGCCAAGTATATTTTGTGTTGAACTGAATGTAAGCAATAGTTAACATTTTACGCTTCATGTGCTCGATTTTAATATACAAATAGGTGGAAATATACGTTAATTTTTTGTGGCCGTTAACTAGACAGGAAACAAAGCAACTTAAACATCTGTTATGCAAAAAAGGAGGTTGGTTTATGTTTTGAAACTAATATTTTAGTGTTCATTTACAAGTACAGCAATTGCCACCGCCCACCTCTGAGTGATTGGTGCATCCGCTTAAAATGGCGACCTCTTCGGCAATATCAAAAAAATTAATAAATTAGAACCGCGCAGAGAATGTCAAATAGGTTGAGTCTTCTGCTTCACTCAGACTTTTTGTTCTCTTTATACAAACTGCTAAGTGGTACAGTTCTTATTTTTGCCCGCACAAATAGCAAAGTAGTCCATTGCATGGTGGAAACCATTCAAATTCAAATTTTGTGATGAAACCGTGCACTGAAAAAGGTACAATGATATACTATCGTTACCAATTAATGTATTTGATTAGAACAGACTGTATGCCATGGGGCCTAATCGACCAACTGCATAATGTATATTTCTTGTTTCATAGTTAGTGTGGATCATTCTGTAGTGTAATGTTTGTGACTAGCTGCCAAATATGTTAAAATAAATTATACAAATGACACTGTATACTTTGTCATGATGCCAACTGCATTGGTTCATCGATGAAAAAGTCGTGAAAAGTGATGTATCAACTGCCAAACAACTAATAGTATACTATCATTTTAAACATAATGAAAATAGAATATTTCTTTAACAATGTAATAATCGATAGTTTTCGCTCGATAGTGCTCATTTACAATGTCGAGGAGCAGTACTGTTACCTCCTTTCTCTCCAACCTTATTCTCACCCATCCTGCAACCTCCATTCTATCTACAGGTGGAAGCTCAGCATGGCAAGGTAGAAGAACTCTTCGAACTGTCCGCCTGCCATCGCTCATCGCTGCCGCCGCAAACTGCAGTATCGACAGTGACTTTGAAACGCATATTTGAATTAGAAAAAGCAGGCAACTGTGTATGAGCTTCGAAATGGCGAGAAATAAAATTGTGTTACAGTATTGGAATAAAAACATATTGCAATGGACGGGAATTGCAATAAAGAGATCTTATTACAATATTATGTGTAGGGAACGATAAGTATTGAGTAATCCGTCAGACCGAAATAAGGAAAGAAAATATTACTACATAAAATATAACATGAAAAGCAATGTATAATCCGTTGCCAACTGTAGCATAAAGAACTAAGTAATAAAACCGTTTCTACTAGTATTTATCTCGATTAGCTTGAAGTTGGTAGAAAAATAAGTTTAATAGTTTTTTACAGAGATGTAGAGAAAGCCATATAAATGGAACACACGAGATTTTTTTTATATTAAAGCATTCTCTTTATCATTAATAAATATGATTTCGTCCACGTGATATTCCTAATATCCTCACGGAAACGAGTATGAAATAGTGTGGATTTTGTATTCAAATGGTTCCGTAAACCTAGCCCGACAGTCGTCTAAGTTCTGAACATATACCTGCAGTAGCGGCTCATGCGTCTTCATTTTGGAGATCATAATTTTTTAGTCATCTCTGAAAATGTAAAATAGCATCTGCTGCATAATAGTTACGATTATAAACAAATGTATACAGCTACTCTGCTACTATTATTACTACTAATAACACATTATAATTAATTTATTTGACGAAAGAAAGTTTTTTTATGTGGATGCTTGTTATTTTGTACGTAATTACGTCGTGTTAGACAAAAACGATGTAATGTGTAAATTAATGTATAGTCCCATAAATTACGCATTAACATTTGTGCATGCGCAGAAGTTGCATAAAACTGTCACAAGTAAAGACGTGCAAGAGATCCTGTTGCCATGTCTCAGTGTTTAGAGTAGTAGCATTGTATATTTTAAATGTTCTACGTCTAATAGAATTAAAGGAAAATAATCGATAAATCCTCAAGGTGTCAAAAGGTTTAAGTTCACGTGCTGTTTCATACAGGCTAAATTATGACCATATGTAGATTGCTCGCATTGAAATGTTCTCTAGTTTTTCTTATTTTTATACTTTCTGCGCGTTAACGAGTAATTTCTACCACATGGTATTGTCAACGAAAAGGCAAATTTGTCTTTGCAATTATATTATTTTATGACTCCAGCGCGCTGCAATGTGTTCGAGTTTTAACTACCAGGCCTTGTAAGACCTTAGTCTGCCATTTAGAAGTTAAAATTAGCCGTCTTATCAGTGTCGGAAAGAATAGGGCTGTTTTTAGTGAGAGTTCTCAAAACAATTGTGATTTTTCGAGATTTACACACTTTCTCTCTCTCTCCCTCTTTATGATGGCGTAGATGGGAAACTTAATTTGCAAAGTATTTATTTAATTCAAAATATATAAACATGCTAATACATTTTACGAACAAGTATTGTTAAAATGTGTTTCATATTTAGGAGTTTTCTTGACATAGCGTGTACCATAAATGTGAAGTAATAGAGAAAGTTGCGTGAGTGTAGGTACCATATCAAGATTTTTTCGCGTTTTTCATTAGATCATAAGAACTAGGACATTATTCATATCTGCATGAACTCGAGTGTTGGAATATTTTACGAGTATAAGCACGTTATTTGTATTAGGTAGGAAAGTAAACCATTTCAGTGAATCCTCAGTGAAAGGTCACACACTTTCCGAAATAAGCAGAAATATTTTCATCGTGCCACATTATCGATTTAGAAAACTCGGTTCACTGCCATTTATGTAGATTTATAGGGACATCAAATATTATTGACCGGTTTTCTAACAGCGAACAGGAATGAAATTCTCCCCAAGGGAAATATGACGTGGTTTGTCATGAGGAAGTTACTCCTTGAATAAACACAGCGTGTATATCAGAACAAACAAAATCTGCATGCCAAGGTAGAGCTGTGCGTGACAAGCGAATGATGCATTACTTCCAAGGATCCTGCGCATAAGCATATGAACCTTAGAGCGAGAAAGGGCTTAATGCTAGAGGAATAAGAGTATAAATTCGCAATGGGAAGGCCAGAAAGTTATATAATGCTGCGTTAACAATAGATCTGGCAGTTAATATTAGAACGTTATATCGCAAGAGGGCTTATGGAAAAGAGAAATCCTCTTTCCTGGCTCTTTAAATGTGCAGACTCGTCAAATTGTAGAAAACTCTGATAACTCGCAGGAATCCGGAAAATATTGTTTTATCATAATTCTGAGCTATATTTTCGGTAGAGTTTAGGCTCGGAAGATAAAGATCAGGCTAATAAGTTTCAATAATGGCTTTGTTGTTTTTAATTTAGCTGTTTGAATCGTAATATTTAAAGGACATTTTAATTATGTTAAAAATTGAACTTTATTTTATATGTATAGGGAGAGCTTTGCCCTGAAATAATTGCCATCTAGTAACGTAAATTATTTAACGAGTGAAGAATAAAGGACAGAGGATAAAACATTGAAATAGTAAATTCCTCTCGTCTTGGATGACAAGACCTATATAAAAAGCAAACTGCAATAGATATAAATAGTACCTTCTACACCAAACTTCCAGTTGTGCCCCTTAGTAAACCCTCTGATTGCATGCCTCTCCTGTGATTATTTTTGTAATATATATATATTTTTAATAATTCAAGAACTAATTTTACCACCACTACTTACAGTGGCTGAAAACATGAGTATAAATTGAAATACACAAACAATTTTACAATTAAGGTTACAGCTTCAATTCCGAAGCTCAAGAGCAGCTCAAATAATATGAAACAATTAGATAAATCATTTGCCTGAAACGGTCTAAAGCTATTTGAATGCAAATGCGCAAAAATAGCCATTTTCGATTGACATTCTCCATGATGCTGTTGCCCTCCATGGTGTAATGGTTACCATGCTAACTTCGTATACCCAAGGTCGCGGGTTCAAACCCGGCGGAGGACATGGATTTTTTTCGGGTGTAAAAATCCTTAGTATGGCTTCCTTCGGAAGGAAAGCAAAGCCGTTGGTCCCGTGTCGTAGATTTATTGAGCAAAATTAAGCTGTCTTTGACGCCCAATTTAGAAAGGGACGCTGAGAACCACAGTAGTTAAAGAGCGTCCATATATAACACGCCATTTGTTTGTTTTCCATGATATTATGTTATAGCCCATTTTCATTGTGTACTTTCCATAGGAGCAGGACGATTAAATCAAGCAACCTTTTAATTTAATCGTCCTGGAGTATTTTGTGGACAATGCTCAGATTTTTTTTTTTTTTTTTAATCGTTTAAATTTCTCTACCACATATGTGGTAAGTTTGGTAAGTAGAGGAAATACTGTATTTCATTAAAAATTCTATTTCAAGTTTCGTCGAAATATACGTTTTGAGGCACCCTGATTTAAAACACCGTATGTTGTTCTCCCTCATGAGATAGGGAGAACAGAACAACATAACTTCAAAAGGCAAATAAATGTATTATAAATATCTTCCTTGGCATTTAAGTTTAACATCTACTACACCGTACTACTTTTTACTTAAAACAATGTTCGGGTTTAATTTTACTTTCTCTGCATTCCACCCAAAATTTTGATTTCGAGAGTTCACTGGAAATAGTATCCAACAGCATCCAAAAAATGTATGTGTGAATGTCTGGATCTGTGAACCCGAAAACGAAAGATTGGTAAAATACCAAACTTGGTATGTCAGCAGAGTATCTTGCAAGGATGCAACATGATTTTGAGGGAAATCCCCCTACCCCAAGCTACCCTTTACATGGGAAAAAAATTCGAAAAAGTAGATTTTCTCAAAATGGCAACGAATTTGATTAAAATGTAAATCTTGAATTTTCTGGGAATATCTCTGATGACCTCTTCATTCTGGATGACTTTTTCATAATTGGTAAACCGTAAGAGACAGGGAAAAAGTTACTACACAAAAAATATAAGATTTCGTTAAAACTCACACTTGGTTATATACTTTTTTTTTTCCCCTTCTCCCTTGACCATTTTTTAAGTATTCCATGTTATTGGTTTCAGTTTTATAATAATTTTTTCTCATACGAAAATTTGTCAACTCCTGGTCATTTAAGGAAGCCAATTTCAATTGTATTGCAATATCTTATACACTGTTTGACTCGCTTTATTTCCCTTACTTACTAGGAAGCAAGTAATAGACCATTTCTGCTAACGTTTATCTCTATTAGCATGAAGTAGATAGAAGAATACGCTTTTTAACAAAAATTTGTTACGAGAAAGTCATGTAATGGAACAAATGCTAAACGAGTTTGATTAAAATACCACACGAATAAACACGTAATCTTGCACTTTATACGAATAGCCTGAAAAATATCGCTTCATTGGGGCTAAATTTTGTATGGTTTTTGGTAAGCTGCAAGGAATGGCCAAAACTTTCCTACAAAATGCATTTATTGAAAAAACGTACTATCTATTTTATTAACCATTCTGAAATTTTGTTTAATTAGTTGGAATTGTATACTTTCCATTTTTTTTTTTTTTTAAAAGTAGAGTCTCCATTCGTTCGTTTCTCGTGGTTGAATTTAAAAGCCTACACATATCGACACACTTTTTAAGGAATTGATTGTCGCTTCAGCTTCCTGCATTTCATTATATCTACAACAAAAAGTAAACCATTTCTGCAAATGTTTCTTATTAACAACAAGTAGGGGAAAGCTTGTAGACGAAAGAGTAATGTGAATGTAACACGTTTGTCATATAAGAAACTTGAGTGGACAGCTTTTTTCCCTGCATAGTTATTTACATGTTTATTGACTTATCCCTTATTAGAAAGTAGGAACATAGAATGCTGATATTCATTCTTCTAACACCAAAACTTTTCACCACTGCTCATTAAGTCATTAAATGAAGAGGGTTAATGTTCTTGAAAGAGAAGCGATGTGAGCACACCACCTCTGAAGATGCCCTTCACAGACAGGGACGAAACATCATTGAGAAATGTATTAAGTAACGAAAAATTGAATCTACAGACCACGGCAAAGCAGTCCGGGAATTTAAAATGTTAAAACAGTAGTCAAATTATCCAGCGTTAATATATACGGAGTTAGAGATAGGGGTAGAAAACTTCTTTTTAAATATTTAATTCGTACTAGAATCTCTCATAGGTATGTAGTTGCAACAAAATGGTAATGAAACCATTTGAAAAAAAAAAAAAACACATTTTATCATTAACTGATACAAGCAGGACTGTTTTACGAATGTGAAAATTGATAATAAATAATTTTGTGAAAAAATCGTGTGATTGTAACACAATCAATTTTTTAATACTTTTAGAATACACACAGAGAAGGACCTGACTGGAATTACGATAACCATTCTTACATTTGGTACAGGTTATTTAGGTTTTCGTGGATTATTAACTGCTAGTATGCTAAATTTTTTATCTCTGTATAAACGGTAATTTTCTTTGTCTCCAATTGTAAGAACATTTTATAGGGGTTTTCAGTTTTTAGGAGATAAGATACACTGTAGATAATATCTATGAAGTTTCCACGCGTATATTTCGGAATGCGCATAACTTTGAAACTTATGTTAGAATTACCACGTAAAACTGGGAAACAAAGCGGAAATTATACAAAGCTTGGTCTAGAAGTCACGGAAGACAAATATTATTTAATTGGTTTCAGCTTTTTTGTTAGGCAAAGAGTTGGTGTCCTTTCCGAAACTATACAAGCGTATGCAGATAAAGCTTAGGTCAAGGCCCCGAAGTGCTACGACTTTATTAGAAATGAGGTCGACAAAACTGCAATCTTGAACGAAGCTGATCACAATGAAAGGCTGAATCTGCACACAATACGAAGTATGAAAACAACTGTCGTTGCACTTCTATTAAAAAAGAGGCAGTAGTGTGCAAGTTTTTAATGCTTAGCAATATTGAATCGGTAAGGGGTTGGTATCAGAAGCTGTCCGCGCGTAAGACTATTTTAAAATCCTGGGCTCTAATAAGATTTCTCACATTGGTTAATCAGAGAATTCGAGGGAGAGAATTACATGGAAATTGGCTGTTCAGACTGTATCCCTTGGGCACAATTCCAATTAAAAGCAAGAGTAGAAAATTTCCGGTCCCAGGAATCGAAAAGAAGAAATGTCTAGGTGACGTGATCAGCGCATCAAATTCAGAAAAAATGCTTGGTTTCACTTACGTATAGAATATGAACACCATTGATGGTTTACGGGTGTAATGGCTTATTCCTTAGAGTGGGGGGGGGGGGGCTCGTTTTGAAAATGCTTTACCTGTTCACTCAGACAACTAAGAGAATAACCCATCGGCAATTTAGTTACTTATTAGGAATTTGGATTAGGATGAAAATCAAAACTTGAAATATTGTGATTATTTAGTTCTGTAAAATAATGTTACTGAACATTTTTATCAATAAACTGTTGCGCAAATTACAAAGTGTCAATTTCGATAGCTATTATGGACATTTTTCATACTTTATTCGTGTACTAAACCAGTTAGAAACATTACCACTCTGGAGCGTGTAATCGATTAGGTTACACGCACAATATTAAGGGACTGCAGGTGGAAATGACATTTTCAACGTGTTAATTATATTATAAATATTCTCCCGAGATCTTCATAATTTTGGAAGAACATTTATCAAGATGCGCCCGGGAACATTTCTAAATCATTTATGCGCTACCTTTTACCCGTGTGTGTGTGTGTGTGTGTGTGTGTGTGTGTGTGTGTGTGTGTGTGTGTGTTTTTTACATATTTGCTCGTGGAATGCCCAGCTTTGCTCCGATTTGTAAGCGAATTTGTATACACGAACTCAAATGTGCTAAAGATTTAAGGATGTATTTTCGATTTCTTTATTCATTGGCTCAATTGAATTTATACTGAAAAGACAAGGAAACTGTTATCACCAATAGTGTCACAAAAACAAACATTTCTGCAACTGATAGCTTCAACTTGAATACGATTTTTACATTTATGTTCACTGTACTAAGTATGAGGAGATGGTCATTATCATACATCTCGGATAAATATGATTGCGCAAAAGCGCTTTTAAAGAATGTGCATTTTTTCGCTAATTAAAACTATTTATTTGCATTATCTTAGATTATTTGAGCTAGAGTTTCGAGATGCTGCACTCAGTTCTTTATTTAGCTACGCTAGGTATGCCAATGTTAGAATAAATAGCTTAATTTATTTTAAAAAACATTACTACTATCAATTCCAGTGCCCCCTAAACTGTTTTAACCTGTATTGTATCTGAGATAAGGTAATTTCAGTTGGTTTTGAAAAATCACGCTATGCATACAGGAAAAAGAATTTTCCCAAATAATACAAGTGAGGGGACTGCATATTTAAGGTGTTTTTTTAAATATATCTTATTTTTCTTTCAATATTTTTTTGTCATATTGCCAGTTAACATTGTACATCTGCTGTCAATAGCTACAGGTGCAGCTTTCCCATTTCAGGAAATAACTTTCCAGTCAAGTTTACGAGCAGCATTCAGATTGAAATGTGAATTTTTCTGAAAGGAAAACGCATGTTGGAAACATAGGAAAAAGCTAATGGCTTGCCTTAGGAAATTCCAGGAAACACAGCTGCCCTGGTGGTAATAGTGGGAGTGGCGTGTCTGCCTCATTCAAGGGAGATCGAGTTTGCAAACCTTGGTTTGGTCGCGTCACGATCGAAGGCGGTAATTGACATGGTAGTAGTATGTCTGCCTCACGTTCAAAGGGTCGTGAGTTCGAATCTCGCTTAGGGTGAGTTACCTGGATAAGGTTTTTTTCGGGGTTTTCCCTTATCCTGAGAAGACGAATGTCGAGTAACTTTAAGCTCCATGGACCCCGAGATCATTTGAGCATCATATCATCAATTGCATTCATCGTCCGATATGACCAAACCAGGTTAAAGGACGTTAAAAAAAAAAAAAGACAAATAACATAGGGGGGGGGGATGCTACGTTGCGACCTTTTCTATAGAGGGGTAAAAGGAGGGGTGAAGGGCGGTATTCGCAAGCACGTGGCAGTTGGCGCGAACCGAAAGTAACATATTCCTTTATTGTTAAACGTCACATCACTATAAAAAATATATATTTTCTTACCTTATTCTTTGTCGCTGGATTCTCCTTCAGAGTTGGAATCCCGAAGACTCGCAATGAAGGGTTCCATAACAGCATCCCTGGATATTTTTTTCTGAAAATCATCTTCTTGCAGCGTTTCTGCGTGTTGAACGCAGTCGTGCCACTTCGTTGCAGTAATGCCTTTCACAACTTCGTGCGTCAGTCTCTCCACGTCTACAATTTTGAAGGTGTAATTTTTCTCTGCTACATACGCCTTTATTTGTGCCCACACCAATTCTATTGGATTGTATTGGCAGTGGTAAGGTGTAATCGTACTACTCTTGTGTCAAAGTTCCGCAGCAATGGTGTCCAATTCAAAACATTTTTGTGTCTTATTTAATTTAACAATCTGCAGCAGTTCTCGTGTTTGTGACGGGGCAAATGGAATTTTCCTATTGGATAGCCAAGCCACAATATCGACTTTCCTTTATTAGAGCATGGTATATTTTCGACTAGTTCCTGCTCCTGGCTCCTCCTCCTTCTGTACAGAATATATGCTTACATTGTCCATTACTATGACCGATCTCGGTGCTAAAAATGGCAAGAATTGGTTCAAGAACCAGTTTTTAAACACACCGGCATTCATTTCTGTATGATAGTTGGAGCCTTAGAGCGAAAAATTAATTTGCTCTCCGAGATGAAACCTGTGTCTGTTGAACCAGCGTGGCATAAGATTAGACGACCACCTTTGCCAATAGGAACCTCTACTCCCGTCACTCATCTGCCAGCATGCTGATCTGGCATGGCTTTGGTTTACCCAGGTTTCATCCAGGTGGAGTGCATTGTTCTGAGAAACAGGCTCTCGCGGCTACGATATCGCTACGTTCCATTATTAACTTTCTTCCATCATGGCATTTCCTATAAGGAAATTCCATTTTCCTTAAAATGCGCAGCATGGAAGATTCACTGCCCTCAAACTCCGTGTCTTGTTTCATTTCGATGACAAGCTTCTGCGCTGCAGGAAATTTTCCATTCTCATACATCGAAAACATTTTTCCACGCAACAAATTCTTGTCGAAATCGTCAAGCTCAGTCACTGGGTTGTTCCTTTTATGCACTTCTCCAGGAAAATTAAATTTAAGACGCTCTCCTGCATGAACACAAGCTTTTGCTTCACTTACAATTCTTTCCACGGTGCGTATAACCACCTGACTGGCTTCAGCCGTTTCCTTGCAACAATCGGCAACACTTTTGTGAGCATCCGTCTTCCCCAGGAAATATTTGTACACATTACATACCATTTCTCTTGCTTGGCTGTAAAGAACGTTAAATTTTTGTGCTTCAGTCATCGTCAGAACTATTAACGAACTATTCAGTAGCTTGCTAACACACAAAAAAAGGCAGATGCCTTTATAACTCGTAATTACTTAATTTCACTGTTAAACGTCAGGGTAAGTTCCACTAACATGGACTGAAACACACTACACCTGAATGGCTAGAAAGCACACGACTATGACGTCGTTGGATATTTGTCTACTGTGCATCTGCCTTTATTCATGACGGGTACCCCTAGTGTTAATTACCTGTTTAAAATTTTGTCTGGGGGTTTTCCTTTATCCTGCGAAGATTCATTTCGGTTATCTGTGAATCTCTAGGGACCGGGCCCATTTGAGCACCATTTCAACCATTTCGTTCATTCCGATGAGGTAACCTGTTGAGAAAAACAAAAGTGTACATTTTGCTCTTTCATGGCGCCTAGTGAAGCGATTAGCTCTGAACGTACCAGTAAAGTACGAGAGCCATCAGCAAGTACTCGTAAAAGGAATAAAGATGCCCTCTCTCTCTCTCTCTCTCACACACACACACACACACACACACACACACACACACACACACACACACACACACAAGCATACACTTTCTCAATGTGCGCATGCCTTTCAGGCATGTACAGTTCTCCCAATGTTCTTGTCATTTTTAACTCCCCCTCCAAAAATAGAAATGTAAAACTGCAAAATACGCCTGTCTCAAAGATAACCTGTATGATCAAAATTTTGTTCCCGTGAGCCATTTCTTCATGTTTGTGAACAGAAAAAATCAGTGAGCCAGGGGTGCGACAATTTATAGTGCAATTATTACGTTTTGGGTGACAACTCCGGATGAATGTGGTAGTGCGGTGTGGTACTTTATTCGTCAAATGGGGCCGTGTCTCCAATGTTTGTCGGACCAGTAACTTATTTTAGTGTTGTCTAGTAATTGTTTTTCCTTTTTCTAAGAAGTCAATGAGAAAACACCCTTCACCCCAATAAATCATCACTTCTGGTAGTGGGACATTGCTTTATTTAAAGTAAGTTCATCGCAAGCTTGTTTCTTGGTTTCTGGAGTATGGTGATAAATCCAAGTTCCATCGATGGTGACAACTCGACGCAAAAATCCTTGAATTTCGCTTAAGTAACTTAAAATACTGCTTAGGAGTTGAAAGTCGCACTTGTTTGCTGTACTGTGGACAATCGCGGCACCCATCGGTCCGACATCTTTTTCATCTCCAACTTTGCATGCAAAATATGAATTGCCGTTCCCGTCGACACACCCATGACCTCTGTCACTTAGCGAATTTTCCTTTGAGGATCAGCTAGTGATTCGTGCACTTTCCCCATACGTGCGTGCGAGATCTGGTAGGGTCGTGGTGAGCCTAGGTGTTGTTTGGTAAGGGTTTAATCACAGGAATGAGGTGAAGGTTGAGGTTTTCATTTTGAGGTTTCGAGTGTTGGTGGTAAGGAGGTAGCGCTAGGTAGGCTCCTCGAGCGGTTGCATCTTTCAGGAGCAGCATCCTTTCCTCTGCTCCGCTGGTATTTAATTTTGAAAATGATTTATGTTGATTAATGTTGATAGATTACTCCCAATGGGAGGGGGGAGTACTTAATTCAGCTATTTCGCTGTTGGCTGGTTTGAAGCCGTTGTTACCGGGGGTGCCCGCAAGCCATGCGGGGAACCCGAAACTGCCTCTTTCGGCGCTCAGTGGGGTAAATACTCCCCCAGCGATCTGACAAGTGCGTTCTCATGTTCACCCAATCTGGCGTAGAATTTCTGAGCCCGGCGCCTAATGACATCTTCCACATATGGGAGGGCCGAAGCTTCATGAAGTAGCCTCAAAGGGAAACGTCGACATACAGAATATATGGACCGAAGTCCTCTATTCTGTACCCGCTGTAACCAGAGAAGCCAGGAATCTGCTGCCATACCCACACTTCGCAGGCGTAGAGCATCAGGGGGATTACGAGCGCCTTGAAAATACGTTACTTTAAGTGAACAGGCATTTGGGAGGCCAGTACAGGGTAAAGGGTGGCCGCTCTGTCGGACGTTCCCCGCACGTGTTCACGAAAAGTTAGATCCTTATCAAGAGTGACGCCCATCCTCTGGCCCTGATAGGAAAAGTTGGGTATATGGGCTATTGCGGGGCGTTTTCTGGAGAACAGAGCAGACTTTTGCCCGGGTTCATGGACATCCGCCACTGTCTGCACCAGTCCTGGACGAGACGGAGGTGTGTCTGTGACGGATTGAAGGCTCTGCGTATGTTCCTGTCAGTGCGGTAGAGCAGGACGTCATCAGCAAACTGGGCCATGTTGACCCCCTGCACTGTAGGGAAGTCTGCTATAAAGAGGCTAAACAAGGTGGATGATAATACTCCGCCTTGTAGGGGTTTTGGTGTAGATGTTTGCCCCGCAACCGCTACTACGAAGGTGCGTTGGCGTAGGAAGATGTGTAGGATGTTGATAAGCTGTGTATGTAGGCCAATCTGGATGAGTTTAAACAGGAATCGCTCAAGACAGGTGGTTGAGAAGGCCTTCTCGACGTCCAATGACCCGCCGGCGTGAAGGCCCCGTCCTGGTACCCCAGGGCGGCAGCCTTCACCACCCGCAGCAGCTGTTGGGTGGTCGAGTGCCCAGGACGAAATCCAAACTGGTGGAGCGGGATGGCTTGAAATTTCGACGACCTGTGGCGACAAGCGGTCTCTCGAAGTCTTCGAGAGGGTGGGAAGGAGGCTAATGGAGCGGTAGCTAGAAGGAAGCGCAGGGTCCTTACTAGGCTTCAAAATGCGCACCACCCGTGGCCTAAGGTGAGGCACATGTTTAATAGCTTGGTGAGGAACAACACTGCTCTGAAGGGAAGGTTGCTTAGCATGACGGGTGTCAGCCCGTCCTGCCCGCTAGCCTTTCTGGTGTTGAGACGCCGGAGTGCGCCTTGGACTTCAATAGGGCGGATGATTGGGAGGGAAATCTCCGCTTCATGAGGCTGTTGCCGCGGGTAGCGGTCAACTTCCTCATGAACGCGGGCAAATTTCCTCGGTAACCATATATGCCAGGCGTCCTGAATGATACTCGTTAAAAACGGATGCTCGACCACGTTAAAAGTTTTTGAACCAATATCTTAACTTGTCATAGATGGTGAAAGATCCCCATTAAATGCATCCAATTTCGCTTTAATCTTCTCGCAGGTTTTCCCATCCAAAAATAAAAAGCTAATCACTGAACAATGCTGCACTTTTCCATTTTACCGATAGTACGTTGAACGACTAACTGAAATGTCAGCCAAATCCAAATTAACCCATGAATCGGTATCAAATTTGTTTTGGCGATATGTAAAAATTACTACACGATGGTAACACCAACTTGCATTATTTAACCGCTATAGGGAATGTGTTCACAAGTTTACTGTTATAATCGCTTCTTTTTTACGCTTTCTCTCTCTCTCTCTCTCTCTCTCTCTCTCTCTCTCACACTCTCTCACACTCTCTCACACTCATACACTCACACTCACTCACTCTCACACAAAGGAATATTTAATGCTTAAGTTAAATCCCCATTCAGCCGTGAAACGAATGAGATCTACGAATTTGGAGGCTAGAATCAAACCACAAAAGCTGTCTTTATTATTTCTGCAAATGCACATGATCTAACCTACTGGGTACGTACTATTATTAGATTTTATTTTTGGAAAAACTCATCAAGGAAATGGACACCAACTTAAATGGTAATCATATATCGAGCTATAAGAGTACGATTTCGCTCATATCTATTTTAATATACTGTGTACTATCCTTCATTTACGAAGTAGTAAACATGGTTCCCTCCGCCTGATGTGATAGATAAAAGAAGAAATATTTCAGCAAGGATTTACCGAGCTCTATTATTAAAACACCAACTTGAATGTTGCACCATCGCTCATTTCAAAAGACTCGCTGCGCTTGTATCAACAGACATTTTCTTTCATGTTGAATCACCTCGTAGGTTTCGTCGAGCCTTTTCGCAGCATTTTCATTCCCGCTTTAGGTTCTTCCAAGAGCAGCTTAGTAGCGTCCATGTGAAACCCTCCGGTGAACTGAAGCCGAAAAGATTAGGTGCTTTACTACACATTTTATACACTTCTACTTCAGTATTAAAAAGCCTTAAGGATATTTTGATAATGGCCTATAGTTTCTTTATTAATATTGATTAAAATATGACGGAGTGAAAAACAGGTGTAAACTAGGAATTCGTAACATACCAAATTAAAAAAAAAAAAAATTAAAAAAATATGTGTTCCGTTCACATGACTTCATCTCTGTAACAAATTATTGTTAGAAAGCTTATGCTTCTGCTTCATGCTAATCGAAATAAACATTATCTGAAATGGTATTATTACTTGCTTCCTTGTAAGCAGGAAGGAAATAAGAGAGTACACTAGACTAAATCGATAATCAAATCTTTTAAAATTTGGTTGCTATGCGATTGGAATTAGTTTCTTAGCATGGCCAGAAGTTGATAAATCCCCGTATGAGAAACATTTAAGTATTTTAGAACTACAACAATAAGAAAGAATATCTCGGAAATGGTTAACTGCATAAAAAAATTGTATATGACAAGTTGTGTGTTTTAATGAGCTCAACATTTTATGTACAGCAACTTTTTGTATTCTCTTACGGTTTACCAGTTATGCAAAAAAACATGCAGAATGAAGAGGACTTCAGAAAATTCTAGATATACATGTTATTTGTCACGTATCTTTAATATAAAGTATATTAATCGTTAAGATTTTTGAGAAACATGTAATTTGAAAAAAAAAAATCCATGTAAAGGGTCGTTTGCATGCGGAGATTTTCTTTAAAATCCTAGTGTCGCATCCTTGGATGATGCTAAACTTAAATATCAGGTTCTGTATTTTACAGAATTTTGTATTTGAATTGTGTTCAGACACACACGTTAGTGGACCTTTTTCTAAAAATGCTGTATTTGGATATAGGGGACCCTAAAACGGGCACTTCTGGTGCAATCTCGGCATCGTATTTTCTGATGCACAAAGGAGAGAGTAAAAATAGTTCTTACAATGCATCTTCATGTGCACAATGATCCTGCGCGCATTCGGTAGTGTTTTTAGGCATTCGAATTTTTTTTCACATAACTCTAGAACAAGACCCAAAATGGCAGTCTGGTATTATAGTAATAGTAGTGTTGGTATAACTTAATCAAAAATGTTCAAAAGAATAACATTTGGCTTATTTAGCATTTATATTTACTATATTATTACGTTTGTAATATGTGACATTTTCCAACAAAATTCATTCAAGGTTCTGTCGCAATTTGTTTTTCTCAGATGTTGGCCACAATTATATGTGGAAGTAATTGTAATATAAAACTCCTAGCGCGCGCGCGCGCGCGCGCACGCACGCACGCAGACAGACAGCGAGAGAGAGACAGAGAGAGTGAGAGTGAGTTGCGAATAGCCTAATATACTAAATCTCAACGCGAGTTATTTATAAAAATTACTAGTACAAAAGCAATTTGTTACTGATTAATGTGGGGCTAGCGTGTCTACCGCACATTCAAACAGGTCACGAATTCGAATCTCGCTTAGGGTGAGTTACCCGGATAAGGTGTTTTTTCGAGGTTTTCCCTTATCCCGAGAGGACGAATGTCGAGTAACTTTAAGCTCCATGGACCCGAGATCATTTGAGCATCATTCCACCAATTTCATTCATTGTCCAATATGACCAACCAGGTTAATGGACGTTAAGCTACCAAAAAAAAAAAAAAAAAAAAAAAATCAGAGTTCTTTATATGGTACTTTGAGTGCTACGTTTATTGATACGCTGAATCGAGGTTACTTGTGCTTCAGTTTGCCTTTGCTTCCTAGGTGTAGATAGATTTTATCAATTTTACGAACACGTATTAACGAAGATCATATGAACTAGGAATTCTTGAGTAAAGGAAGAGCAAAAAGGGAATGGAGGGGGGATATTATGCAGGTATGTATATCTCATTCGTATCGAATACCGGTGTGCCATTCGTGTATCCCATACCAATCTTCATTATACGTATGGATAAGACCTTACTAGTAATATCTTCCGCTTTTTACTGTGCCACCTATTCACCCCGGCGATACTATAAAAATGTTCCTGTCAGTACAATTATTTATGATATTTACATACAACGAAACATAAGCGCGCTCACACTTCCAGACAACAATCAGCGTTCCTTGTCGCTTGCAACCAATATTTAGGTATGTAAACTTCCTTCTTTGCTTAGATCTTTACTGCATCACATACTTTCGAGTCTCTGATTTCCTCTATTGTACGAAATTCGAAACTACGTTAGAAAACAAATGCGCACAGATAAACATATTTTCTTTACACTAGTGTTTTCACGAGACTTTTATAATCAAGAGCAGGAATGTACATTAAGAGCTTCTGGTAGGGTGCCTCACTTTTAAATTTACACAGGACACAATGTTTTTAAGCGCACTTCTAAAATGGAAATTGGTGTATCACTCACTGTTTTCATCACTAGGGGTTTACCAAGATTAATATTGGAGTATGTTAAATGTCAAAAGAATCCTTCGCAATATAACAATCTGATGTGTTCCATTCACATGACTTTCTATACATCTCTGTAACAAATTATTGTTAATAAGCTTTTTCTTCTGTCTACTTCATGCCAATCTAGATAAACATTAGCAGAAGCGGTATTATTACTTAGTTCCTTATAAGTAGAAGGGAAATAAGGGGAAACGCTTGGTTAAACCGACAGTCAAACTTTTAAAATGTGGTTGCTTGGGACTGAAATCCGTTTCTTTGCGTGGCCAAGAGTTAAGTTCCAGCATGAGGAAAGAGAAACTGAAACCAATAACGATAAATATCTCGAAAACGATCAACTCCACAAAAAAAAAAAAAAAAAAAAAAAAAACAACATGAGATCTATATTTTTTAGTTTTTTTCTATCTCTCACAGTTATCCGGTTACGCAAACTTCAGCTAAACTCATGCAGGATAAAGAGGTATTTAGAGGCTGTTCCCAGAAACTTTGATATATACATTTTGTTTGCCATGTAAATATTTTAAATATACGGTTTTTTAATCAATATTATTAGCCATTTTTGAGAATCTAAATTTTTTATTTTTTCCCTATGTAAAGGGTAGTTTGAGGAGGAGGGGGGATTTTTCTCAAAATCTTCGTGTTGCATCCCTGGAAGATACTAAACTTAAATACCAAGTTTGATATTTTAGCGACTTTTTTGTTTTTGAATTGTGTTCATAGACACAGGACCTTTTTCTAAAAAGCTTGTGTATTCCATTCACATGATTTTCTTTGCTTCTTGCAACAAATTATTGTTAAAAAGCTTATTCTTCCATTTGCTTCATGCTAATCGAGGAAAAATGAGCACAGTCTTATTCCTTAGTTCCTTTTAAGTAGAAGGGAATACACTAGGCTAAACCGGCAGTGTTTTAAATTGTTGTTGCTATGGGACCGACATCTGTTTATTTGCATGACTTATGCCCATGTGCACCATTCTAGATCAAATCCTTGTTGACCGAGGATCACTGCAACGTGATCAAAATTTCGACTGCGGTTAAGCTGTAGATGCGGTGCATCATTGTTAATTCTCCTTCAACTGACCGCCATCAGGTGATCGTGCGCTATGCTCATGATTCTGCGAGAATTACTCAAAGGAAAGCATTCTACTCTATAGTCAAAGATGCTGAAACACAATTACAATATCCTTGTTCTTGATCGTTTTGTTTTGTATAGAAACGTATGATTGAACATTATTTTGACTGTAAAAGAAAATAGAAAACAAAGTGGTCTCCAAACTGAAAAATACAAGGATTGATTCCTGTTATTTAAAGGACTAGCAGGGACCTTAGATATATTTAACCTCGAAATTAGGCAGGTTACGATAAATGAGCTGTACGTAAATTTGTGAGAAAGTAAATACAATTTGTTGCAAGTTGCATTATGTCAAGTATTTGTGTAATGCATCAGAATTTATTATATGATGATGATATGTGGCGTAAATTATAGGTTAAAAACGTTATATTGAGCTCTTTATTATAGTTTTAATTGCTTTGAGCCCAACTTCATGGTGTCAATTTAGCGCATATGTTCCACTTTCAAGTGGCTCAAGTTTGAAGCTCGATTACAGCCAAATAACCGAATAAGTTTTATTCCGAAGCTTTGGCTTATCCATAAGATAATGTCGGGTAACTTCAAGCTTTATGAATCTCGAAGTTATTCGAAAATTAATAGCTCTAAAACTAACAAAAACGTATTTAAAAACCATCTCTGACATTTTAATACACGCCAATGCAATAATAAATAAATGTCTAATTCGCATGACACCCTAAAATCTATCGAGTGGATGAAATCTGCCCATCACACATCTTAATTCTGGCTTCGAAGGAAGCCATACAAATCGGTTATAAAAATAAGCATATTTGACACATCACTGATTATATGCAACCCCGTTGTTTGGTGGATACTAGAAATACCAAAATAGCAATATTAAAAGCTTTCGTAACACATAATCTGAGTTAATTTTTTTCGGTGAATGTAGGAAGCCTTTCAAGTCATTTCATTTACTAGCCACTACACTCGTATTCCTTTGATACCCGGAATGTTCTTCAGATTTCCTGTCCCCACACTCTTAAAAAAAAGTAGGATGTTTCTACAATGATCGGGTATTGACGATTCCGTTTTAAGTGTTCCACGTACTTATTTCATCATTAATACCTTAAAAAACTCTAAAAGGGGCAGCCATTTTGTCAACTTGACCGCAATTAACTGAATTGACTAATCCATTACCATAGTTGACCATAGTCAACTGCCTCGATTAACTTTGATCATTGTGGATGCACCGAAAAATCCCGTTGAACGCTGTCGAAATAACCACCATCAAATCTTGATTGAGAATGGTGCACAATGCTACTAGAGTTGACAAGTTCCCGTATGAGAAAAATTTAAGTATTTGAAAACTGAATCCAAAAACAATATCTCGAAAGTGGTCAACTTAACGAAAAAAAAAACTAGGACATAAATTGTGTTTTTATGAGATCTACAGCTTTTGTGTAGTAAGTTTTTGTCTCTCTTACGATTTACCAGTTATGCGAAATTCAGAAAAATTCATCCAGAATAAAGAGTTATTAACTGGCTATGCCGAGGATATTAATTTGGGGCCAATATATAAGTTTAAGAGAAGAAAGATAATAATTTATGGGAAATTCAAGATATACATTTTATCATATGAATATCTTAAATATACGAGATAGTAATTAAATCGTTAGAGCAATTTTTGAGAAAATCAAAATTTTCGAAATCTTTTCCATGTAAAGGGTAGTTAAGGGTGTTTCTGGAAAATCTCTGTGCCGCTTCCTTGGACACTGAGCTTGATATCTAAGTTTGGTATTTAACGGACTTTTTGTTTTTGAGCCATGCTGCCCGCAGACACACACTCACACACACGGAAGTTTTTTTTAAAATTGTTTTTTTATGCATTCAGGGGATCCTAAAACTTGTATTTCCGGCGAAATCTTGGTACCTATCGAATTTGTGGATGGAATGCAATGCCTTCTCTATAAACATGTACATAGCTTTTTCTTTTTTATTCGTACTAAGTACAAAAAGGTACATGTCAAAGCTCCATAGCAGAAGATTTTACATATTTGAATAATTGCGCAATGATTAGTGTGCCTACCTTAACTCCCAAAGGCACTATGGCTTGCTTGCAAACATTTTTAAATGTCTTCAAGTGAAAGACGATCTCCTTATGATGAATAACAGCGTGCGGTGCATCTCAAAACTGTAAGCTAAAAGAATATTTTAGAAGCGCAAATACGTGCTACGTGTGTGGTACGTACACTTGTTCAGAAATATAACTCAGTTTGAACGAAATAGGAATGTTTTAAGTAACTTTTTCTTTCTAAGCAATAATTTATTACATTTATTCAGGTAAGTTATTTTCCGAACCATGAATTTCATCGAATGAATTTATTTAGATCGTCCACACATGAAACATAGATGCATGTTTGTTGGAGAGTTTGAAGAAACTCTTGAAGGCAGTTTTCGGTACTCGAGGACAAATAGATCGCAGATGCATCTTTGTTTCCCTCAACTTCCATTTAATGGTCACAAAGATCCGAACAAAGATGCCATCGGTTGGTCCCGTAGCTCACTCGGTAGAGCATCTGACCGCTGTGCGAGGGATCCGAATTCCATTCTCGGTTTGGGAGGTGGTTATTCCCGCTCCTCCCCATAGTCTGTAGTTACGAATGAGCATGAATGCGTGCATGTAATGTTAAGGATACTTAACAACACCTGCAGCAAACTGGTGAACACCTTTGCTATGAGCAATTGTTTTAAAGCAGATGCTGCCGGTATTGCCTATATGTCAGTAAAAAAGAACTCCATTGTTAAAAATAATTTCAACTACACATGGTATAAAATGTGAATATTAATTAATAACTTCCTGTGGCACTTCAAGCAGTGGAAGCAGTGTAATCAAACCCAAAAAATAGGTGAAGCGATTTTAGCGCAAATGCAAGCTTGTTGATCTCTTGGGGGGGGCGAAGGTTTCAAGGAATTTATCCCGTTCTAAGTAACATTTTGTGTGGGAAAAGTTATTTTCTTTCGTGAACCGCCCTATTTTGACTTCAGGGCAGTGTTCATCTTGAATATTTTATAATCTTCCCTACACTTAAGGACTGCACTTTGAAATGTGAAATTGTCATTTTTGTTTACCACCACAAATAATTTGATAAATAATGCTAACTAATATTTTAACATTTTTAAACATATAATGAATGTAGATACAGGAACACTTTGACTAATTAAAGCCATATTCTGTCAATATTTATCATAAGAAAAACAGGAACAGCAATAAATTGTGCGAATACATTCACTATGAAAATAACTAAAGAAAAGAAAATGTCGTAAAACCTCATAAGTGTATCTTTCCTTCTCTCCCATCCCCTTCTTTTGGTTTGGAATGACCGCTTGCATTAGCTACTAGAGCGCTTAAAATATACCTAAATATATTGTAAAATACCAATATATATATATATATATATATATATATATATATATGTAAAAAAAATCTGATGTATTCCATTCTCTACATCTGTGCTACAAATTATTGTTAAAACGCTTATTCTTCTTTCTGCTTCATGATAATCGAGATAAACATTAGCAGAAACTGTTATTTGGTTCCTTGTAAGTAGAAGGGCAAAAATCTAGTGTTCCATTCACATGTTGTTCTCTAGCTCTTCGGTAAATACTCGTATATCTAAAATTAAAATCAATAATCCGGAATATCTCGAAAACGGTTAACTCTACAAAAAAAAGTATATGACATAAATTGTCTGTTTTAATGAGATTACATTTTTGTATTGTAAGTTTTTGTATGTCTCTTACGGTTTGCCGGTTATACAAAAGTCATCCAGAGGCTATTCCAGAAAATTCAAGGTACACATTTTGTTTGTCATATAAATATCTTCAATATACGGTAGTTTAATAAAAATCATTAGCCATTTTTGAGAAAATCAAACTTTTCGAAAAAAAAGTTCTATGTAAATGATAGTTTGGGGTGGGGGAATTTTCTTAAATCTTTCTGTCGCATCCTTGGAAGATACCAAACTTAAATACCAAGTTTAGCATTTAACGCTCATTTCGTTTTTTGAGCTATGCTGTCCAAACACACATGGAGCTTTTTCTAATGTTTTGTCTGAGGGGCGTCAAAACATGTATTTCCTGTGAAATCTCGAAATCTAATTTTTGGGTGGAATGATATATCTTCTTTATACACTATGTAATAGTACTTGTAGAGAAAGTAAAATATGGGCATAGTTTATTTATTGGATAGTGAAAGTATTATATAACAGACCATACGCATTTTAGGGAACTAAATATACGTCCAACTGAGAGTGCATTGTTACTATTGGTCTTGAGAAACGTACTCCATAACGCGTGTTAGTGAACTAACTTAGCACAAAGGAAGCGTTCATAGGGCATCCGTGTCGGAAAAGACCACTCAAAAAGTTTGAGAAGCCACAAGCCTATGTTAACCGGAATCTTGTGATCCACAAATTGCAAATTATTGGTTTTCCAATTGATAACGTAATCGTGCCGGTATAAGTGATAGTGCATATTTTGGAAAGTTGAACTTAATGTGCGTTAGGCGCTCGTCAAGTTGGCAAGAGTGAACAAATGACACACTTCAGCGTACGTAATATTTCATTCTTAAGGAAAGCTCGAGGTTTGGATGCATAGGATTCAAAAGTTAAGTTCAAAGAGGCTAACGAAGCAAAGCTCTTATGCTCTATTCCATAGTTTTTATTTTCAAATTACAATAGATCAAATGTGATAATATGGGGGTGCCCAACCTCTGCTCATATGGGCTAATGACGTCACCTAGTCGTGTTACCCTGCCTCCCTCGTTTTGTGCATGGACAGGCAGAAAGCACTTACCCTTCAATCACTGAATGGAGTTTAATTGGGTTCGACTCTCGACATGATGAAAAGTAGCCACCAAACCAAACACATTATATTTCAGAAAGAATGGGAGGAAGAAAATATTTTTTTTAAAGAGGACAGTACGGTGAAATGTCTTATTTATAAGCATGACTTATGTTGGGGTTCCCAATGTAATATTAAAGGAAACTGAAAAATACCATCATACTGATTATTTTTTATCAGGTACGCAATCAGTAACGGCACTGAATTTGAATTAGTTTTGTCTGCAAAGACGCTCCTCACGATCTTCAAATTGAACTAGTGGTTTTGCAGAATTCTACAGCCATTAAATATTCTCAGAAAAAAAAATCGTTCGCATTTATTTAAATCTGTTCTCAATGAAAAATTTTCCCAAATTGCGAAATTTTACTGCAAAGTATATATCAATATTTGGAATATAGGTATTAGTGAACAGATTATCTTGAAAATGAATAAAATCAAATAAAATGCAAATATCGTAGTAGGGTAGGGCGGGATCATTTGGTCTGCCTTTAAGACTCTTGTTGTTCATCCCCGTCGGCAAACATTGATGAACTGGTTACAAGTAAACAGTGCCAACCAAATCATTAACAAGACCACCGTTCAAGAATATTATTTTCTCTACACGTACTATGTACATAGTGTATAAAGAAGGTATTGCATTTCACTCAAAAATTCGATACCGAGATTTCGCCGGGAATGCATGTTTTGGATCCCTCTGAATCCAAAAAAAAAAGCATTTTTACAAAAAAACGTCCGTGTGTCTGTGGACAGCATAGCTCAAAAACGAAAAGACCGTTTGAATATCAAACTTGGTATTCTTCCAAGGATGCGATACGAAGATTTTCAAGAAAATCCCCCCCACCCCCAGCTACCGTATATATGCATTTTTTTTCGAATATTTTGATTTTCTTAAAAATGGATCTACCGATTTTGATTAAAATATCGCATATTAAAGATATTTACCTGACAAATAATATGTATATCTTGAATTTTCTGAGAATAGCCTCTGAATATACTTTATTCTGGATGAATTTTACGGAATTTTGCCTAACTGCTAAACCGTATGAGATACGCAAAAACTTGCCACACAAAATGTAGAGCACATTAAAACAAACAATTTATGTTTATAATTTTTTTTCGTGGAGTTGTTCGTTTTGGAGATATTCCTTGTTTTTGGTCTCAGCCGTGAAAAACATACTTTTCTCATGCAGGAATTTGCCAACTCATGTCCATACAAAGGAATTTCAGTCACGTAGCAACCGCTTTTGACTATCATTTTAACCTATAGTATTCCATTATTTCACTTCTACTTATAAGGAAGCAAGTAATAACACTGTTTCTGTTAATTTTTCTCGATTAGCATGAAGTAAATAGAAGCATTAGCTTTTTAACAATAATTTGTTGCAGAGATGTTAGAGAAAGTCATGATGATGGAACACATCAGATTTTTTTGTACCATTTCATATAACATTAACGTTACTGAAGCAACCCACAATGATAGAAAGTGATGTCACAGAGGCTTTTGCCTGCCGCTACCAAACAAATGGGTAGAGATAAATCTGCCCTTAACATTGTAGGTTGGGCACTACTGGTGATAATAGTCGCTAGCATGTTAGGCCTTATATCCCAAGTTGAAAGGTGCGATTCGCCGTTAGGAAGAATTCTTTTACTATTTTGAATGAGAGTTTAGAACTACCCCCGAAAAAAGTAAATAAAATGCAACTTATGACACTTTAGTATCATTATTGGGTTGGGACACCATATATAGGCATAGTCATTTATTTGTGATGATAATATAAACTAAGGTTAACATTTTCTACAAAGTAGATAAATCTGAAATACGAGCTGTAACAAAAGTTCTTCGTCTTGAAGCATTTAATTTCAATAGTGACACAAAAGAGTTAAATTCATAATATAAGGGTTTCTATTTTCGACAGTAAAAATTGTGCTGCTGAGCTTAAGCGTGTCATACATCCATTCAAAATGATCCCTCAGAGCGTCCCAAAACTAATAGGACCGATACTTGCAATACCTTAAATATTCGCCGATTGAACTTAACGCGAATTGGAGTTAGGACTCCACTATATTTTTCACCAAATTTTGGGTAGAAAGGGCTTTCCGCTCAAGGGGTGCCAATGAGTTTTTGCAATAGATCACAAAAATAAAACATGTTCAAGGGTTAAGATTTTTTTAAATGCTATACTGCCGAATTTCTCAGATGCTCCATAACAGTAAAAACCTGAATTCATTACTATGTGTCAGAAGCGAAGCAGAAGTCCAAACAGTGGCGACAACAGGTGAAAGTGCACTAAAGAAACCGAAAACTTTTTCAGGGAAAATCATAGTTACGGTTTCCTGGGATTGTGCTGCGACACCCCGTCCCCCGAGGAGGATTTACTTAAAGTTTTAAAGTGAGTCAAAAAAAATGGCTAGCCGGGATTTGAACCATCCATCTTCGGCTTTCCCTACCTGGTCATATCGGGCGATCAATGAAATGGTGAAATTAGGCTCAAATGATATCGGAGCCCAATGGAGCGTAAAGTTACACGACATTCGTCTTTTCAGGATAAGGGAAAACTCCGAAAAAACCTTATCTCTGTAACTCGCCCTAAGCGAGATTCGAACTCGCGACCTCTTGAATGTGAGGCAGACACGCTATATTAAATTCAGCGTGTATTTTTCCTGAAAACCATAAGGGACTCATTTTTACTTTCTCTGCTTAGTACATATGTAGAGAAGGTATTGAAGTGCACCCAAAAATTCGACGCCGATATTTCACTGAAAATGCCCATTTTAGGGTTCCTGAATAGACATTTTTAGAACGTGTGTGTGTGTGTGTGTGTGAGAGAGAGAGAGAGAGAGAGAGAGAGAGAGAGAGAGAAACGATAAGTCAAAAACGAAAAGTAGGTTAAATACCAAACTTTATGTTTAACTCTTCCAAGGATACGACACAGAGAAAACCCCCATTACAAACTACCCTTTTTATGGAAAAAAATTTCGAAAATTTTGATTTTCTCCAAAAATACCTAACGATCTTCATTAAATATAATTTCTCTTCCCAGAAAATTCACGGTATACATTATATTTTTCGTTAATGTATTAAATACATGGATGACGACTTTAATTAAAATTGTTAGAGCGTTTTTGAAAAAATAAACAGTCGAAAATGTTTCCTCCTCTCTTTAGAGCTTGAAATTAAATCTCCTAGAGGTTAAGCACAACGGTGATCGTCGCGGTTGTGAAGTTTGCGTGTGTTATACCACGTTTAATGAGTTATACAATGCATTTTGATGAAATACGGTATTTTTACATATAGTTCCAAACGCTATGGAAAGGAACTTTCTTTGTTGGAAAGCTAATTTTGATCTTGGTAGCATTACTCCTGTCCTCTTGTCTGTAGAGGACATATTAAGTGCTTAAAGAAAGTTGTTTACATAAAAATGAATAAACTTCATATTAACCTTGGCACACTGCCTCATGCTATCGTGTTGAGGTTATCACTATGGCGCCAAAGCTTGAGAACTATTCTTTCCGTCTTATGCACCTGAGAAAAGTGTTTTTGTCTGATTTATTGAGATACCTACTTTTTCAGCATGTTCAATATTACCTTAAAGGTTTTTATTTGTAGGGGTGCAAGCTTAAGAGGCTTTTCGTCGCTAGCAGGGCTGCATAATGATCAATAGAAGACCGAGTTTGTGCACCTCTTAGGACTGTGTAAAAACACCTATCAAATAGAAGAAAGCGTTTTAATATATAGTTTTTGCACTCCTGATATCCCGCTCTTTTGAACACGCTATAGCCTCCTTTAACTGCTTTAGTCATATCGTGACTTCTGAAAGACATTTGGTGGTGTTTTTACTCTTTGTACTGTTAGGTTAGTTTACTCGTTTTTAAATTATTTTCACACGCAAATCCCTCACCCTCACTCTAACTCCCTCCCTCCCTCCCTCCCTCCCACTCCACACTTCCAGACGCTGGTGGCTAGGGAGTAACCCAAGTTAAAGACATTCTTTTGGCCGGTAATTGAATTCGGCACCTATGGTGAGAAAAAGCAGCTTGCTGAATACTCAACCACAGAGGTGGTTTATTCTGTACTATTTTTACTTACTCCAGCTCGCATGTACGATGTATGTAGTGACTAGAGAAGGTATTGTATTCCACCCAAAAATTCTATGTCGAAATTTCACCGGAAATATATGTTTTGGGGTCCCCTGAGTCCAAAAAAGCATTTTAGAAAAAGGTCCGTGTGTGTCTGTGGACAGCATAACTCTCAAATGAAAAGACCGTTGAATACCAAACTTGGTACCACCTTTCAAGGATGCGACACGGGGATTTTCTAGAAAATCCCCCCACCAGCTACCTTTTACATGGAAAAATTTTCGAAAACTGTGATTTTCTCAAAAATGCTCTAACGATTTTGATTAAAATCCCGTATATTAAAGATACTTGCATCCAAAATAAAATGTATATCTTGAATTTTCTTGGAATAGCCTCTGAAGACCTCTATTCTGGATGAATTTTGCCGAATTTTGCGTAACTGATAAACAGCAAGAGAGACAAGAACTTGCATAAAAATGTAGATCTCGCCAAAACACACAATCTATGTCCTTTAAGTTTTTGTTGTGGAGGTAACCGTTTCCGAGATATTCCTTGATATTGGTTTCAATTGTAAAGTACTCTCACTTTTCTAAGACAGGAAGTGCCAGTTTTTCTTTTTTTCGACTCCTGGCCAAGCAAAGAAGCGATTTGCAATGACAATCGCATAACGACAGCTTTTAAAATATTTAACTATGCACTTTAGCACAGCGCATTACTTTAGTTCCCTTCTACTTATTAGGAACTAAGTTATAAGAACATTCTGCTAATGTTTATTTCGATTAGCATGTGTAGAAAGAAAAATAATCTTGTTTAAGAAGTTTGGCTGTAGAGCAGCTTTAGAAAGTCATGTGAGTGTAACGCATAAGATTTTTTTTAAATATATTATTTTACATCGCTTTAACTTCTAGCTCACATCGCGACATATCTATTCCGGTAGGATACTTCGTTGACAGTATATGGTGGACAGTAGCCTTTCAGTACTATCATACCACCTTCGCTTCGTGCCAAGCAGATGGCGAGAGTTCCAGTCTGACTGCTTTCACCATCTATAGTCCGAATATTGCATACAGCCATACACCATGGTCTCCACACTGCCTCTAGCATTCGTAGTCAGCAGATAGTTCAGCCAACCCTTCGAGGTATTAGGGTGTCATTTTAGCCATAACTGATTTATCTATGGATAGATGATAGCACAGTCACTTATTTTCTGTTTTATTAGACTGATGGTGGAACTTTGGGTAGTGATATTAAATATCCAATCCGACATGTACCATGGCGGTATATTCGGAATTTGAATCTGGGACTCTTCGATTTCGGAGCATAGACGTTACCGCCCAAGTCATCACGCCGTGTTCCGCACTATTGTTTTAAGAGAAATGGCCGAAAAAAATATTTTTGTTTGTATAAGGCAGACATGGGAAAAATGCCAGTGTTCTTTACCCGCGTAATTTTAACCCCTTCCACCGCAGTAGACCTGTTAGCTGTCAGACCACTTCACAAACTTGCGTTTTACAGCTATGAGATTATTGAAGATTGGGATAGAGTTCTTCAAAGCTCTTCCCGACAATCGGTATCCTAATATGATGTGCTGGTAATGTGATTGGTTATTAGCTGGGTTAGGAATTTTAGATGCGTACCTTTTCTAGTTCCCCTTTTCTTTCTTAAAGGCGCCGTAACTATTCAGTATTCATCTAGTGCATTTTATCATGTATAATGAGTTATGGCTTGAGAGATTCGGGACTGAAAGCACACTTCCAACAATGGAAAATGTATTTTCCTCTTTCTCTTTCATTATCGAAACAAGTAGCCCGCTACAATGGAAATGTTTATTTCGATCCATTAATACATGCAAACATGGAAAATAATATTGTGTACGCGCAAATTTTCTTTCTACACATTATATTAATTTCCCCGAAATCAGTAGTCTGTTGGTGAGTGCAAGTTTTTTACTGCACTGTTCTCAGAAGTTAAGGCATATGAAGGCGGACCTTATTGATGTCTCCAGCGAATCTCATACTTGCACCTCCTACCAGCGCTGCCACTTTTGGTACACACATCTTGACTGAGAATGTTATATTTATTAATTAAGCTCGGTTAAATATTAGGAAATGATATATGCCAATGATATAGGTAACTAGACAGAATTTTGTTTTCTGATCATGACCATACGCAAATCTTGGCTCTATGATACTTAGAGCTATACATCTTTTAAGTTCACGTGGTTATCTTCATTCAACATCCATTATAACGTAGATAGACTAAAAAAGAACACCAAATCCTTCCTCACAACGTTTATATTAAATATAAAGTGCAGTATGATACACAAACCACGGAGTTTAAAAAGGAATGAGTTAAAATTCAGTTGGTTTTCACAGTAGTGGTGTTACTTTAATATTAAAGTGAATGGGTATGGTAAGTTATTTCAAACACGAGATGAAACCTTGCTTAGATACAAATATAACTATTAAACTTCTATTTGATAAAAGTATGTGAAAGTGTCCATCGAAGCTGGGACAAGTGATTTTTCCGATTAATAAACATGAATTGACTCATTCTCAGCCACCGATAGAAATACATTTAAATTAGCGGATGTAGGAAAACTTATGCACGAGGAAATAAGCGTGTAACTCAAGACGACCGGATTTCTTGAGTCTAGCATGCAGAACTGCTTCAGGAGGAAGTTCAACATAGAACTTGTCAGAGACGGCACTATGGAGTCTATTATCATTAACTAAGGGATGAAAGTGACTACTTCGAATTAAGTCCTGAAGAAGAAGAAGAAGAAGAAGAAGAAGAAAAGGAGGGAGGAAGGAAGGAGGAGGTCACCCCTGAACGTCTTACTGTGATGTAACGTCTATTATGGGTTAACATCAAGGTAAGATTTTAATATTTTAAGGATGATTGAGGTGTTGTTTAACTGGGGAAACTATGGCAGGACCATGATTGGAGTAAAACGCTCTCTCACCTTCACAGTTACAATTCACGCCCACTACGTTTGACATTAGCGCTCCGCGCGTTGGCCAGCGTTCATGTGCCCTTAAGTTTTGCAACGATTATAAACGAGTGTATTACTATATTTTGCCATGTCAAAGGTGTCCAGGGCCCAATTTTTTTTCTGTCTCAGTAATGGATACAAGATTCCATAGAAACAGATGGAACTGTACTATGGTGTAGCATCTGGATTTATTAGATTAAAAACGCCAACATTTCGAGTTCTAAGCATCAAAAGAACAAAACTCTTAAAAAAAATCGTGATAATCTTTATTACGGAATGCATTTGAATAGTATTCTTCAAAAATTAAAAATTTGAAGGAATTCAACATTGATTTGTGTATTCTGCTCTTACACAAGCGGGAATCCAACTCAAAAAAGTAAACTATCCAGCTTTCAAAGGATTCCTTGAAAAATACACACAGGTGTCAGTGCCCAGTGAGAGTCCTATAAGAAAAAGCTATATAGAGGCTGTTACCAAAAAACCGTGCAAAGAATTGAGAAAGTGACATTGTGTTGTGACAATCATGTTGAATGAAACTACACATTCATTGGAACGATATGTTTTGAACATTTGAGTTTTTGTCACTGTTAGGGGAAATTTATAAACTGTAGAAAGCCAATGCCAGTACAACAATGCAATCAATAATGACCTGTCAAAAGCTTTGGCCAAAGATATCGCGTTTGAAATTTTTTTTCTTGTGGTTACAGACTCTATACACGGGTTCAACAATTAACTAATTGAAACTTTTGTTTCCGAAGTTAAAGCATGCAACATAGCTAGTCCATGTCCTTCACAGGTTTTGTAAATCCTATTTTCATTGCATACTTTAAACTTGAGTATTCTCGGCGTACTTCAAGGGGAGGTTAATCTATTTCCATATGTAAACTATCGATTGGACTAGTATGGTTGGCTCCCAGAACAATCCTTAAGGCTGCGCGTTGTACACGGTCGAGATCTTGAAGTATCGAGGGGCTGGGTGAATTATACACTATTGAAGCGTAGTCTAGCTCTGATCTTATTAATGCTTTATACGGCGTGTGAAGGCCATTTATGTCGGATCCCCGGTTACTAGCGCAGATAATTCTTAATATATTTAACCTTTTTGGCAATCTGTTGCCAGTAATTTTATATTTGAAGACCAAGTTAGTCTTTTGTCAAATGTTACACCTAGCATTTTCACAGAACTGACAACTTCATCCATGTTGCCATTTATACATAACTTGGATTTATTACTACACGTCTTGCCCTTGAAAAATTGATACATTTACTTTTATGGTAAGAGAATTTGAACCCTATTTCACTGGACCAATCTTGAATTGAGTGCAATGATTTCTGTAAAATTTCTTGAGTTGTGGATGCGTTTCTTCCTGTACAAAAAATAAAAACGTCATCTGCAAAGAGACATGCTTTAGCTGATGGTAAAACATAATTCACTATTTTGTTCTTTGCAACAATGAATAGTGTTACACTCAAGATTGAGCCTTGAGGACCGCCATTATTTATTAATACGCTCTGAGATAGGCTGCCATTCACTCTGACTCGGATCTGTCGGTTTTTAAGGAAATTAGAGATGAAGCTTAGCATGTGTTCATTTATATCTTGTAATTCTTTTAAGATGTAGTTTTTGTTAAGTGTATCATAGGCCTTTTCTATATCTAAAGAGAGACACATAAGGTGCTGGGAATTATCAGTCGTAGAGTAAACTGGCGAAAACCACTTTGAGATTGGCTGAAAAAGTGGTTCTTCTCCAGCATTCATCGTAAATGTTTATCTACAACTTTTCCCATGACTTTGCATATAGCATATATTAGTGCAATGGACCTATAGTTTTCTGGATGTAGAATATTCTTGTTTGGTTTAAGAATAGGTATTATTATTGAGTTTTGCCATGATGAAGGAAATACATTATTGACCCATATATGGTTGAATATTTTCGTGAGATATCCCACACCAACTTGAGGTAATTGCTTTAGAAATTCAAAAGCGATATTATCCGGGCCAGGACTCGTGCTTTTAAAACCAAATAGAGCATCTTGTACTTCAATACTGATTGAATCGTATAGGAGTACAAATGCTAGCTTCGCCTACTATCAATTTGTATTGGATGTAATGGTGTATCATTCCAGTGTGTATTCGACACTTTTGCAAAAACATTTCTTCAAAATTAGTTTTGATACTGCGATCTTCAGGATTACGAATACCGTTATCTGGGCACATGATTCCCTCCTACCTTTATTTTGTTCCATAAAATTGACTGGGGCGTCTTGTCAGTTAATGTAGAGAGGAAAGTCAGCCATGTTTCTTTCTTGCTTTGTTTACGTGCATTTGCACGATTTGTTTAAATTAGGGTAACGTCTGAAGCGATTAAAAGCACGATTTTTATTTGCTATAGCTTCCCTGCACTTTTCATTCCACCAGGCACAGGACGTTTTTAAAGTGTAATAAATGTTTGTGGAATACTTAATGTTGCAGATCTAATAATACAGTCCGTGAATTATTTTAGAATTGCATCAATATTATTCTTCTGAAAGGCAATTGGATGTACAATTTGGACATTTTCACTAAATTGCTTTATAAATGTTAACCAATCAGCTTTTTTTACGTTCCATTTGATTGGGATAAATAACTGAGAAGCTGTATTAAATATATTGTGGATGATAATGGGAAGATGGTCATTATCTTGAATAGATTTAGTTACTACCCAGCTGAAAAAATGGCATATATCAGGTGTGCAGAAAGTTAAATCAATGCTAGTGTACGAATTATTGACTAAATCG